>JAODJX010000083.1:612432-638785 GCA_026776945.1 Isichthys henryi
GCGATGGGCTGGCCCCCCATCCAGGGTTGTTCCCTGCCTCGTGCCCATTGCTTCCGGGATAGGCTCCAGACCCCCCGTGACCCAGTAAGGACAAGCGGTTTGGAAAATGGATGGATATTTGTTTGATTTGTTCATTCATTGCAAGTTTCTGCAGAGATATGATGGGCAACTAGCTCCTTTGGCTAACTTTTGCAATGTGGCACAAAATAAAATTATTAAAGCATCAATTTAATACAAATTAATGCGGCCAAAAAATGACAGTTAAATAAAGATGTGTGGGGAGGTTTTAATTTTACTTTTAATTAATTTCCGGGAACATGAGCCCGCAAAATTAAGAGAGTGCGTGTCTTTTTTACTTTTTACGGTAATATTTTACGTCATTTCCGTCTCCCATCCGGAAACGTACCATGTACGAGTTTTTAGTTCGTAAACAGAACACTTCACTTGTCAGGTTATGCTCATTGCGTTTTGATTCCTTTATGAAAGGCATACACCAGGTCTAAAATCAGATGGGAGCGGTCTAAACGAATTAGGTAAAATGACTACGTCTTTTACTTTTCAGACGCGTGTAGCCTCTATTATGGAAGTGCTTGTGAAAGCAGCGGTGACAGAGATTTGTAAACTTGTTGATGATGGATCGGAAATGCTACGTCTAGAAGTGTGTCGACGAGACAGTGAGATAGAGGTGCTTAATAGTAAATTAACTATAATGGAGAAAGAATTGAGGACGGCACTGAAAAAGTCCACCTTCAACAGTTGCTCGGTTGGTGTCCAGGCTGGTGATGAGTTGGGAGGAACAGAGCAGGGTACGTGTGAAGCTTTTATGCATTATATAATAAACGCATTTTAGTTACAGATTTGTTATTTAATTATAACTTAAATCATGTTTACCAACTTTTTACACGCAGGACATGCTAGTGCCGTAAAAAGACTACCGTCTCAACGCAAACACTGTGAGGTTCCCCACTGTGATACAAAGTCCACACGTGCAGACACCGCGGAAGAGGTGGATACGCCATCTGTAACTACTGAAGGTTTTAGTGGGCCTGCTGAGCATCTCAGGTCCGGGCATAGTGAAGAGAAGCTTGGTAGGATGGATTTTTTAGTGAAGGCAGAGCAGGATGAAGCTGCCCTGCTCACAGCAGCTCAGAAGCTTAACCCAAGAGAACCCAAAAATGCTTCCGAGATTAATGTACACTTGGAGGATGCGATGGATGAAAGTCAGAGTCCACTACACACTTTCTTTAAACTGGAGAACAGAGAAAGAGAAACTGGTGATTCCAGCTGTTCATATGTTTCCGGCCAGGAGTCTCGTGTTCTTTTGTGTCCTACGGAGCTGTTATCTGTCCCAAATGCTGAGGAAGATTCCGAAGGACCTTTGTCGTCTTTAGCAAACTCATATGTCCACATGCTCAGGACAGCCCCTGGACTTCAGGATGCAGGTGGAGTCGCCCTGAGGTGTAACGGCTTGGGTAAGCTTAAGAAAATGCGCGGCCACACAGCTTGCACGAGAGAAAAGTGGTTTATCTGCGCACAGTGCGGGAAGAGCTTCGATCGATTCAGCCACCTGGAAAGACACCAGCGGATTCACACGGGAGAGAAACCGTACAGCTGTACCACATGTGGGAAGTGCTTTTCCCAAAAGAGCAGCCTTAAGGGGCACCAGAGGGTGCACACTGGCGAGAGACCATACAGCTGCGATATGTGTAAAAAGACGTTCTCCTGTTTGTCTAACCGCAATGCACATCAGTGCCGGCATGCGGCTGTCAGAGCTTATAGCTGTTACATGTGTGGGAACAGTTACCCGCATTTAGGTGCTCTCAAGGCGCATCAGAAAATTCACGCTGGTGGAAAGAAATAACATTATCTTAGAATGGGATTTACCCTTTGTTTCTAAGAATATGGGTATAATACTCATCACTGGTTACTGTGGTAGTAAGTTGTATGGTACATTAAGTGCAATTGCATAAATATTATGATAAATGCCAGTTTGATGTAATAGCTGCATGTAGCGTCCGTGTTAAAAAAGACTGAAATGTCTGTAAAACCATATTCCTGTGTTTAGCTGTGTGTGATTTGCAGGGGGCGGTATTGCTTAAAGTATTTTTGACATTGGTGCAGAGGTATCACATTTAGTGTATGCTTGTCTGTTGTTGCACTCAATGAATCACTTGTTATAAATGCCGAAAAAATCATGGTGCCCCCAATTAATACTGTAGCAAAAGGCATTGTAAAGTGACACATGGAACTTTGTGCAATGGCCCATTCAGTCCTGTAATGTACAGCTGTATGCATAAAAATTGCAACAGTGCCAAGGTTGTTAAGGTCATTGACAGTTTGCTATATACCAGTGCTTTGTTTGTCACTGAACTTGTTTTGTACAAGCGTGTTAGAGAGAAAATTGTGTCGAATGTGTTTGTGTTGAGAATATTTGCTATGAACTGGCCGAAAATATCATGACGATACGGTATCAGCAAGGACACCATCTGCTGTCACTACTGCCTCCATAGTTACCATACTAAATATTTGGATAAGCTATATAAAAACATTTCTCTCACTTTTTTATTAACTCCTACTGGAAGCATGCAGCCTTCTACTGGATTGCCATAGCTTAGTTTATTTTAGAACAGTTACTGAACAATAACTTGGTGAAATGATCGGTAAACCACCTGCATAGGACCAGTTGTGTTTGGTTGATTCTTCTCGATAATGATTCTCTGAGTGGTTCATTTTTAGATTTTTTGTGTGTTTGGTCTGCAGCATAATGCTCATCTTACTGTGTTTGAATAAAAACATTAACGGTGTAGTATGTCACTTTTCCCATACTGTTGGGGAGGCACGTTCTATGCTGGAAACCATCTGGTATGCTACACGTGGTTTTATATATGTGTCTGTTTTTATACGAAAGGGGGTATGTGTATGTTGAAGAAGTGCAATAAAAAACTAGCTTGAATTTAGTTTGCGTTTACAATGTAGACATAGTTAAAGTGGATAATCGTTTGCTTGTAATTTGTTTATTTAAGAGGGGTGTGTCTGTGAAGGTTGAGGGTGGTGAATCTGTGAAGGAGAGATGTGCGTGACACTAATCGGTCACATTGAGGATTTCCTAATGCTCAGACTTACTTTCTGACTGTTATTGAGTGTTGACTGTTACTCTCTTCTGCTCCTTATCTTAGTTTATAGCTGTTCAGCCTTGAATCTAGCAAAGGTTTGGCTAAATGGAGCCACTGGGTCTGAGAAAGTGACCAGAAAACCATCTGTGAACCAGTCAACACGGTTGCTTATGCCTGCAAACATCAGTCTAATATGTGTGGTCTCTGCTCAGATGATCATGCAGGTTTCCAAAGTGGTTAAAGCATTGTATGTTTAATGTGATTGGATGAGAGGTTTGTATCATACAATAGGCTTTGTGTCTTTTCCATTTTTCTATTACTTTGTTACCGTCTTCTGAGCCTCTTAATAAACACTGTTAGCTGCTTGTGAGCAAATTCTCCAGCAGGTGTAGATGTGGTGGCACACATGGGTGAACTTAGGAACCCCAATCCACATTTTTGCTCCATTCCAGCTCGCATCATGTACCAATTAATCTGTGTGCTTGATTGGGCTGGGTTAAGACACATTGGGCAGAGAGAAAAATAGAAGTGAAGCACGTGGAAAAACATGAGACAACTATTTTTTTGGTTTTATAGGTATCCATAGGAATTGTTTTATTTACATATAGTTTCCTTTTCTGAATATGTGCTGGAATATTCAGATGTTAGTGCTTTTCCAAGAACAAATCAATGATATGCATGTATCTTCCGTAACGACTTCTTCAGTAGTGTCGCGGTCAACCTGGAACTTATTGCATCTAGCATAAAATACAAGACCAGGGTGCTTACAGGGTGCACATTCATACAATATGGGTAAATTAAAGACATCAATATTTAACCTGTTTTTGGATTATGGGAGGATTCCAGTGTACCCAATGAAAACCTACTAAAAGACAGGGAGAACATATAGAATGGAGGTGGTGCTGGGTGAGTGTGGAAATAGAACATGAACAATGAAGGTATGAAGCTACGTCCGTCCATCCATTTTCTGCAACCTTTCAGGGTCGGGAAGCTACGTCTATCTACTGTTACAATTAAACAAATAAACCGGAGAATACCCTTGCTGCGTCTTATGTTCGGTATTTACGGTAATAGGTGACATCACCGTAACTTCCTGACCTGTCCGGAAGTAAACAATATAAAACATTTAATATCAAGTTAGCTATTTTGCACTGGACAATAAAGGACTCCGTTAGCTACTATCTTTCATACGGACGATATTCTGACTAAACAGGCTCGCCTGGCGCGATCCTCCGTTAAAATGGCGAACTCTGCAGCCTTTCAAACACAGTTAGCTGCGATCATGGACATTCTGGCCAAGGCAGCGGTAGCAGAAATCAGCAAACTTGTGGACGACAACTACGCTGTGCTGCGCCTGGAAGTCTCCCGCAGTCAGAGCGAGAACGAGGCGCTGAGGAGGAAGCTGCTGCTGATGGAGAGCGAGCTGCGGTCCCGGCGAGGGCGATCTGCAGAAAGCGCAGGTACCGGCTGCTTCCTTACAGGCTTCATTATGGATTACTCACCTCTTTAGCGCCGCTGTGTGTGCGTGTCTTTTTAATTTACTATTGCAGAGGAAGATCACTGCCCTTTAGACAACAGCTTTGGAAAGAACTGGAGCATCAGTCTGTATAGAGATGACGAGTCTGCGGCTGCTGAGGATGATGGCACTATGCTGCAGTCCGTTACTTTGGGATATGAGGTCAGTTCGCGTACGGATTCATCATCAGACTCCTGCTGCATTGTAGTGATTCTCAAAAAGCAGGAGTTAAAAACCCCAGGAATTTTTAGTAAAGGAAATGCGGTGGCTGTGTTAAAGACTAAATGATAAAGGGGTCTTTGATTTTAAATAATGTGGTAGTGAACTGGCATAATCATTCTGAAATACTTTCATTAAGATATTATACTTCTGTTACTCAGTCATCATTTTCATGCACTGCCTTGCATTAGTCCTGTAGCAGTTTCCTCTGTTACAGGTGACAGACAAGGAAGTCGGTGACCAGGAACTTTTCATTAAGGAGGAGAAACCTGATGAAGATGCTTGGAAAAATAACGCACAGAGTCTTCTGGAAATACACAGGGAGGGTAAATATTTGGAAATACACTGAGTAACGTAGCATGGCTGGGGACTGACTGCTAGGGTGGGTTTGAGAGGCAGGTACGGCCCCGTGGCTGTTTGGCCAAACTGCCGCGATGGTGATACTCTGCTGTTTTTAATCAGGCCTGAGAGATCAGTTAATGTATTGTACTTAATCTGCGAAGAAAGTTTTTTAAAGTCGGGTGTTTAAAGTTTCTTACTGCTTTGCATTATGCCTCCGTGCTTGAAGATGTTTAATTAAGGTATCAATGTATTTATCAATGTATAAAGATTAAACATTGAAGGTAGAACTATATTATTATAAATACATTTGTAAAAACATTAATATGCTGATGAGGATGATTTTTTTGTTAGTTTAACATGGTTTATCCATGGAATAGTGTTCTACTTATTTACTGTCCATATACCCATACATAAGGACTGCTCACTGTGAAATGTTACTAGTAAACACTGGAGTCTGTAATCACAACTAAGAAACCATACATGCAGTATTATCAGTGGTGTAGATTTGGGTATGGACAGTAGTACGTGTTCCTACCTATAGTGTAGGTGTACTGTTTATGTTCGGGGGGGCCGGGGGATCAGGGCTGATTTGGTCCCTACCTATGTTGAAATCAAATCAATGCTCTTGAATATTATACATGTCTATGAATTTAAGCTTTTGTCATTGTGCAGTTTACCGGTGTCCTTGAAACAGGAGCAGGGGAGTCTGATCCACATGACGGAGAGACGCTTCCCCTTGAGCGTCCGCACTGCCAGCAGGTGTGTGACCCCACATCTGCCCCCACAGAGGACACGCCGGTCCCACCATGCCCCCTAGCGGATGGCGTGGGGCCTGCAGAGAGCACAGTGGAGCTCGTTGGACATAGGTGTGCTGGGAAAGCCAGGCAGGGGAACAGCACAGAGGCCAGGGAGTTTGATCGCGGTGTGGGCCGGCCTCAGGGCACAGAGGCTGAGTACAATCAGCTGTGGAATAACTTTCCGCCGGGGGACATGGATGCGTCGGTGGAGTTCACCGATTGTGTGTATGAAAATGAAGCATATCCACAGATCCTCCCGGCTCACAGGGAGCTGCAGCCCGGGCTTTCCCCGATGGCGAGCCCCGGAAACTCTCTGCCCACCTTCCACAAACAGTACAGTCATGGGTTTGATACCATTTGTGTAAAAGAGGAGGCTAAAATGGAGACCATGTGCAGCAAAGAGAGACTACCTGGCTTAAATCACAGTTTATCTGGGGAGAAACGGTTCTCGATGGGGGAGAACGTCTCCTTCGCAAGCACACAGCAAAGCCATGGTTCGTCAGAGCCACAGCTGAGTGTGATGCCATGTGCCTCGGGACCGAGCTTAGATGTGCAAAGCACCGACGCCTATGCCATGGATCACAACGGACTGAGCTCAGTTGTCAGGTCGAAAAACCTCTGGAGGCCGGACGCCGGGGAAAAGCTCTTCATTTGCACACACTGTGGGAAGAGTTTCAGCCGCCTGCCTTACCTGAAAATACACCAGCGCAGTCACACGGGTGAGCGGCCGTTCAGTTGTGCGCAGTGTGGCAAGCGCTTCCACTGCTCCTCGCACCTGAAGATACACCTGCGGACGCACACGGGGGAGCGGCCGTACAGGTGTGGCACCTGTGGGAAGTGCTTCACCCAGCAGAGCAGCCTGAAAACGCACCAGAGCGTCCACAGCGGCGAGCGGCCCTTCTGCTGTGGGCAGTGTGGCAAGACCTTCACACTGCTGCACCACCTCAAACGGCACAGGATCATCCACACCGGCGAAAGCTGATCGCCTTTAAATAACTTAAAAACACTTTCCCCAGATGTCTGCTGCTGTCTTTTTGCATAATCTAGTACATTAAAGGAGTCGGAAATGGGAATTATACTTTGTCAGTTTCTGTTTTGCACAACGAAGACTGGGTCAGCTGTTTCCTTCTGGGTGGTGTAGTGCGCCATCGGGTTTTACGGGGGTGACTTGGAGTTTCTGCAACCAGAGATCATGAAATGCATGGATGCCCATGTGAAAGGTTTTAATTTGCAAAAACGTTTTTTTTATGCTTGAAATTGAGAATGAAACAAAAGTCATAAGTAATTATTTGTAAGTGAAGTAATATAACCGATTAAAAAAAAGAAAAACCACAGGATGTGGTCTCCAGCGGCTGAAGAGATAAAAATGCCCTTTAGGTGTGCAGACTGTGCAAAGTCATCTCTTTGCCTTAAAATACACATAGAAAAGAACATACTGATTTTCTGGTGATGGTATCATCGTTATAAATTTTCCAGATTAAATGGTGTGACAGAAAAACCCAGTGGTTTTGGAAGTTAGTTTATTAGGGTTTCTAAAAGCAGTATGGTAGGGGAAATGTAACAAAAATGCAGTGAATGCCTCCACATTAATCTGACCTTGTGTGCTTGAAAACAGTTTGCATAAAAGAGTAGGTATAGGTGAAGTTATTTTTAAATCAGTTTCGCGTGGAATAACAGAATGAAAATTTAGATTATTATTGACCAAAATATGAGTCAGACTCTGTTTAGGGTGTTTCTGATGTGTGAAAGATGTTCTTAATTATAAGTAACAGTTTGTTTGCTTTGGCAGTGTGACATCATGCAGAATTATTTTTCATAGATTTTTAGCGTTTGTTCAGTATTTGTCTCAGTAGATCATTTGAGAACTAGGCCGTGTATTGTATTCTGTTACGGGGATGGGGGGTGTAGTCAGCTCAACGTGACTGAGTGAGAAAAATAGGACCCCACCTTGCCGGCGCTATAGGGAAACCCAAGGTAGCACAGGCTCAGGCTGAGAATGCAAGGGTTTCCCAAGTTGCACTTAAGCTGTATTGCATAACCCACCGGGCCTGCATACCCTAAACACACAGTGCAGAACCTTGTACAGTATGACATAGATATTCTCACTAGGGATATCATTCCTTGACTAATGATGGTTTACTTCTTAAAGGCTGATCTATAATTCTCTGTCAAGCCTACACTGTGATCTACGCAAGTGGTCTACAAGGACGTGAACATTTAAACTCGTGTGCTGATGTGCCTGTTGTTCAGCAATTACACGCCAAAACTCTAGGTGATAAGCATAATTTTGGATGTTGCATTTATTGTCTTGCCACACTGCAATATATTCAATTGTTGAATCACGCAATTGAAACAGGAAAAAGCACACGTTTAACAAAGTATCGATTCGTCGGGTCCTGGTTACATTTGTGCCACTCCAAACTTCCCATAAACAAATTTGGAAAAACGTTGAATCACTACAAAGTTACTTTTATGCACTTTTTGGTCAAAATTGGTTAAGTCCTGTAAAGTACGAATAAACGTAATGGAGGTAAGTGAGATTGGTGCCGTCATTCTGAGTGTTTTATAGACCTGTTGCTACGATTCCTAGGGCAGTGTTTCTCAATCCAGTCCTCAGGCACGCCCAGACAGTTCATGTTTTTGCTCCCTCCCAATCCCCTGAGAGTTTCCCATGGACCGTCTGGGGGTCCCAGAGGATTGGTTTGAGAAACACTGGATTAGGGTATAAATCAGCTTTAACATATATGGAGGTTAGGGTCCCTACGTTTGACCTGCACAACACCTTTTGGCATCATACGTAGCACGTGTATAACTTTTTATACAGTATGGTGCTACAGTGAGCCTGGATCCTATCCCAGAATGCACAGACCACAAGGCAGGGATTCCACTTGCATAGTTACACTTAATTTAGAAACAGCAGTTTGTTTAACTGCCTGTTTTTGGGCTCTGGGAGGAAAGCAGAGTACCAGGAAAACACTGATCTGAAAATGGGGAGAACCTGCAAACTCCACACAAAGGGGAGGGGATCGAACCCACAGCCCGGAATGTGTGAAGCAACATGCAGAGTCAAGAAATGTCAAGATATACTGGAAGTGGTATGGAAAAGAACAACACAAAACACTTAATGGTTTATCACCATATACCTAAAATAAAGGTAAAGCCTTAACATAATGCTAGTGATACATTTATGATTTTATTGCAAGTACAAAAGACATTTTGCATGTACAGTGTTGGTCCCTTACATGTTATAACAGGATATATGCAATCAATGTTTACATGTTGACTGTAACTTTAAACCGTAAGTACTGTCTTACCGTAACTAAGAAATTAAAAAGTTAAAAAACTGGTGTCAAAGTCCCCAATTGTCCGTGTCGGCTACAGATAATAATTCATTACAATCATTAAATAAACATCAAAATAGTACCAATACAAGCATAACAAAAACACAATAATTTAGTAGTTGACTTTAACAATACCAAACAGAAAGTACAAATTAAATAAGATCTTCTAAACCATTAATTTATCGTTGTTTTTTTAAAACTGACAGTAGTACTTTTTTCATTTACTCTTTTTTTATTGATAAAAAATAAATATATAATGTAGTTTAAGAAGAGAAGATAGGGTGTTAAGTAATGGTGGGCAAAATGACACTTCATGAACCATTTGCTGTATTTTTCAACTCCACTAGGTGGTGCTCTCTGTTCAAAAAAAGGGCACAAAGCATGTCCCAAAGCAAAGCAAGAGCACCATGTAGTAGGGTCAAAAAACAGAGCAAATGGTTCATGAAATGTCATTTTGTCCATCACTAGTGTTAAGCATCTCCATCCCGTAAAGAGGACAACCCTTATCATACAGTTACAAAATTCAAGTGCAGTACTGCATTAAAAGCATCTCCAGTGAGTTGATCTATGCAGCCCCATTAAAGAATGTCTGGGGAATGTACATGTGAAGCGGATAATGCCAATGACACTTCATGAACCATTTGCTGTTTTTTTTTACCCCACTAGATGGTGCTCTCTGTTCAAAAAAGGGCACAAAACATGCCCCAAACCAAGAGCAGCAAATGGTTCATGAAGTGTCACATTATTCATAACTAGGAAATAGTAAACAGACGCACCGTAGTCAAACATTAAGAGGCAGAGTTACTGGCCGCACATCCCATCCAGCATATCCCCGCTGTCGTGCTTCATTCTCATTACCATTGTGGACACCAGGTCGGCCAGCTGCCCCGAGCGCACCTTCCCTGTCTGCAGCACCTCCTGGTGGTTGGCCTTCTCCTCGCTGTCGTAGTCCATCACGGCCTGGTTTGTGATGAGCGACAGGGCGAAGACTCGCAGGCCGCAGTGCCGGGCCACGATGGCCTCATGCACCGTGCTCATCCCTGCCGGGTGAAAGCACACACAGTCCTTCACTACCAGACTACTAACATAGACCATGGCTGAAGTTAGTGTTCCCAGTTTTATGGTTAGTTTGTTTCTTTACCTTTGCTGTATGAACTTTTACCATGAACTTCTGGTATTGTCCCTTTTAAAGTATTATGTATTATACATCTGATGTAAATAACCCTATATCGGATTACTATTGTTTAATGTATTTACATACATACACAAAGTTTATTTGTTGTTTTAAGTTTTAAACTTACAACCCTATTCCCGAAGCAGTTGGGACAATCTGTAAAATGTCAATAAAAACGGAATGCACGGATTTGCAAAACATATAAACCGATATTTAACTGAAAATAGAACAAGGACAACATATCCAAAGTTGAAACTGAGAAATTTTGTTTTACGACAAATATATGCTCAATTTGAATTTGATGCCAGCCGTACACTTAAAAAGACTCAGGACAAGATCAACGAAATACTATAAAAGTTGCGTAACGCTAAAATACCTGGTTTAACATCCCACAACTGATCGGGTTTATTGGCAACATGTCAGTAAGATGACTGAGTATAAAAAGAGCCTCCCAGAGAGGCAGAGTCTCTGTGCAGTGAAGATGGGGAGAGGTTCACCACTCTGTGCAGTGAAGATGGGGAGAGGTTCACTACTCTGTGAAAGACTGTGTGGGCAAATAGTGCAACAACTTAAAAATAATGTTCCTAAATGTAATATTGCAAAGAATTTGGGAATTTCATCATCTGTGGTACATAATATCATTAAAAGATTTGGAGAATCTGGATAAATCTCTCTTTGCAAGGCATGAGGCCGAAAACCAATACTGGATAACTCAGGTGGCACTGCATTAAAAATAGACATGGTTCTACAGTGGAAATCATGACATGGGCTCAGCTCACTTCTGAAAACCATTGTTTGTGAACACAGTTTGTTGCTGCATCCACAAATGCAGGATGAAACTCTGCCATGCAAAGACGAAACCACATCTAAACATGATCCGGAAATGTCGCTGACTTCTCTGGGCCTGAGCTCATTTAAGATGGACTGAGGCTAAATGAAATGCTATCCTGTGGTCTGAAGAACCAAAATTTCAAATTCTTTTTGGAAATCAGTTGCCCCCTAAAAAAGGAGAGGGACCATCCAGCTTGTTATCAGCGGTTCAAAAGCCAGCATCTGCGATGGTATGGGGGCGCATTAGTGCCCATGGTTTGGGTTACTTGGTCACCACAGAGTTGTGACCTTAACCTCATTGAAGATCTTTGGGATGTGCTGAAGGAGGCTTTATGGAGTGGTTCAACTCACTTGTCAATACAAGATCTTCTTGGTAAAAATGAATGCAAATCTGGATGAAAATAAAGGGTGAGATGTTGCATAAGCTTGTGTAAACAATGTCAAGACAAACGTGCGCCGTAATCAAAGCTAATCCAAGGAAAAATTCATATGGCCACTATTTTTTGGTCAGGCAGTGTATATACAGGATTTGGAGCAACACCTGTTGCCATCCAGACAACAGAAGGCGTATATTTCAGCAAAACAAAGCCAATCTGCATTCTTCATGTATTACAGCAGCATGGCTCTGTAGTGGCATGGGCCTGCAGTCCGGACCCGTCACCCACTGAAAACATCTGGCACATCATGAAGCAAAAAACATGAATAAAGCAGACCCTGAATTGCTGAGCAGCTAAAATCCTATATCAGGCAAGAATGGGGCAATATTTCACTTTCAAAACTCCAGCAACTGGTCTCCTCAGTTGCCGAACATTTACAGAGTGTCTTAAAAGAAGAGGTGAAGCAGCACATGATGCTGGCATCAAATCCAAATTGAGCGTGTATTCGTCTTTCTTCTATTTTCAATTAAGTATGGGTTTATATGATATGCAAATCACTGCATTCCCCCTTTATTTATATTCTACAGAATGTCCCAACTTTTTTGGAAATGGGGTTGTATTTTCCATGCTAAAAAAAAAAAAGAACTTTAATTTTGAAAAAAATTCTATCGTCTTCAGAGCTAACTGGGATGTGGGTGAAATGAATGAAAAGGAAAAACGAAACTGGAATAATGAAAGTTGTTTTAAGATTTAGGCCCATTTTCCATATTAACAGAAGAGCTTTTCTTATGATAGATTTTCCCTCGCGTCCCCTTGGTTGTGGGCAGAATGGACAAAAAGGCGAAACTGAAATCAATGCGAATGTACAGGAGTTGTTTGAAGAAAGGTATAACGGAAAGCTTCATGAACACTTAAGCACTCACCATTGAGGTGCAAGGCCTTACTGTAGCGTATCCCGGCCAAATGATGGCAAGACTCAACTGCTGGCTTATACTGGTTTAGGCTACATTTATGGTTATCTGCAGAAGGCTTCAATAATAAAGCAGGCAAAACCCGCTAGTCAAGTCTTGCCAACTTTTGGGTGGCGTACATCTGATACAGGGACGGTGAAGCTCAGGAAAGGAATTTCTGAAACTGGAGGACCGAACACCTCACCAACAGCGTCGGCCCCCAGTCTGTGCAGCATGCGGCACTCGGCGATGGTCTCGAAGGACGGCCCTCCCAGCACGCAGTAAACGCCCTCGTGCATGAAGTCCCTGTAGCCAAGCTCCTCCCCCACGCGTCTCGCCAGCTGCCGCAGCTCGCGGTCATACGCGTCTGACATGCAAGGAAACCGCGTGCCAAACCTGTGGGAAGGAGAAAAGTCACGCTTCGTTGAAAGAATGCTGCCAAACACAACTGCTGCTCTGCAGTAACACACAGCCTTTCGCACCATTGGGTAATTTCTCTCGATATTCCTCCAAAATGTAAGACGTGGGGGCAGCTTACTAGCCAAAGGAAATAACTGACTGAACGGCGTGATAGTGTTACATTCCAATATAACACTACTTAGACATCTTGTATAAGTAATCTTTTATTGGACAATAACAATCAATGCCAGCTTTTATTGCTTGTATCAGAATTGTGCTGTTTACAAAAATGCACGTGCATGCAGACCTCACAATGTGACCACTTTGTTTTGGTTTGGCACCACCTAGCAGTCTACCTTTGAAACAGAAACATTTCTCGATTGTGACTGACACTCCTGTTACAGTCCAAGTTGGAGTTTGGGCATATCTGCGGTTTTGAACTAATTTTAGTTGGTGGAATTATGATGTAATGGGTAACACTACTGCCTCATTCCTAGAAGGCTGTGGGTTCTAATCCCCCAGGGCTCCAGTTTCATAACCACTGGGTTTTTAATGCTGACTCTTATTTGCTTTACACACCGTTCGTCGTTGGGTCCCACGAGTGGGTTGCATCCCGCGAAACCTGGCATGTTGATGTGATCTTTGATGATCATGACGTCCCCCACCTTGTAGTTCTCATTCAGGCCCCCCGCTGCGTTGGTCAGGATCACTGTCTTCACCCCCAGTAGCTTGAAGATCCGCATGGGAGCTGTGATCTTTGAATATAGGGGTGAACAGACATACTATAAAGTGCATACCATACAGTCAGTGCCAACAGCATCATTTAAATTAAACGGAATGGAAAATAGTGCATTGTAAAGCTTAGCATTTTAAATAAGTTTTTATTCTAAAAGAGCTAAGAAAAGATATTAGTACTCAATAGCTAGTTTTACCAGGGTCACACTTCCGCTAAATGCTTCTTGACGGCACCAATTACATGATTCATCATTCCGCTGATGTTTTTTCATTTATTTTTCTAATTGCTTTAATGCACTTTCTTTTATTCAGAGTTTAACAGACGATCCTCGCGCAACATTACAAAGTCACATGACTCATCGAAGGGAAAGACGGAGAGGAAAGGGAGCTGGAGGCAGAACAGTAACACTTTTAAGAAGGTGAGGACGGAGTAGCACACCTTCTGGATGGGGTATCCTTCATAGAGGTGGAACCTGCCTTGCATGCAGACACAGGACTTCCCTTTCAATTTCCCAAACACCAACCGGCCTGCATGACCATGAACTGCAACACATGACCACCGATAAGGACATGATAACATGCAAGGGCTCCGTCGGGACTGATCCACACTGTCAACAGACACATGACTTCTGATCAACAGCAGCTGAACAGAAAAACAAAGCTCAACCAAGCACTCAACGTTACAACACACACTGAAGGAGAAGACATGGAAAGACCACAAGTGCCCTCACCAGTGCTCTGGGGAAAATTAGGGATGTCTTGGTAGTTGAAAGCCACAGCATCCTTAAGAATATCTCCCAGGCCCCCCAGACCTGAACCACACACCACAGCCACCAGGGGGCGCAGTGTTGTCTGAGCCAGAAGCCAATCCGCAGTTTCCTTGCACTTTTCGTAGCTGCAAATGCAAATTACATAAAGACGAGTCAAAATCACAGTGCCAGCTTCAAACTTTACTGTACTGTAATACTGAGAATAATGACAGAATAATTTTAGTAGTTCTGAAGTTTCTGTGATAAATCCTCACAACATCCTCATAATTCGAAGCACGCTATCATCTGTCTAGCAACAAAAACACCAAATCTTCCTTGCTATAAAATACATTTCAGTTCAAACAGTAGGTGTGCTCTTTTCTGGTGAATGTATGACTGGAAACTTATCTGTGACAGTCTTTTAAGAAAAACGTGCCAGAAAAAAAACTGAAGTAGAGCTGCCCCTGAAATTGCTCTGCGTATGTGCCTTTTAAGAAATGCCAAGAGGAATTTGGTAGAATAACCGCGGTGCAAACCCAATGGCATTGGCCCATACATCACGTTATAGTGCCCGTCATATGAAGAGGTGAGACATACCGCTGCGCTGCTATTCATCAGCAAAGCATGAGCACCAGCGAGCCTTCAAAAAGAAACACTTAACAGCTATTATCACCTCTCAAAAGCACCCAGCCAAAAGAATTCCAATAAAACCCCCTTTCCACACCACCTAAGACGATTAAAGTGGCGGGTTTTCCCCCTAAATACTGACAAATAAGACTGAAACTGGTCAAAAGTATGCCTACGCAAAGCCACGTGTAGTATGTGTGTCGATAAAACATACCGATATATTAAAATTTCAATGTATTTTCAAAAACTTACTTGAAACCCGCATATTCAATAAGTCACCGAATTTATAGCTAGTGGATGTTTAAAAGTGTATTTTTAAGAAGACGCACGTGCCCGTGTCCTTGAGTCTCTTAAAATCACTGGGTCCAAGGATTTTCATTCGTAACTGGTTAAAAACAACATTCAAAACGAATATTTAATAATAAAAAAGAAAGAAAAGAAAATAATCTAATGGAGCCATGGGCGGAAATTACGGGGGGGATGGGGGTTGTAGCCCGCTCTAATAAATCAACCATCCCAATAATCATTTTTCGCCGGTAATGGGTAGAGATCTCACCCCCACCCCCCCACAGCAATGTTCCAGCCAAAGTTACGCCCTTGACTGTAGCAATGAACATTAGCTTACCTCCCGTATCTCCGATGCAGTAACCCTAAGCTTTTAATGACGGATTACAAGAGAAGAAATGACATTGTATGATATTATGCATTTATTCCAGTCATATTTCATGTTCATATTAATTACTCTGGATAGCAAATGGAGTTGTGTGGTTTCGCGGATGCCCGCCCAGCCCCGGCCAGGGCACATTTCCATCCACCTACGTGGTGTGAGTCGCGTAACGCGATCACAGCGAAGACTCATGAGTCAAAATTAGTCAAAAACGGAACTTCCCCTGCTCTTTCCACCAGTCTCTCCCCACAAAAAGCAATTATAAAAATAATTTGACTAATTTCATGCAGTTGTCTCTACTTTAATTAGTCTCCAAAGCTGGCTGTATGAGGTGCATTGGAGATTATAGTGCCCCTTAGTGCTGAATGGGTTCCTGCATGGGTGCCCTTTACATGATAGCGCGGTTCCCGCACAACATCTTTTGTCACTCTCCTGAATGGCAGGAAAGAGGGGATTGATTTAACGCTGGGGGGGGGGGGGATTAGCATCTTACAGGAGTGCGTCCATCTAGCTTCACACAAACGCGTTTCTTTCTGCTTTAAATTCCGTAGCGAAGCATATTTGCGGCATTAAATATTTTTAATACCCCCCTTCAGGGACACCCGCGTCACACTTCCTGGACTGGCACATAAAGAAAAACGTCTCTTACTACATAATATACCCGGCCCATAGCGCAAATTCCTAAATAATCACGAAAAAGACCGTAATATATCTCGTTACAGTTCTTAGTGTTATTGACGATTACATAGTTACCGTTTCGAATAAGGTTTCTTCCTGATTCCACGAAAAACTCCCGCGCAGTAAGCCGATTTCTTTCTATTGTATCATACGAATTATATTTCTGTATAAAGACTCACCTGATTGCAGTTTGAGAATACATACTGGAGCCGGTTATTTCAAATAATGTTTGTTATTCTGTTGACGTTTCCCAATTCAACTCGCCTGCGAACAATTATTTTTTTAGTGCAAAAAGAAGACAGGGATGTGTCATGTAATGTTATCTGTTATCTTCCGGCGATGCCGTCTCGCCCGTCCTTCTCAATCAGACTGACAGGGAAGTCGCCGCACATTTATACCTCCTGCGCCACGTCTTTCGCCCGGCAGTCTCGTGCTGCTTTTCCACCGACGACGGACGCTCTGATTGGTCAAGCCAGGGGTGTTTTCGGAAGTAACGCGCACGCCTCCCGTTCTTACAGCATCTTAAACGCACATGGCTACTGACTCCGCGTCGCTGCAAGTTCTATTCGGAAGAACACTAGATTAGAGATTTAAAAATTGGTTAAACTAAAAAAAAAAATAGCAGAAGTTGTGAGAAAGAAAAAAAAAACACTTGAGAGTCTTAACCTGCCTGAATTGTTTAGGATTTCGCTTCATGTTGACATTGGCGTTCTGCTGTGCGCATGTTGTGACGTCACCCTGTCCAATAATGAAATAAAAGGAACATCAAAATAAACAGGGATAAATGAACCACTGTAGACAGTTTTAATAGCTTAGACAAATGTACTCATCGAATTAATCAAATTCATACGGTCAATCGTATTAACATACGACTTGTACAACGGCTTATTAAAAAAAAATAAATAAAATGATCTAAAATTATTAAACTATATTATGCATGTTTATTAGGATTTCAGCCTTGTATACCCGCTGTTGACTTATTGATTCAGGTATTACCAACAATAGACTATGCAACAATTTGACCAAGTGCATTCTCATACAGGATTCAAGGGTGCTTTAATGCATGAGCTTATGCAGGGATCTCCATTAAAAAGTGGCGATTTTAAGCTTAAATCATCTCAGACTGGTCTCCTGAACATGACAACGAGTTCACTATACTCAAATGGCCTCCACAGTCACCAGATCTCAGTCCAATAGAACACCTATGGTGGAAGAGGAATCCAATATAGTACCTGTGGGATGTGCTGGGATGGGCGATTTGCATCATGAAGGCGTAGCTGAAAAACCTGCAGCAGCTATGAGATACACTCATATCAACTTGGGCCAAAGTCTCTCAGGAACGCCACAAGCACCTTGTTGAATGTATGTCTTGAAGAATTAAAGTAGTTCTGAATGTAAAAAGGGCTCCACCCACAAGGTGAACCTAATGAAGTGGCCAGTGAGTGTAGATGGCAATTAGGAAAAACTGATGATGAATATTAAGCAGGTATCACGTACCATTTTACAGTCTACCTACGGTATGTTATTTAAGGTTGTGTGTTTTCAACAATCCATTGTACTGGAACTGTTACATGGTCGGCCTACACTTTTAAACATCGGTCTTGAACAGCGAGTGAGCTGCAGGGATTCCCACCTATCAGCAATGGCTCGCTAAATATATAACTGACAAACAGACTGCGAATAGCTGACAAATAGCGCAGATAAAGAATTTCACTGCATTTGTAGAACTGGCTTGGTTAGATAAGATCTTCATTGTTTCAACGAGGAATAATTTATTTATACAGCAGCGTTAAAAAAAACTCCAGAATTAATACACTCCAGTCAACCAAATAAGTCAAATAACAGGAATTACAAGTGTAGAGTTCAGTGCAGGTGTATGGTACAAGTAAGATAGCAAGTATAATAATCCCCAAACATTCATACCCATTTTTATTTTAGTAAGAGTACAGAACTTGTAATTTTGTGTAGTATAATTCTGTACCACATGTCACCCCTGCAAATGACTACCTATAACCTGGAATATTATGTGTATCTTTGTTTGAAGTTGGCACTGATGAATGGTGCTAAAGGACTAACAATTACAGAAAAATGCTAAGTAAACACACCCAAACACACACCCAAGCACATTCTGATCCTGCCAGACTGCCAAAGCAAGGACTTTCTTCTTCAACATTTCATTTTATTTATCTCATTTTATATGGCAAATTTTGTTAAATACCAGTTAGAATGTTTTAAGAATAAAGCATCGCAGGGTCTTTTGAGTGATTGTGATCAAAGAAGGGCTTTGGTAATAACGACTAAGGAGCTTAAGATGCCCATGCTCAGGATTCTGTGCCCTTAGGAATGTTGGTACATCTGCCAGAAGGCTGTGGCACAGGCCTAATGATATCCTGCAACGCAAACAGCCCTGAGGCTATGATAATCAAACATGCCGTTCTGTTTGCAGGTACAAGAAATGAAAAATGAGGCCAACTCCATGTTCTTAAAGAAAATGGCTAAAATTTAAGAGTGCTTCCCAAATTTGTGGTATCTGTGTTTCGTAATTTTAATCGCAAAACTAGTTTGGTCGTCCGATTGGTCAACTCTTTTACAGGAAAATAAAAATAGCGTAAAACCGGAACTACTGCAGCAATGTCACCACCTTCCCATCATGCACTGCAGCAGCCCATTGTGTTTGATATAAAGCTGTTTCATTATGCTACAGCATGGTAGAGGTTAGAGGTCACTTCCAGGTATGTTTTTGCTGAGGTCATTTGCCAAGTTCATTCCCATTGAAACAATGTGGCTTTAAGTTGTGTCTGTATGTTTTGTTAACTTATCTAATGTTTCTCCTTCAATCTGACTCTGATACAGTTACAGTAAAACTGAAGATAATATTTATATCATATTTTTCTTGATGATGTATTAAAATTTTAAGAATGAGTTTTACACAAGCCCCTCAAAATGACTAAAAGTATTTTACCTTAAATCCCATTAAACAAACAAATGTTCCTTAAAATAATAAATCCTTTATGTGGCTTTTGCACAAATGCAGGCGCATTGGAATGCTTCTCTTTGCCAGCCCCATCTTGCTCTCCATAGCTTGTGTGGGGGGGGGGTGGTCACAGTGCAGGGTCAGCCATCATGCAGCCTCCCCGGAGCTGGTGGTTAAGGGCCTTGCTCAAGGGCCCGCAGGCATGTGACTGTTCTGCAGAGACAGCGGTTTGACGTGCCAACGAAGCCCGCTGAGTCACACACCAACCCCCGCCATTCTCGAAATATTCTGAATGCACAAGTACTTCCGTGGGTATAATTATATTTAAACAACATTTTACGTCAGTTTTGTGTAACCATTTTTGTAAGTCACACAAGCCTTAAAGGTTTCTTTTAAAAAGATGTTATTAAATTGATTAAAAGTCACGTTTATCTTTTTTTTTTTTTTGCATTACCATATTTTGGTTACAAGAAACACAAAACAAAGTACAAACAGCCAATAAATCTGCCCCTCCTCCCCAGCCCACCCGAGGCAGAAATTTTTCTTTAAAATGCCTGTCCGAGAGTCTTGGAATAACTCTGCTAACGTTTTGTATTCCTCCCTTTAAATTGGTGTTTTTTTGTCAGAAGGCAGATAAAGAAAGAAAAAAAAAACTAAGTTGGGAAAAATGAACCAAAAACTCCACTGAGTTCTAGCTCTCGGCATACAGGGTTTGCCGCTCTGGACACCATTTGGATGGACGAGGATGCTGTCAGCTTCTCTCACATATGTGAAAAAACTATTCCAGACCTAGACTGTAAAACACATTTAAAGAACATATTTGCTACATAAACCATAAAACAAATGCTGTATTGTACGTGGCGAATCAGCCGATATGTAATATGCTTATTCCCCGGGTGGGTGGTAGTTCGGGTGCTTCCCTCTTCTGCCTCCTCCCTCCAAAGAAACAGATCTTTACGTTTAAATCGTTGTGTCCCCTGAATATCAAACTCTATCCCAGGCCACTGGCAGCTCCGACTGCAAACCTCAAAGACTATTTTTACAAAACACTGTTTAAATGATCATGGTTTGCACCCATATAGGAAGATATTTGGCAGACGCCCTTAGCCAGGGTGACGTACATAAGCGCTTAGAAGCCTCGTTTGCGAACAGATTCTGGTTGAATCGAACCTATCACTCTAAAAACTGTGTTGGCAAGAATATATATTTTTTTATAATAATTCAATTCAACTTATTTTTATATAGCCCCTTTCCCAACAAGGCACTTCACTTTGTTGTTGTGATACGTTACAACATCTTTATAGAGAGTAATACAGAACGGGGAAAAGGAGGAAAGAAATTAAATAAATAAAGCCAGATGACAACGGAGAGGAACCAAAAACTCCCAAGTAAGGAGAAAAATTCTCTCTGGCGGTCCAAGGTCAAGCAGCTGCCTAATCCCCCTGGGCAGACTAACATTACTGAAAACAGAAAAGAGTGGACTTGCTTGCTAAAAGCTAGGTGTAAGCTGAGGTTAAGGATTGAGACAAAGTTCAGCAATAAGTCGTTTCTCCGTGCTGGCTTGTGTGGGCTGGCACTGAAGGCTGGCCTGTGATGATGCAGTTTGTATGTCCCATTCGCGATGTCACCCCTCCATCATGAGACTGAACCAGGACTCCAGCTCAGATGGTGCCCACCGACATGTGGGAAGGTAGGGAGCATGGATGGTCAGAACATGCGTTGATACCATAAATGGACAAGCATAGTGGATAAAAATGGTATGTTCAGCAGCCATAGTTACAGTGCGCTAGGTTGCAGGTAAGCTAAACTGAAGTAAACTCTTCAGTCGAGATTTAAAGACTAAGCCCAAACATAGCCTAGTAGATTATTCCACAATATCGGAATAATGAGTATAATCCTGCAAGTGCTAATCCAAGTAGTTCAGAAAGCGGTAGGTTTTTAGTCGTCGTTTGAAGGCACCCAATGGATCAGCTGTTCAGACATCTAGTGGAAGTACATCACAACACATAGGCGCCAAAACAGAAAAGAGTCTCGATGCGTTTTTACCTTGCGTCTTGAGATGGCGGGACCAGTTGAGTAGTGCTGGAGGATCGGAGAGAACATGATGCTGTGCAGGATGAAATGAATTCTTTTAGGTAGGATGGTGCATTTTTGACTTTGTAGGTGAGAATGAGTGTTTTGAATCTGATGTTGGCAGCTACAGGAAGCCAGTGGAGGGAGTGTAACAATGGTGTGGTGTGAGAGAACTGGGGAAGTTTGAAAACGAGTCAAGCAGCTGCACTGTGAGGCAGACCTGCTAGTATCCAGATGAGAAGAGTACAAGAGATTGGACAAGTACCTGAGTGGCCTGTGTGGAAAGAAATGGACGAATCCTTCTGATGTTGAAGAGGAGAAGTCAACAGGAGCGGGAAAGATTAGCGATGTGAGAGGAAAAAGGCAGGTGACTGTCTATGGTTACCCCAAGGTTACAGGTGTGACTGAAGGACAAATCGTAGAGATGGATCCAGTTATTTAATGATGAAAAGATGTTATGGGGCTTGTGAGGATCATGTGCAGAGGTTTCTAGTTTCTCCTTGTAGAAGGTCGTCTTAACCAGAGTGACATCACATGAAAGTTTGGACAGGAGAAGCACGTTAAGAAGACAGATCTGTGTCAAGTCGCAATTTCTTCCACTTCCTCTCAGTTGCTCTTAGTGCTTTTTGATTGATACACAACGCTTCCGATACCCAAGAACGATAGCAGAGGTGATCCATGGATGAAGAGAGGGTTGGTTGCTGACTCCAGTGGTAGGGAGGAAAAGGTATCAGGATCCAGAAAGACTGATGGAGTGTAGGAAGCAACAGATGAAGGGGAGACAGAATGGAGGTTTTGTAGTGTCAGGGAGAAATATTAATAGATGGGTTTAGGCAGGATAAGTAGGGTGATTGTAAAGGATACAAAGTGATGATTAGGGATGTGAAGAGGGGTAACGATAATGTCAGAAGCTGGTGATGGATGGCTGAAGACCAGGTCCAGGGTGTTTCCTCCTTTGTCCGTGCGATAGCTGTTGTTTGATGTCAGAGACAAGGAATAGAGAAGAGGGAGAAGGCAGGAGGAATGGAGCTTATAATGGGGGAGGTTGAAGTCTCCAAGGAGATTGAAAGGGGTGACGTTAGTAGGGAAAAGAATGAGAAGTATGTCCATTTCTTCAAGAAAGTGACCTAGAGGACCAGGAGGTCGGTAGATGACAATGATGAGAAGGTTGATCGGAGAACAAACTGCAACTGCATGGAATTCAAAGGATGAGATGTTGAGATGGGACAGAGAGCGGGGTGTGTAGCATCAATTCTGAGACAGCACCTGACCCGTACCACCACCCCTCCCAGTTTCTCATGGAGTGTTAGAGGAAGCTTAAGCATAGGACAGAGCTGTTGGTGTAGCCGAATTCTGTGGGGAGATCCAGGTCTGAGATAGAGCCAGAAAGTCAATAGAGTGATGGGAAGCAAGGGCAGGCAAGCCAGCAATATGCAGATTTATACGATGTGTTGTGTCTCTTTGGGGCAGAGGCAGACAGAAAGGAAAAACAGCAGCTGGGTTTAACTGCCTGTCCTAAGTTTAATTATGTTACATTTTAGCCTGGCAAAAATTGGCCCAAGGTCCTGGGCGTATATCTGTCCTTGTGCCTATTTTGTATACCTTTGTGTGTATAAGAGTGAGACACAGAACTTTAAGCACAGTTTTATAAAGGCCATCATTCTGAAATCATTCTCTTTTTTGTGATATCAATTCCATGAAAAAAATAACCAACTCTAGACTGGTCGAGTTCCCAGCTTGTCTTTCCAGTCATTCAAATACTGTACTGGGCTGTTTTTGTCCTTTTGAAACACATTTTTACTTTGAACTTCTTGTTGCATTTTCTAAGGGATCACGTGGGTTTTGTTCCCCCTGAATGAAGAAATTTATGTGGCTACAGAAAACTAAAAGTTAAATCGATTTGTAGCTTTATCCCAGTCATGTGACACACGGTCATGTGACACACGTTCATGTGACAGCTCCCACAAAACTTACATGTACAGAGCAGGAAGTTTTTGGAGGTCCTGGTATTTGTTTCCTCACCCATGTGCCCAATGCCCAAGTTTGTCTGACATCACAGTAAGGCACTGCTGACACAGTAATCCTGTCCATGATAATGCATCATTGCTTTCTAGTGATTCACAAAACGATGCTTCCTGAGCCATTTTTGACCCCATAACATGGTGCCCTTGGTTTGCTTTGGGCCAAACTTTGTACCTGCTTCCCCCCCCCCCCCCGAGACCGCCATCTAGTGGGGTCAAAAAATACAGCAAAAAGCGTCATGCTGTCCATCATCATTGCTTTCCAAAAGCCAAAAAAATGACCAGTCACACCCTAAAGTCAGCCACAGCCCACCTGGTATACATTTCTAAATTCAATTTAATTTAAAAAATTGCCTTTGCAGGGCATAATCACTCACCCATGAAGGAAAATTCAAGGTCACCAGTTTACCTGAATCATGTTTTGTGCTGTAAAAGGATTCTTATCATATCACGAGCAAACTTTCTGAATGTGAGGATGTCAGTATTTTAAGGGCATAGCAGAGTGAATAAAACGTTCTTTAAATATTCAGTCAGTCGGTTTATGAAGAGAGGAAGGGAAATCGTGTTTATATTTATTGACGAATAGGTAGGTTGGGAGGGAGGTGGGACAAAGAGGGAGGTGGGACTACAATTTTTGACATATGAGATAAATACCAGTTGACCTAGTTGGTTTTTCCATTTGATTTCTGGTGAGAATTATATAAGCAAACATGCATATATACATAAATATATTGTATATACATACATATATACAGTACAAGCATATATATATGGGGTGAACAAACCTTAAATGCCACAAGGACTGGCTTAAGTAACTGAATTCCGGTTATACCTGCAGCTACAAAGATGAGTCATATTAGCTGGAATGCTAATAATTATTATGTGTTAGCTAAAAATGATGTATGACTTTTCAAAGCAACGTGAGGCAATGAAAGTCGAAAGAGTTATAATTTGTAGATACATCGGCTACGAAAACTGCATGTCAGAGCAACAACCCCCATAGATCATCGCAAAATATTCCAGACACTGACAAGCTGCTTTGTTAAGGAGGAATCTTGGCTGACTCTCTGATGGACACTTAGCACAAAAGTACGGCCTCAGAGTTGAACCCGGAACCTCTGTGGCCCAGTCTCAACAAAAAAAATGTATATTGTGAGCTTCACAAAGCTGGGATATTTGGCACGGCTGCTGTTTGGAAACCACTTGTTCCCAAGGCCAGTGCACAAAAAACATAACCTGGTGTAAGCAGCACAAAATGTCAGCCCCCAACCAAGTGGGGGGGCGTAATATAACTTGATGAGGCACCTTTCTCTCCTTTTGCTAAATCCAGGCTTGGTTGCATTTAGTGAAAAGCCCAAGGGTGCCTTTGACCCACAATATCCGTCGTCATGGGAAACCATCTCAGGAAAGTTGTTAGGTCTGATGATTGCACCACATGGCTGTATAACAGCCAAGAAACAAGCAGCCGTTTGCCCGGACCCAGTGCCCCTTACAGAAAATCTAAGAGCAGTTTCCTGAGCGCCATGATCGCATTGCAAGAGGCACTCAGCTGCCCTCCTAGTATTTTCACATACTGCAGTGATGTTTACGGAAGAATCACATAAAACATCCAGCCAGGAGAATATCTGTAGCTGAAAACACAAGGGCAAGAGCCAGACTTATTAGACCTTGTACGTAAAAGCAGGGTGACCAGCTAATTTATGTCAGGGGGGACACTTTGAGCTACTCCTGGTTTTACAAACTACTATAAAACCAATAGACTCCTGCACTTGGCTAAATAGTTCAGTTCTTCTTGTGCTTTGACTCATCCAGTTGTTTCACATTAACATTAGTGACACATGCATGATTAGAGGAGACTGACCAATCAGCACACAGCAAGAACTCAGTGCTTAAGTGAAATCCAGGTCCTTTTAAATGAAATTGTAGTTTACAAACCTTGTTCTAGCTCATAGTGTCCCTCCCTGACATGGATTATCTGGTTCTCTGGTCACCTTAATATAAGGTCCAGTGGTGTTCTTAGAGATTTTGGGCCCCATCAAGGCATATCATATTGGGGCCGCCCAGTCCAGACCAATCCAGTTATTTTCCAAATGTCCTAGGCTCTCTGTCACTCAGGGGCCCTTGGAATCATCCTGACGCCCCTTCCCCCCCGGTACCCCTGACAAGGCCTCATGGATATATGAAAGTGAGGAACAGAAATATGCTTATATAAAATCTACAGATTACAGTTTGCTCACAGCACTTACCCAAATATGTAGCCTAATACTGCATGCGATCTTTTCAGTCTTTGCCTTTTCAGCCTTTGCCTTTGGTCATGTATTTTATCAATTTTTCAGGTTTCTCCTCTAAGGGTTATACTGGAAAAAAATCTGTTTTACTTAGGAAGACATTACAGTATTTCTGAATTGCTAAAACACATTTTTTGAATGTTCCTCTCATTTTCTCAAAACCTTAAACACAAATCACCAAACTTAAGCTACATTGTCAAAACCTTTGACTTGTCTTGCTATATCAAACAATTGATTCAGAACTATGTTATCTTTACCCAAAACCAAACACTGTTTTCAGATAACACACACATCCAGCTAATGCATAAACACTACACAGCAGTCATTACACACTACAGAGATAAATGCAAAACACTGCACTCAGGGCAGAGCAGGGGAAAAAATGTATTTATTATGAAGTATTTGCACAATCCTGCACACATATAAATGTAGTCACAAACAAAAAATGCAGCAGATCGATAGCAAGCAATGTCTTGGAATCA
>JAODJX010000083.1:770139-797909 GCA_026776945.1 Isichthys henryi
GCGTGTTCAGGGCTAAGTGTAAAGCGTGTTCAGGGCTACGTGTAAAGCGTGTTCAGGGCTAAGTGTAAAGCGTGTTCAGGGCTACGTGTAAAGCGTGTTCAGGGCTACGTGTAAAGCGTGTTCAGGGCTAAGTGTAAAGCGTGTTCAGGGCTACGTGTAAAGCGTGTTCAGGGCTAAGTGTAAAGCGTGTTCTGTATGGTAACTCATGTCAAATATCACGTGTGTGAAGAACAAAAATGCAACCATTTACATTTACATCATTGGGCAGATGCCCTTAGCCAGAGCGATTTACATAAGTGCTTAGTCTCATCAGTGAATACATTCTAATACTGGTTCATAGAACCTGGCTGAGAATACCATCACTCTAAAACTCTATTGACAGGTAATACATTTTTTTTATAATAACCCTGGAAGTGCTAATCCAAGTACTTCTGAAAGAGGAATGTTTTTAGTTGTCATTTAAAGACACCCAATGCCTCAGCTGTTCAGACATCTAGAGGAAGTTCATTCCACCACATAGGTGCCAAGATAAAGAAGAGTCTCGATGCATGTCTTCTTTGCGCCTTGAGAGATGGTGGGGCCAGTCCAGGGTGTGATTTTAGTGACAGAGAGGAGGAGAAAGTCAGCAGGTTCCTTCACAGGCGTCCAATGACAAGCATGTCCCTGTTAACTGTCCTGACCAGCTAAAGCACACAATCCCATGGGTATTTCTGTAGCTCTCCTGAGCTCATGAACGAGAGAGAGAGACAGATAGGGAGACAGACAGAGAGAGGGAGAGACAGACAGACAGACAGAGCGAGCAAGCAATGGGAGGAAAACAACTGAGTTTGAAGTCTATTTAAAGCATAAAATTACTCCTTGTTTGAATACACTGAGATAATTGCTGTCATTTTCAGTACAAATGCATTTAACCATGCTTTATGTCAATAACAATATGTAAACACACATTAAACTGAGACACACCACCGTATCAAACATGGGAATTCCCCCGGTCTACCACTGCCGATGACGTCATCAGACACACTTTTCAGGAAGATGCCTGGGCCAAAGTGTCATAATGGGAAAAGCCCTCTTACAGCGAAGCGCTGGTTTCACAGAGAACTTCGCGTTAAATAAGTGACCACATTGCAAGACTTCCCACGCTGATAATGGTGAACAACAAACCAAAGCTGATACATATTTAAAGCACACAAACTGCAAAAGAAATGAAATTGCAGAAAGCAGGGTTTTGCTGCAAGACACATAAATCTCTCCGCAAACTTTATTCGATCAGCGGCAATCAAATGAGGCAGAGGGGAGGGTAAGATTTGAAAAAGCTCTTTTTTTAGCCACATATGCATTGCAACTCCATATAAAGGCGACGGTGATGCAGTACAATTTCATTAATACGTTGCACCTTACCACTTCCTGCATGCTTAACATCCCACTGTGGTCTTGTCATGCATTTTGTTTTATTTGCACTGCTTTACTGCGTCCGCTGAGGGGCTTTGCACGAGTTTTTATACTCACCAAGTGCCAAGTGATATTACACAGTGATTTGATTACAAAACCATTAACCTGAGATTGACAAGGCAAAGTCATTAAGCGTGTGTGTGGTGACTGAACGGGGGAGCAGACGGCTCCAGCGTCATTGGCCACAGAGCCCTTATTGATGACCCTGGTGGTACAGTCGTAGGGTGTATTTGTGCTTGTGGCAAGACTGGTCTTGCTGACTTGACTCCCAAAAACGAACTTGGGGTGCAATGAATCATGGGATTTGTCTTGTTTGGCGAGTATGCAACCGATATACCTCGTGTCCTTGATATTTGGGGTGGGACAAGAACGACATCCGGGGACTTTTACTGTCCTCTACACTTCAATTCTTGAGGATTGGAACTGGTGTTCAGCAACGGAAGATGACATCCCCGATTCCAGTGGCAGGACCACCCTGCCTTCATCACACAGTTGTCAGTCAGGCCCAAAACATTTACCCAAAGAGCGAGACAAACTGCACTTGTGCACAGAGAAAGTTTATTTAAAAAAAAAAAAAAAAAAAAAAAAAATCCAAAATTTTAGTCCTAAAAATATATAAAAGGAACACTCACAGAACAAGCTACAAATCTTTACAACCAGCTGCTTAAAAAAAATAAAATCACTGTAAGACTTCTGTAATAGAAAATAAACAGAAATTAAAAAAAGCCAAATTCTATATGCATGCATTAAAACCATTAGCGAAAAAGATTATTCGTAGTTTGTTACTCATCTCCATCTACGATATTCATACACAAACAGTTTAGGCTCGTTTCATCGGTTCTGACATTACATGAATGAAAAATACATAAAGGACATCTATGGAACCAAACTCCCAGTCGCTAATCCTCCCCCACAGCATGACAACACAAAGCCATTTCATAGTGAATTACCTTCCAAGGACTAAAAGAAAAAAAAAAAAAAATCAGTAAAGGAAGCCGACTTTAAGCGTCTATTGTTACAGGCATTGACTGTGGTTCATAGTGGTTTGGCCTGTAAAGAGGCACATTGTGGAAAACCACAGCCAAGGGGGGCAGAGGGTGGGAATGTTGTTTTTATTTCACTAGTGTAACTGTGGCCATGCCAGGTCACAACACATACTCCTGTATGTCAAAACAGCTTTACATTCAGAGTTAATTCATAGGAAGGCAGGCATGAGGAACGAACGAACCTGTGTGTCACATGACTGACCAGGACCAGAATGAGTCTGCCTCATGTGACCAGCTCTGGATGAGTCAGACTCACATGTCCAGCAGCAAAACAGAGTGAGAGTACGGGCAGAGACGTTTTTTTAAAAATCACAGTTTTAAAAACATGAAAATGAGAATGGCGTCTGCCACTTTCCGATGATAAAGATCCATTAGCACGGTTTAGTGTCATTCTTATGTACATATTTTTTTTAAAAAATCCACACACATTCATTGGATAAAATGTAAAAAATAATAAAACGCAGTTATAGCCAAGAAGTTACACAAGTAGTCACCAAATCTAGTGTTTTACATGTTAGAAAGGCAGTGCTCCTCCGTAACGGGAGGCAACAGGCATAGTTGGGGGGAAATTCACAGGCGCAGACACACGGACGGATGTGTGTCAGAAAGGACATTTAAAGTACGACTCAAGCACAGAGTCCATACGTCCATATAACAAAGACAGGCTTAGCTACGGGATACAAGCATATCACGGCTCTCACGTAACATGGTCACACCATCTTTGAAAGAGGTTCAAACGCAGCTTCCACCGACATACCGAAAGCACCCAAACCCCCTTTCCGCCAAAAACCAAACATATTGCCGAAAAACTGACAGAAAGGCAGAGCTGCGGAACGAATGTGCTGTTTCTCCAGTGGGATCACCGACCCGGATCAGATTTTGTGAGGCCCCTAGTGGACAGGCAGGCTACTTTAACATTTAAGTTATTTGTGACGAGCAGACAAAGAAAGGCAAGGCAGAGACGACGACTCTCCCTCGATTGGTTATGCTGAACTTTCGTAAAACACTGAACTCCGTTAATGGAGATCCAGTAACTGGAGCTGCGTTGCGTTATGACCCATTTGCTCCTTCAGGAACATCAAAGTTCCCCTTGATTTTCAGAAGAATCTTTTGCAGCCAGATTTTAATAAACGCACGTCATGCATCCATCACGCTGACCAGTCAGTGATCTCCCCGTGTCTCCTCGTGCAAACTACACGCCTACACGGATGTCTCCGACTGCAGACGCATGACAAACTTGTGACTCTTGGGGTCAACAAACTCCTCTCCCAGGGACAGGAAGGGGAGGGGCGTCACTGTGACAACCAGAGCAAAGTCAAGCCGGCGTAGAGAAAAGGTGCATCCCTGGCGCAGGGCAGAGGTCACAGGCTCCTCGCTGACCAGTGTCCACTGGCGCCCCCTGCCAGTCTCCCGCTGGTACTGCAATGTGGGACCTGGAGTCAGGTACCGCTCCAGGAAGGCCTGATGAGAAGAGGAAGAGAGAATAATGGAGGCAAACTTGGTGTATTTGGTGGGGAGAAGTAGGGGTTGCGTCACAATTATGAGAAGTCTTTCATTAAACGCCCCCCCATCTTTGATAGTCTTATAGTCAATAACAACTCCCTTAAACCCGGATGTGGGACGTACCACTCACCTTAGGGGTCATGTTGTGTGTGATGCAGAACTGCAGGTGGGTGAGGATGCTCTCCATACTGTGGTATGGCTGTTGGCGTGTGGTGCGCAGGTACTTCTGCATGGCGCGGGCCATGGGGGCGAAGATGGCCTGGGCCGCCTCGCGTGGGTCCATCACCTCCCTTGGGTTCTTGGGTGAAGAGGCTGAAGGGTTCTGCTCGTCGTCCTGCAGGCGCTTGATGTGGGTGAAGGCCTCCTCTACTGCCACCACCAGCCTGGGAGGCGTCATTGCAAGCAGCAGCCACTCTCAGTTGGCAAATTTTACAACACTTTCTCTTAAGAGAGAAACTTATTCCAAGGAATATGTTCCATCTCAGTCTAAATGTCTTGTTTGACTCAACAACATAGAGAGCACACAACAGAACCTCATGACCGATGTTAGTGTGCTTATTACTGTACTATGCGTGATGTTTGCACGAGGACAGCCTCCTTCCTCATTTCGTCGTGCACAACAACAAAAAAACGGACTGTTACTTTGCCCAGGCCTGGCAAGCCACGTTTCTAGCTCACCTGGCCTTGCGCTTACGGATCCTGCGCTCCATCTCCGCCTCCTCGTAGTAATACTCGTTGTGCGAGTTGTCCCGTCTGCGGGCGGCAGCGGCGATCATCGCCCGGGACTGTCCCGTCGAATTGTTGGTACTGTTCTCTATAAACACGCAGGCAGATTCCGTCAGCAAGGCTCACAAAGAACGCGGTCAAAGACGACGGGAGAGAAAGAGGGGCGGCTGTGGGGATTCACCTTCACCCAAAGAGTAGACTTTGAATCCCGACATTTTCTTGGAGAGGATGGACTTTGGCAGGTTGAGAAGAGCCGGGTTGTAGACGGGGAAGTCGCTGTAATAGTGCTCCAGGATCCACACAGCGGCTCGCTGGATACTGCGGCGCACAGAGACTCACATGACGACGAGTGACACAAACACGGCTAACCCCCCTGGACCAAAAGATCTAACTATGCAATGAGACCATCAGAATTAACATCCAGGTAGGAGGAAAACTGCTGAGATAATGACTTTATGCAGGGGTTAAAGTGGGCCAGAAAGATCCGGAACATTTTTGTTTATTAATAAATCAAACCGATTGGCAGTCTCATACATAGTAGTGTAAAGCGCCTTTAAAATACTTTCATTTTAAAACACAGACATTAGTCTCTGTTTTCTCGTCTCATCTACACTACCCTACAATTTCCAGCCCCCCAAACAGAGAGTTTTGTAAGTCATAGTTGTATACTTCTGAAACTCCATTTTAAAGTCGCAGTGCAGAGTGAAAACACCCTCATTGGTCTCTACCCATCACATGGCCCATCCCTGATTGGGTACCCTAGTCACACCCTCTTGCCCTGTTGCTGACCTGTATGCACCTAAGTAGCGTGTTACACAGACGACTGCTCCATATTTGCACAAAAAGAAAATTACTGAAGTGTGTTAATGCGTGTATGCTAATAGTTTCAGTGCGTATGGAAACACTTTTGAAAGCGACATGAAAAAGGCTATGTGATTGGAGATTCTTTTTGTTAGAAAACTCAAAATGTTGCAGTGTTTGGGAGTCAGTTTTCCCTGCCTGCCTAATCCCACTGAAACCCCTAATTTTAGGTGGTCAAACACACATTTGCTCATGACTTAACTAGTGTATAAGAGAATTGAGTATTAAGACATTTATGTGTGTCAATTAGATGCAGCGTTAAGAATTTACATTAACATTTTAAATTTACCAGATGCTTTTATCCAAAGTGAATATAATTGATGTGTGTGTTTTTTGAGAAAGTGGGCTCACAGTCCCTGGGGCAGTTGGGGCTCAGGAACCTTGGTGAAATCACTCTGCCTACCTGGGGTTTTGAACCAACAACCTTCCGATCGGAAGCCTAACTGCCCAACCCACTGAGCCTCACAACATCTCCCCTAAACCCTGCAGATGGCTGGCAGGCCAGACATGCGAGAGTGGAGGTACCTTAGATGGCCCACGTTGTAGAAGCGGCTGGCCCCGTCTGTGGTGCGGACCACCTTAAGGCAGAATGCCGGCTGCAGGTGCCTGACCTCAAGCAGGACCAGCGCCAGGTACTGGATGAAGAGCAGCGCGTCTACCAACGAGGCGGCGTACTCCACGATTACGCGGTACTCAGGCTCCCGCGGCTCCCACACCCGCACGCTGTAGAACAGCCAGTAGGAGGCGACGAAGAGGAAGACCAGCACCATCAGCAGCGAGCGGAAGACGAAGAAGCGGGGCAGCGTGGCGCGCGGCGGCCGCAGGAACAGCGCCCAGGAGGAGATGAGAAGCACGAGCAGCTTGAAGGCCAGTGAGACGTAGAGGCCCTCGCAGGGCGTGCCGCAGGGGTGCAGCGTCTCCCAGAGGGCCTGCGGCAGCAGCAGGAAGGCTAACGGCGTGAGCAGCGCGAAGAGGCCCAGGCAGCCGCTCAGCACCGGCCCCACGAAGCGCCTGCACTCCAGCGGCGACGACTCGTCCAACTCCTTGGAGACGCGCGTCAGGTCCTCGTTAGACACGCTGTGCTCCGAGGTGCCCGTCACCACCGTGGTCGTTTCCCCCCAGTTATCATCCTATGGGTGGGGGGGGGGACAGGGCGCCATACATGACAAATGTTCTCAAAGCGTTTTCCTTCACAATTCAGTTAAACCCTCACACCTCGTAAAACTAAAAACCAGCTTAAGTCAGCATCTCTCTTACGCCAGTCCACAAAGGCCCCCCCCAGCAGTCCATATCTTTGCGGCCACCCACAAGCCCCACCCCCCTCTCGATTGGCTGGCAGCCAGGTGTAAGTGAAAATGTGGACTGCCTTGGGGGGGGGGGCCCTGCAAACTCTGGCTTAAACTGCTTAAACACCCTAAGCTCCGTGGTTGACACTTAGGGGCGCTGTTACTGACTCTGTCGTCCCCTCTGGTGGACTCGTTGTCGAGGAGGGGCTCTCCCGGGGCCTGGATTGTGACTGACTTGTCCCCACGGCTGCTGCCGCCATCTCGGCTCTTCGAGCGGTGCCGCTCCCGTCGGTCCCTGGAGGACGAAGACGAGGTTAGACACCGACACCAGCACCAACAACCACAACCCAACAACGAAGCTGCCTTTGTTGATGATTTGGCCACAAAATGACGGCATCACCCAGACTGTATAAATGTACGAAATGGAAAAAAAACGCTACATGACCGGAATCCTTATACTAATGTTTGATCTTAAATGATCACCAAGAAGTCCCCTAAAGAGAGACACCAAATGCTACATAGGTCAAGGCTGCAGTACATGGTCCACCATAGGTCTGCCTTTGGAGGAATCGGAAACTGTGCTACAATGCCATCATATACTGGTACACCATCATCATCATCACCATCATCACCTGTGCTTCCTGGAGCTGCGAGAATGGGATGACTTATAGGAGTAACCAGAGTACTGAGACTCGGTGTCCATGTCTCTGTCCTTGTGGGCCGCTGGGCGGGGTTTGCAAGCCCCTCCTCCCCCGGTCCCTCGCTCTCCGGCGCCGCCCTGTTGGCTCTTGCGCTGAGAGATGGACTTGGAGGAGAGGGTCAAAGGGAGCTTCAGCAGATCAACTTTACTCCTGAGGGAATCTATCTTGGAGGCCGGAGGACAGAGGGTGGAGAAGGCAGGAGCACCGAGGATGAGGAGGAGGAAGAGGAAGAGAGGGACGATGTCCAATGAAGGGCCCTGAAAGAGCAGAGAGGAACATCAATGTGTCGGTTTCCAGCGCTCTGAAAGGAAGAATGTCTTCGCATACCAGGGTTTCACAAAACAGACAATATCGTATCGTTTTATAGCAACAACGTCTAATGTTCCATAAGAGACTTGACAGAATATAAATTATCAATTCACTGTTATAATAAATTTCAAAAGGCGCAATTGCATCCAACTTTCACCTCATGATGGGCATGATACAATGGTGATAGTATTTAGTTTCTGCAATTTCACACAAACATCTCATTCCCCCTGTCCCTCTCACATTCCCGCCAGTCTCCCACAATCTCCCGGGTAACCGGGCCTCCTTGCTGCCATGGCAATGAAAGAGGGTGTGAGGGTGGAGGGGTTTGTGGTTGAGGGTTCCCATAGCGACCTGACCTTCTGCCATCCTCTCCCTCTCTTTGTGTCACAGAACTCAGCGGAACTCTTTGTGTCAAGAAAAAAAAAATCCCCACGAAAACCAGGAGGTTTCTCTGCTGGTGAGCATGCTTGTGTGTGTGTGTGTGTGTCCAAGTCCCTGGCCTCAAATGCCAACCACCACACACATCATTTTGCCACATCTTATTGGTTGGACCAAACAGTGGTGAGTAAGATGAGTGATGTTTTGCCTTGTATGGCCTTCAATTATGAGACTTATGACAAACATCACACTGAACCATTTGTTCCAATCTCCAAACAAACAAATTCAAAAAATGCAACCTTCTATTTAAAGGACAGCTTTTCGGCCGTTCCAAGTGCATTCAGTCTCGGTCATGGGGCAGAAAGAGAGCAAACAGGAAGAGTCATCGATGGAAACGACAAAGATGCATGAGCTAGGTGTGAAAGTGAGCGAAGACCTGTGTGAAGGTAGCCTTGGTTTGGGCTTGGAGTGCACACAAGAGGAAATATGCAAAACAAACAAAGCATTTAAGCGGAGCGACCGAAACTCATCAGTAAATGAGCCAATGCCACAATAAGATAGATTCGACATCATATAGCTTTCTCTGTAGAGCAGGCTATACACAGAAAGATAGCCATCTTTCCTACAGTTAAGCTGTTTCTCAGTACTGAATATTACCCATGGCGCTTAGGTGCAAACCACCAGATGTCAGATACAGTGCAGACTCAAAATGCCATGTCGACTGCAATGAATTTCAAATGTACAGCTTTCATTCTAAATGGAATAAGCAATTGTGCAATAAGGGAGTTCAGACTTATGTAAACTGTACACTATTTAAAGGATTGCAGTACTAGATAGAATGCACAAACGGATGTGCAAATAAAATACACAATTATAACAGCAGTAAATACTGATGTTTATACCATACTCAACTCATACAGTGTGGTACTGGGGTGTGGAAGATCTGGCTAGGTGGGGCAGGTGTGGACTGTGCATGGGATAGTGTTACCCCTGTGTGCCCTATAGCCCATATTTCCGCCTTAAATTCAGCTTCCATGGTAGAACACAAAGGCTTATGCTAAGCCTACGATAACATTCAATTCTGCCTTAAAACACCTTGGTCACTGCATAAGCGGAACGAAGCCTTGCTTCAAAATTTGAAAGAAACATACAGCAAAAGACTAGAAAATAAACCACAAGCCGACACATACGGCACTGTGAACTAGGTACTAAAACCCACAGGGGCAAAAAGGAGCCTCTGCGGTGTCACTTTTACATTGTTAAAAGTGAGGTAAAGTATGGGGAGACATGGCACGCTTCTCTAAATCCAGTGCAATAACTGAACCTCAGTTGGGGATTACCAACGAGACACTGCCAGATGCACCCATTATGGATTTTCCTCATTTTTCCATACAACATAGCACTATCCTCATAATTCATGAGTCTTGCTCAGCAATAGATGTAATAACCTCTTAAACGTGCATGTAACAATGTCACACCCACCAAAGTAGGGAGGCCTGTGAGAAAAGTGGATGTGTTACTTTTACAGAAAAACCAAAGCAAATCAAGGCCAAGAACATAAACCACTGCAGGTTTCCAGTCAAGGTGACATTTCCTCTAAAATCGTGGCTCAATAAAAAAGCACCTTGAAATTATTCAATAAAAACATGTAGCAAGAGCATCCTTCCCTCTCATTCTGACCTACAGTTGGAAAGTCATTAAATGAGATCAGCTTTCCCATGTGTCAGAGCACCAGGTTCTGTGGGCTGTGGAAGTCACCCTTTATTCTTTGGATGCGCCCAGAGTTGACTTGAGCGCCTGTAACAACATTAAAGACCAAACATTCCAGGCTAGGACACACAGACAGGCTCTCCATCAAACCGCCTGCTCTTCACTTTTGCCCCAACAAACACAAGCCTCTGACCCCATCTGTTTTGGGGAAGAAAACAGGTGTGCATGTGGTGATCTGGTAATGGAGCCTGGCACAGACTTTCAGCCAGCATCCATGAGACTCCAGACACAGGATCATTTAAGTGTGGCTGTGTTGATTTACAAAAAGACATGGTAATAAGTCACCAAAATCCCTATTAGAGAAATCCCAACATCCACAAGCCAATACCACCAGGCCTGAATAATGACCACGGGCTAGTGGTTTCCCCTGGCCCTGCCCCCGCGACACCGACGCCCACCCGCCTTAGCCGGACGAGCCCGGGGCTTCGCGGCCTTTTGTTTATCTTGGCGACCCGACCAGCTGAGACAATAGGCAGAGCCTCGCGCCAAACGGACCCGTGCTAGTCGGCGCGTGCTGCACGGCTCGCGGCCGCGCGCTCGGAGCGGAAACGCTCGGCTGGGCCCGGCTCGGCCCGGCCCGGTCCGGTCCGACTCGGAAATACGCCGCACACTCTCCCGGATACTTCGGAATAAGGGCCAGCAGCAATCAGGCGCAGATGGGCAGCTTCTGTTATATGCATAATATTTGTAACAAGCGGACAGACCTTTGTTGCATAAAATGTGCATGATTTTTAAAACAAATGTTCTACAAACCTTTCATAGCGCGTGTCTTTTATGCGATTTCCAGGAATTATGAGCTGTGAAATTACCCGACCCAAACAAACAAAAAGACTCAATCATAACGACTCAATCTAGCCATAACGGCATTCCTGACGCGCAGTTGGCACGCAGAAATCGCTCTGCATGTGTTATATTTTGATCATATTCCAAAAACCCCACTGAAAAACAAGAATTAGCATTCCTCTCCTTGCCAAAGAAAAAAATAAGATATTTTAATCGGGCTTCGATACCGGAGCACAACAGTACGGACCCCATTAATAATTTAATGACCGCAAGAAGCCCTTATTGCAAAAGGTAGCCGAGAAAGGAAGATTACTCGGCTGTTAGGAGAACACGCAAATGATTTCAATCGCAAGGATATCAGAAATTAATTTGTGGTGTATCAGGATGATAGGTTGCTGTATTAAGCGCTAGGCATTTGGTGCTAGTTTCCAGCCCGAGGAGCTGCAGACAATGGAAGGGGGGGGGACTCACCGGCCACTCTCACGTACAGACGCCGCAGATCTCTCCCCAGCAGTCTTCTGCTATCCCGCTGCGGATCGGTGTTTTTAGGGGGATTTACATTAAAATATTTCAATGCAGAACACGGACATAACAACAGGAGCCCCCTCGTAAGGTAAGCGGTGCTGGGAGCTGGCCGCAAACGTATCCGATTCCCTTTCTCATGTGCCAGCTTCCATGTAACCAGGTGCTGATGCGCCTTGCTGGGCTAAATCGCCGAAGAATCGTCTCTTTTGCCCGAAAACGACAGATCTTTACACCATACAAAATGCATAATCCAAAAATAAAAGGTAAAACGAGAGCTAGAATTTAAAAAAGTTAACTATAAACGACGAACAGGGCATTCAAACGAGACTTACTGCTTGCCAACTCCACAGTTTACCAGTTACAGCAATCGGACAGGACAATCCGCACTGGTTTTTAGGGAAAAAAGATCAATCCATCAAATGCAAATCAGCGCCGCTTTCCGACAGCTGCAGCGCATCCCTAACATTTATCGCTCATTTTTCCTTCAAACTGGATATTTTTCCTACATACAACGGCGAACTCTTCTCCCCTCTTTCCACCCATTCAATCCTTCCTACTTTCCTTTTCTCTCAAACTGCACCCCCCATCCTTCGGCGCCCCGCCCTCATTTCTTCATCCCTCTTTCCGTTCACTTTCACTAATCCTTCCGCCGTGTTCCTTTATCTTACGGAAAATGTTTCCACATGTTTTGTTTGTATATTTCGCATTTTAACCGATTCGGTTATATATAAAGGCTCCAGACGGATCGGCTAACTGGGTTGAAATATTTCCCGAAATGCTGCGCGGGTAAAATGGGAATATTCAATACTTGCGAGGCGGATTCCTTTGCACGAAATTGTGATGACAGAGAAGGGATCTCAGACATCACCGGGTCCTATTAACATACATGTGTAAATACAAAACACAAAAACCTGTGCCGCTTCTTGCTTGATGCAAATTTTAGTACTGCTTTTCTAAGATTCAATATGCCAGTTCTTCTGTATTAATTATGGATGCTACTGTACAGTAAATGTACAGGAAATGTTCCAAAAGGCTACAAATATTTTTCTTTAACGGGAAAATAAGGAAATATACAGAAATGTTCTGTACTACTGTACTAAATTCTAGGTGAGATTCTAGTGGAAAATTCCATGTTTTTAATAGACTAGAACCAATATCCACTACTGATCATTTTAATGTGCAATTTTAACAGTATATTATGACATTTAACGTGACGAAATAGTTCCAGGTGAAAGGCAAGAACTCAGAAAATTGGAAACAAAACCGTGTTTATTTAATTATAAAGAAACCCAATGTCAGCACCCATCTCCTTGAAAGACAGTCAGGCTCAACAATTCAAAGACACTGAAGATCTTTGTCATCATATTTCTTAATACAAATAAAAAACAATTAGAGCAGTTAACATTTTCATTCTATTTTTTCCCCTATACTTGCAATAAAGGAATTAAGTTTCTGTTCTCGTTTGTAACTTGTGGCAATTAATGCTCCACTTTCATGAGGGGGGAAAAACCAAATCAGTGTAGTACAGACATAAAAATCTATTGCACTGTCTCTCTCTCTCACACACACACACACACACACACACACACACAGTAATCAAGCTTTAGTGCTTAGCGCAAGTAAACATGTCATTCTTGATAAGAAATATAAACACCTGTACGCTGAAGACCACAACCCAAATCGCATCCTGCCAAAACAAAAAAATAAATTAATTTTGAAAAGCCCAATCTGCAGAAGTTTGGTAGTAGTCTTCATCTATGGCCGTATCTATACTTCACACATCTACATCCTCATCAGTTCATTTATTCATGGTCCTATCCAGCCACCCGCCCATCCATCCATCCATGTGTCCATCCATCCAGACCCGGGTTGGTCCATGTGCTCCTATAACTGGCTCAATAGGCAGTGCTGGAGGGTTCCCTGGAACTGCTGAAGAGCACGTCCGCTTTGGCGTTGATGAAGTACGTCACCAGGAGCGACACCAGCAGGACACCCACTCCCACCCCAAGGGTAAGCATCTGGAACGGGGGGCGGGGGGACGAGAGAGATGCAGGGTGATGACAGATCATGGACTCATGGAGAAGCCAAGTTGACCTAGTACCCACTATCAGCTACAGAGTACCACAATTTGTACTCTCTTCATTTAAAGGCTAACTGCTGTTAAATGGGCTATTTCATCACCTTCGATTTAATACGTGTAAACTGAGCAGCAGTTATGCAAATGAACAGGCCATGTTTACCTCCAGATCACGACTGGCGACTAGGAAAATTCGCGCGCTGATGCGCTTCCACCGCGACTCGGTCCACGTAGAGTATTCTTTGGAGCCATAGTCCTGCAGCTCGAAAGCTGGGGAAACTGCCCTGGATAGGCGTACGGGGGCCCGAATGCAGTAACCCTCCCCCTGTGTGCTGTTAGGGGCCACGGGGCCCTGGACCCAGAGATAGCTGTACAGCTAAAGGGTCAAAAAGGGAGAGAGAGAGACATTCTTACATCACGGACTGTGAAGAAGACCGAAAGGGAGAAGGAAAGCAGAGTACAGGACTGTAACAACATTAAAGACTCACGTCTTTGTTTTCTCCTGGTAGGTTCTCGGGGTTCTGGCACTGACTCTGGCTCAGGTTGGTGACAGTTCCGGTAAAGTTTGCAAGTATGTACTGGATGATCCGCGTCGACATCTTAATAGGGTCACTCTTATCATGCACACCAATGTAGTACTGCAGGGGGCGGGGCCCTGGTAATGGAAGGGGAGGAGCCTGACATGTCAATCAAGGAAGCAGATCAGCAGTAGCCCATAATGCTCCCCGGCAATGCATGCAGAACACGCTCACTCTGGGTTGGCAATTAGACCATTGATCGCATCTATAGTTACAGAGCTGGACGTGCATAAAGATTAAATGTTTGCTTTTCTCACCCACCCAGTTTTTGAACGACGTCGGGGGCGACCAGAGCCCGGAACCAGCTGTTGTTGGGCTGAACCAGGAAACCATAGAGCATCTGGGTGACCTGGGAGGGGTGACAGGGAGCGAATCACCCGGGTGGTAAAGAGGGAATGGGCACAATGGCCAAAGCAGCCTTAGAAAACATCCCACAGCGATACAGCGGTCAATAAGCAGGGCCTCACGATCTTGGGGTCCGCATTGATGTCGGGCAGTTTAGTCTGTGCGCCTCCGGCCTGTATGTAGAGGGATCGGGCGACCAGTGTGGCCACTTCCGTCACATCCTGACACAGGAAGAGACACAGTCACCTCCGGCAGCGCACACCCAAACGCAACACCGTGACGCCCTTCCGCGAATCCCTCCTGGGTTTACGATGAGGGAGCACACCATAAAGTCATTTAATGGAGGGAATGGGAATGGGGGGGGCTGTATACCTTGGCAGTGTTGGTGACGAACTCCAACTGCTCCTCCGGACTCAGGTCGGGGGGGTAGGTCACGTTCAGGTATTCGGCGTTGTCATAGAGACTCTCGTAGTACCTGGAGAGGAACCCATAACAAGTATTTTATACATTTTATCTAGCATTTCATCTCCCTAATCCTGGCCTCCCGCTGAACCGGCCAGAACCACCCCCCAAATAATCATATTGTCATGATGAATGGGTGGGGCCCTTTTAAGTCATGCCCATGACATCTACCTGTTGTTGAATGCAGACTGGTGGTCAGCGAGCACCACCCCCGGGATGGCCCGTTCCCGCAGGAAGCGCTGGAAGGAGGAGGGTGGAAGGGGCTGAGTGACGCCCGGCTCAGCCAATGAGAATCTGAGCCCAGTGCCTGCGGTCTGCATGTTTCTGACGAGCTTCCTGACCTGGAAAGGAAAAGCTTCAATGAACACCAAGACAGAACAGAGTTTTGAAATAGGTTTGTCCCCACCCTCAGCTTCTGCCCGTCCCCCCCGCAATTCCTTCACACCCCACTAGAGGGCACATCCTACAGTTCAAATACCTCTGATGTACTGAAAGGAACAAAGCAATTCACTCCATCCTCTTCTCTCACATCAACCCTCCGGTCCTCTCACCTCACTTTCAATACTGTCGTTCCTCCGAGACACAGGATCAGAGTGCAGCCACAACTTTGAGTCCCTTCGAAGTGCCACCTAGCGCACAGAACAAGTACTACGCTATAGAAGACATGCATTTGCGCAACATGATGCAAACAGTCTTTTACACAGTCAAGGAGACTGTATTTGATTTGCCAAAGGTCATAACTTTCTGGGTGAAGGAGGTGCGTGCATTTACCTGTCCAATCTCAATCAAGGAGTGGATGTTGTCCAGATCAATAACAAATTTTCCATTCTTCATGTCATACACCATGCGGGAGCTTCCAATGTAGTCAAAGGCTTCCTAAGCACGGCAGGTATCAGAGCAGAACTCAAAGAGTCAAAGTGCTGCCCATCCGCAGGAGGACAAAGAACACACACATGCTGCAACACTGACCCCCTGGAAGAAGACGAAGAGGATGTTGTGTGGGGTCGGTGCCGCTTCCGTGGCGGCGTGCAGGGCCTGGACCGTCGCTAGCAGGGTGACGAAGCCTGCCACACCGCTCTCTGCCCCCGGGGCCTCATCCCAGAAGAAAGACCTGCTGTCCAGCTGAAAGACAAGCGGCGAGAGACTCAGGATCCACATGACATACGCGGTCAGTAGCGTGGCACGTGCTCCTCAAGCGAGGCGGAGATGCAGCTCCAAGATACCAGAAACAACTGAACACGTACATATAATGCAGGGAGGAGGCCTCATTTGACCCTATTTGATCTTGAGACAATAATCCAGGTCAGTTTACAGTAAACTAGGGGTCACCAACATCGTGCCCGCGAGCACCAGGATACACCGCTGCATCACTCACCCGAGTGGCGGCGATGACCACACTCTCCCCATCTAAGTGACCTTTGGCCGTGTTGTTCAGTGGCTGAATGGATGCCCACGCGTTGTAGTCAGTCAGGGCGTCGCATACAATTTCTACAGCAGACAAACATACGGAAGAAGGTACGAACCTGCCCGGAATGACGGCCAAAGCCCACAGACACGCAAGATACTATTTACAAAAATGTGCATTTAGTGAATTTGTCTAAAGTGACACACAAATGAAGCAGATAGTACAGCTGCCAACAAGTTCACTGTAAGTGCTGCTAGTTGGTCTTCCAGTGAGAGGATGACAGCATGCAGTGTCAGGGTCTAGTGCCTGCGCCCCAGGGTCAGTAATGCTATAGGTGACCAGGCTTATCCCATATATGGTCACAAGTGTTCGGAGCCTATCGCAGAAGCTAAGGGCGCAAGGCAAATTTATACAGGTCCGTAAATGAACACGCACTTGTCTCAAGCTAAGCGGGCCCGTCCCGGGGAGGACCCCGGCCACACACACGTCCCCGTGTACCTGGGCTGATGCTGAACCTGGACTGGATGTCAGTGCGCCTCATGCAAGTCACTGTGTCCTTGACAGCGTGCATGTGGGAGAAGAGCTGCATGGCACACAGCGGGTACTGGGGGGCGCTGTTGTTCACGCCGACGTTGTGATCCTGGTAGCACTGTAGGGGGAAGAACAGACATGCAGCAATACATCAACGCCATCAGCACCCCCTCCCCGACACCAGACACCTTACCTTGCGAATGATGTCGGTGTCGTTGTCCTCGTGCAGGGAGAAGATGGGGAAGTTGAAGTCCTCGTAAGACAGACCGTCGCCCAAGGGATTCCACACCGTCGTGTTGCAGTCTGCCAACTCGGGACCGTAGTTCTTTGAATATACACCTGTGGGGAGATGAACAAAACTGTCCTTAATGTCCTTAAACTTGAGGTTAACGTTACTTTTATTGTCATCAACAGCTTAATACATGTACAAAGTGTGATGAGACAACATTTCCCCATGGCATCTAGTAACACTGAACATCACATACAACAGGGCAAAAAGGTGCAAACAGGCAACACAATAAAGTGCAAAGGGTGCGATCACATTACAGTGCACAACAATTTACAATGAACAATTTACACTGAACAGACGGAACAATGAATGGACAGAACAGTACACGACACTTCAGTATTATTTGAGTGGGGAGCCTTAGTGACTGAAATTGCACATGGTTATTATATTATATTGTATTGCACGGTACTATTGCACTGGTTACTATATTGTACAGAGTAAACATGAAAATGCAGGTATGAGGTATTTCAGAAGAGCTATTATCTAAACTTAAAGTGCGTTCAAATCCCTGATGGCTTGTGGAACGAAGCTGTTACACAGTCTCGTGGAAGCTGAACGGAAGCTACGATACCATTTGCCAGATGGTAAGAGTGAAAAAAGTCTATGTAATGGATGGTAGAGATCCTTCAGTATGATTCTGGCTTTGTTGTAGCAGCGGGTCTTGAAAATGTCTTTCAGCTGCTTTCACTATCCGCTGCAGATAGTTTTCGGTCCAAAGCCTTGCAGTTAACTTCAGTTTAAAGCACAGTTATTAACTGTAGCTTCCTGACCACTGCGCAAGTGTTTAAGGATCCAGTCACATTCACCGCAGCGGCACATGACTTACCCGTGCCCTGGTTCGGGCAGGAGGTATGCGGGGAGAAACCCTGCGGGGGACTGGACTTTGGGATCACGAGGACGACACCTGCCACTCGCATGGAGTCCTTGAACCTAATCATGGTGCTCCTGCAACGACACAGCATTCAGTCTTCAACACCAGGGGGCGCTGTGCAACCCAGAGCGCGACACCCTAACTTTACAAGCCCTACCTGTTGAAGTAATGAGCGTCCATCAGGACCAAGTATGGTGGGTTGGGGCCCGAGTTTAGAACCCAGTTAAGATCGGACTCAGTCTCCAAAACGTGGAGGATGCCCGTATCACCCGAGATAGAGGCTGAAACATTCGGAGGGAGAAAATTCATGCAGCAGACGGGTGGGTGGATGTTATTACACACAGATAAGCAGCAAAGAAAATGATCTTCATGAGTTTCTAATACAGATAGTTTGGTGCAGTAGGCATCCTATTTAAGCCAGGCGGCACCAACTGAGCAATTTGCAGTGGAGACTCACACTGGCAGCCTATCTGGTGAGTGGCGTTGAGCAGTCTGACACATGGAAAAGTATTCTTCAGCTCCACGTAGATCTTCTGTTGCACAGAGCTGCTGTTCACACCTGATGGAGAGATCATCACTCAGTGGATAGGCAGCAGACCCTCACAAAGCCCTTCATTGTTAAGCCAGCGTTAAACAAACTGCGGGGATTTCCTCCGCTGCCTAGCACTTCTCCATAATCCTTTAGACTACACAGGCGGCCACCTAGGGCGCCAATTTCTGAGATGGCAGCTACTTGCCAGTCAATTTAACTTTGCCTCGGACGGGGGGCGTCGGCGGTGATGCTCGCCTAGGACACCATAACGGCTAGGACCGGTACTGGAGTCAGTGATGTCCTAACTGCAACCATCTAAACACTGCGGCGCAAGCAAAATGCATATGAACTTATGCAAGAAATACTAAAAGCGGGAGCAGGCGGGGGCGATCAGCGGCGATCGCCGCTCTTCCGCACAGCGAATAACGTTAGCCGTTAGCTTAGCACACCGGCGCCCAGGAAGCTAAGCTAACGGCGGCCCCCCTGCTTCAACGCGACGGCGGCATCGCTCCAGCGCCTCCGTCTTCAGCTCAGGCACCACACTATCATCCATCGACTGTTTGAAATGCGGTCTAATGGTGACTGTCTCCATATACCAACAACAACAAGCGCGACTCACAGGAAATAAAGTGCGTATCTTTACGCAGATTCCGTGTTTCTAAACTAATTATACAGCGTAATCCGCCGCGTACGGAGCGGGACCTCAAAACCACAGTGGCACCGCGACATTTCCTACCGTTACAAGCGAAAAAGAGGGTTAAAAGGACGAGCGATGCCGCCGGAGGGCTCATCTTCCTGGTTGTATGAGCATAACAGTCTGGGGCAGGAAGCGCTTCTGTCGCGATCTTCCTTTTCCTGCGGCCGTCATGCGGGGTCACGGAGGGAGCGGCCGGTCGTCATGCGGATTTTGTGGGTCAGGAGAAACATATTAATATTCATGAGGAAATGCGCTCGATTGGCCAGTGAATGCCTTAGATAGAAAAAACAGGTAGCGCTTGTGGATAGGAGCATGTTCATCGACCAATCAGGTAGCGCTTCTCTCGTGAATATTAATAAATTGGCCAATCACGTAGTACTTTTTATGGATATTATTTATGGAAATTACTGCCGGGTGTTCTGACGAGATGAGCTACCTATCGAGACGTGCTATCAACCCTTTCTGCGCATGTGCAGTTCCACCGTTTTGGGGTTTTAGGGTTTTTTGGGGGGTTAGGGTTAGTGTGAGGGTTTTTTTGGGGGTTATGGTTAGGGTTAGGGTTTTAGGTGTGCTTTTGGGGTTGGGCTAGAGCTATCGATTAGCACTATATTAGCATAACTGGACAAAGTAGCTCAACTCGTCAGAATACCGGCGGCTGCAGGGGTGGAGTATAAACTGACTACAACCAAGTCGGACAACTTCTACTACTCGTAGTCTGCGAGATCTGACTGCAGTGACAGCACTGTCAGAAGGATATAGATAAATCTATACAAATATCACCTGCATGCACATTATTTCTTTTACAATAACCAACTCCTGATCCAAATTGCAGCAGTGAAAAACAATTAACTATTGCGTACAGTGGCCCGTGTGAAAAGACAGCTACTAGGAAAAAGATCAAATACATTTATTCCAAGGATTCAAAGTTTATTATTGTCATGTACAGAATACAATGCAATTCTTACTTGAATGCCTTCTTCACAGACTGGACGATTAAACAAAGCAGCGCAACATTACAGTAACTGACAATAAATAAAGAATTAACTTACGTGTACTATTGGAGCATTTATATAAACTTTATTTTACCAGGTAAATGAACTGAAAACCAGTTTTCACTGCATTACGTGGTTTTCGAGAGAAATAATAGATAACGAACTGCCTAGGATACAAACGTCATGCGTGTGACTAAAATCTTCAGCCATTAAGGGCAAATTAAGTTGTGTTGTCACGGAGGCGGTTCCAGTTCGTGCAGCTGGCTGAGAGGTTTTTTTTTTAAATTGAAGCTTTAAAGTACAAAACAAGTAATAACTGAAGAGTGAACATTGAGATAAAGAAAAAACATTTACTAGACATTTACAAAATAGGCCAGGGGCACACAGTGGCAGCATATCAAGTTATGCCGGCTGAGCGATGCTTCACGATCTGTCTTAAGTCCTCTTGCTCTCGCGAGGTTTTTGTACCATGTGACATGGTGACGCATGGTGACGTTTTGCAGCGCCGGCTGAAGTCGGACAAAAAAGTCTAACCAGGATGCATTGCTTTAAGCCCGCGGTGCAAGCCAAGAGATGACTGCATGAAGTCAAACTCACCCAGTGTTTCCCCGAACTACTGCCATAGCTCTCATTTCCGGGGTTGTTATTAGTGCGTCAAATCCATCCATCCATTTTCCAAACCGCTTATCGTATTGGGTCGCGGGGGGTCCGGAGCCTATCCCGGAAGCAATGAGCACGAGGCAGGGAACAACCCAGAATGGGGGGCCAGCCCGTTCCAGGGCATTCACTTACACATGCACACCGACGGGCAATTTAGTAACTCCAACTAGCCTAAGCATGTTTTTGGACTGTGGGGGGAAACCAGAGTTCCCGGAGGAAACCCCACGACGACATGGGGAGAACATGCAAACTCAGCACACGTGACCAAGGCAGAGACTCAAACCTGGGACCCAGAGATGTGCGGCAACAGTGCACCACCATGCCGCCCCCTCAACAAAATCCTAATATTAATTATAGAACTAGTCCCCCCCAAATTACAGTTTGCGACATATGTTTGGCCGCAGTCATTTGTCGTTTGTCCTTGCATCAGTGTTACTTAATCCTACTTGAACTATGCAGCTGCACTCCTATAAATGATAAATTCCGCTAGGAAGTGAGGAAATGCACTGTTCCTGCTATGGGCATCGCTTATTTGGGGAACTAACTCTGGAAATTGTTCTGCATTCAAAATTAATATTAATCTCATGTCACACCACCAGTGTATTTGGATGCAAGAGGAGATTATTACCCATTAATAGTGGCAGGCATATTTGTCAAGCATATAATTGTAAGGAGTGCCGATGTTTTGCAATTTCTGCTGCCATGTCAGAATTTATTACCATAGCATAAATATTCAGTTATATTATCTGAAAATTTTGTCAATTTTAACGCCGTTAAAGTATACTGCTCTGGAAAATATTGAGAACTCTTTAAACAATAAAAAAAAATAAAATAAATTCTGGCTTAATCCTGGATCTGCTGACAAAAGGATACACAGCAGGTTGCTTCCAGGCTCAAAGTTTCTAAGACGGCAGTACACAAGACCAAGGTGAAGTAGGAGACACTGGGAATGACCAAAAACCAGTCAGGTAAAGGATGGAAGTGACTTCGTAATGCCAGAGATGACCGTCAATTTATCCAACAGCGCCAGAGGATGACATCAAGTGACCTTCAAAAGGAATAGGACACCTTAAGTGCAGGTGTGAAGTGCATTGCTAGGACAGTTCTTATCAGCCTCGTATCAGAGCTGTATTAATATAAAGGGTATGATGTCACCCTGTATCTTATTTTCAAATCAAGATACATCTCCCAGCCCTAGACAAAGGTAAAAGTTGTTGATGGGGGGCGGTGGGGTGACTATGCGTTGGAAATATTTGGAGGTAAATATTGGAAGGTGAATATTCGACAATGACATCTTTGCTTTAAACATCTCTACATCATTATGAAGCTTGCATTGTTTTTTTTTTGCAGTTGCTGGTAGGTCATGGTCTTCCCACATGAAAAACATCCAGACAAAAAAGGTGTCAAAGCATTTTAACCTTTATGTTTTTACCCTTACAGTGTGCATCTAATGCTAAAATGGAGTATTATAGCTGGAAGTTTTTGCTTCAAATGTAGTTACTCAGTAATTCTCCAAGTTTGCCTAAATCAGCCAAGAACAGCAAAGCAATGTAGGTAAGAGAATATTCTACCGTGACACATGGAAAATACTTAAACCTGGACTGATTAACATTTAGACAAAATACATATTGGAGACTATAGATTCTCTCAGTTGTACTTTCAGATATTCTCCAATTTCAGCCCACAATCTTCCCGTTTCCTCTCAGCGGAACTGCAGGGGGCTGACACGGAGACCGATGACATCTTTCCCAATCTCTGTCGCCTGCAAAACGAAGATTAACATCAAAAATAAGGATAAAATAAATCACCATGACAAAGGTTTATATTGAAGCAGAGTGTTTCAGACAGACCTGTGTCACTCTGCAGATCTGCCCTTTGTACGTGGGGCAGTAACAGGCCCCAGAGAGGGGACACTTCTCCACAGGACGTCCCCGGTACAGGGGGATAAAGGAGGCTGCACAGAGGTCAAAGGGATTGTGGGGGTCGTAGTTCAGCTGGTGGGTGTCCGTCAGGGTCTTCTCACATGCTGCCAGGATCTTGCGCGTCTGAAGAAAATTTAACATTTGGAGACGGAGGATGGAGTCAGACGGGGGTGGGCAGGCTCTCAAGGCGCTCGTGTGGCCTCACGTGGCGCACACACAAACTCACCTGCTGTGCCACCTCTGGCTTAGGCCCCAGTTCCAGGAGGCGCCGGGCGAAGCCAGCAGCAGTCTTGAAGTTGCGGAGCTTGAAGAAGAGGTTGAGTGCCGTGCGCAGGACCAGGACCATGTGCACTGGCTGCAGGTTGCAGTGTGTGAAGTAGGCGGCCATCTGTGGGACGGACGCAGGCGAGAAATGAGGCTCAGTCAAGGACAGGCCGCCCGGCCCTCACTGAGACATCTATAACATTTTTGATAGCCTGCTTCATTCGCTTCATCTTCCTCCTGTGTTTCTCCATTGCTACGCTACTTTTACACATTGCCATAAGCGAGGCGGCTTTAGCAGCGTGACATGGGTCTTGTTGATGGCATCAACCAAACAGGAAGGAGAGGAACAGTAAGTAAACAGAAAGCTAAAGCGATAAGCTAAAGCCCAGGAGGTGCATGGTTTGGCGGCAGTGGGGCAGTTGTACCTCACAGAGCCTCTTCTGCTGCTCCAGTGTATCCTTGGGCAGTTTCTTCCTCTCTGTCTCCATGGTCAAGCCCACTATGTACTCCCTACAGATCGTGATCAGCTGTTGTGCCTGTGCGAGATGGGTGAGGTCATCAGATGACAGGAAGTGATGTGTTCCCTAAACAGGAAGTGTCGCTGGTTGAGACGGGCGAGGTCCTGTGGAGGGCTCACCTCGGCAATCTCCTGTTTATTGTCGACCACCAGCAGCGGCACGGAGAGCAGGATGACACGGAAGCGCTCGACGGCCTCCTCGAAGCGGCCCGCTGTGGTCAGCTGGTAGCACTGCTGCAGGCGGGCGATGAGGTCAGAAAGGCGCAGCCCGACCGCGGGTAGGCCCTGCTTGGCGCCCGCCTCCTTCCAGTTCCTCTGGGGGTGGCCATGGAGGCAGGGCAGGGACGGCAGGCCGGAGTAGCACGTGCGCCCCCGGGAGAACGTCTGCAGGAAGAGGGGCTTGTATGGCGCGAAGCTGACCACGCCCACCTGGTCATGGAGGAGCTGGGAAGGGTAGCAAGAAAATTAAAATGTGCTGTGGAAATTGACAAGCGCGACATCCACAGGCCTGACCGTCCGTGGACCTGGCCGAGTTGGATTTTCAAACTCACCCTCATGGCTGTCTCAAAGGACCCGGCCAAGATATGGTCCACGGGGAGCTGCGAGTTGTTGCACCACATCTGGGTGGGACTCATCCCCTTAGTGGGCGGCACGAAGAAGCCATCTTCAGCCCCCGCACCGGCTCCGGCTGGCAGCTCCTATTGGCCAAACCCACAGGGTTGGAAAACGAAGACCTACCACCAAATCAGATTCACAATCCGTCTGTTACCAGGCGGTAAATACCAGCTCCGGGGGCAGATCGAGATCCTCCTCCACCTCCCAGCCACCTCCCTCCTCCTTTCCTATGCCAGCCTCGTCCACAGCTCCCTCCTGAGCGTCCATAAAGCCATCTGATAGAGAGAGGAACGGGTAGGGTGCAGGTGGTTGGTGATCCGCACTTTAATGGACCAACTCGAGAAGCTCCGAGAAATCTGCCAGGCTGACCTTCATCCAGCTGAAGCTCTGCGTCCTCCCCCCAGCCTTCACCGCCTGGAGCTTCCATGTCGAGATCAGCAGCCATCTGACCGGCCTTCCCTGCAGACACAGCGCATGGACATTCACGATGTAAGGACTCAACCACAAAGAACGTTCACTGTCACTGTATGGCAGACCACACTCACCCAAGGTCAGGGGAACGGGGGGGGGGGCAGACTCACCTTTAGCAGAGATAGCCCCCTCAAAGAAGCCCTTGGAGACCGTGAGCAGAGGCCAGTTGGTGTCCAGGGGGTTGATGGGAGGTGGTGGCTGGAGGAGCTGGGCATCAGGGTCAATGTCGGGCACCTGACCACAGGACAGAGGGAATCTCACCCATTCTCATAAAAGGAAGGAGAGGGAACCCGGATCGTGGGGGGAAAAGGAACCCACGGGTCCAGTCTGAACATCAAAGAACTCACAGTTTCCTTTTCCGGGTCAAAGGTTTCTTTGAGGGCCTCTGCCTCCTCGTCCATACCATGAGTGGCAGCTGTCAGGTACGCCAGGGACTCTGTGCGCGCACACACACACACACACACACAGATCAGATATCTATATCTTTGTGGGGACTCCCCATTCATTACATTTGGGCAAAACCCTAATCCCAAAACTGACAACCTTAACCCCTACCCAGCCCTAACCTTAACCATAAATAACCAAACAAAATACAAGACTCTTGGCATTATTAGTTTTTTTATTGCAGTCACAGATTTTTATACAATTGAGTTTTCGGTTGTGGGGACATAAAATGGTAACAGGTTGTCATCACACTGTGGGGACATTCTCCTGAAAACAGAAGCACTTACTCTGGCCGCAGTTCTTCAGGATGCGAACCCTCTCGCTGACATCGCCGAGATAAAGGGCCCCCTGGTAATGGCCACTCATGTCCTTCCTGATTTCCGCTACACACACACACACACACACACACACACACACACACAGAACACCGTCACACACCCTGACACTCCTCATTCTCTGCAGCATTCCTGTTATGACAATATTCCAGGCAACACTGATTTTTTTTAACCAGTTCCCCGATTCCCTGCATGCCTCCCCTCCTGTTCTCACCGATCTTCATCATCTTGCGCAGCTTGGCCAGGTTGCCCGTGATGAGGTACAAGAAGGTGAGCTTGTCGAAGTTCTTGGTCCTCTGATAGCACATCTCCACCACCTGGTGGTGTCCCTGGAGCAGCGCGGCCTCACCCAGCCTCTCCCAGCAGCTCCGCTCATCCAGAGCCTTCGCAGCCTCCAACGCCACCTACAGGGAGAGATGGGTCAGGCCCCCGGACTCAGACACGCAGGGTGAATGTGCATGCACTCAGAAGACGCACCTCGATGTTTCCACATTCTAGCGCCAGGCTGAAGCGCGTCTTCTCATCTTTGACGAAGTGCAGGGCAACCTCGGGGTAGCCCTTCTTCTGCAGGTAGGCGATGATGGACTGGCCCACCAGCTTGGCATTGCGCACCATGTGCAGGACCTGTGCAGGTGAACATGTCACTGGAATCTGTTACCCGTCACAGAGCTGCGGAAGCCCCACCTGGCAGGATTCATTGGGTGAGGCCCGACCTGCAGCGTGGCGCCCGTCGCTTTGCTTACCTCCTCGTACTTGCGGTTGACCAAGGCCAGCTTGAAGCGGTACTCCGTGGGGTCGATGGTCAGCACACGCGGGCGACAGTCCCGGTCCAGACAGTACACGCTATTTCCGCGGACGCGTGTCACGTAGATGGGTAGGTCCAGGGTTCGTATGATTCCGTGGTCACTGCAGAGGGGACAAGAGTTTAAAGTGAGGGACTGATCTGCAGTGTAGTACAGGACAGTAGAGATTAGCTGTAATATATGTAGGGTATATCGGATGGGGTTGGTGGGTGGGTGTGGCAGTGTAGTACACCACAGTATAATAGAGTACAGTTGTAATGTACGTTACCCAGAACTCAGGGCAAAACGGATGGGGTTTCTGGGTGTGTATGGCAGTGTAACACAGCACAGCACAGTATAGTATAGTAGCGATGCACGTTACCCAGAGGTCAGGGCATATTTGATGTGGTTGGAGGTGGTGTAGATGAACACTCCGCTCTCGTCCCAGGCTCCACTCTTTACACGGATATTCTCGTGGATGTTACACAGACTCTCTAGCTTCCTGTTGCAGATCATGATGGCTGGAGTATGCAAGAGAAAAATACATGAGCAGGTTTGTAATCTGCAGCACATGTGCTCAACTCACACGAAAGATTGAGGAATTTGACTTTGAGACGGCTCTGATCCGGGCCGCGTGCCGGCACGTGATTGGGAGGCTGGCCGCCATGGCGCTTACCGTGCTTAGCCAGCAGGGCCACGTGGCTGGTGTCCGCCGACCACACCACGTACTTGACCTTGGCGATCTTGACGGTGGCGAGCGAGCGCTTCTGCTGCACGTCGAAGAGCGTGACGCCGTCAGCGTCGCGCAGCAGCAGTGAGCCCGTGCCGGCGTAGAAGATCTCCTCGCAGCTTGGCACCTGCACTTTCTTCACGATCTCATTCTTCAGGTTCTTTATCAGGAGCTGAGGAGGAAACCAGCACCACCACCATCATCATCATCAACATTAAAATCACCGTGACCAAAATCCATAACCATCCTCATCATCACTGCTGGATGCTCTGAATCAGCTGGGGGGGGGGTGTAACTGCCATCATGAGAAACACACACACACACACTTACCGAATGCATACGGTCCAGAACAGCGAAGCGGTTTCTAGCGACCCAAACCGCAGTCAAGCCGGAAGAGCGCTTTCCCTCGGGAGCTGTGGGAGTAACAGAACATCTCCCATCATTGTGACGTCATGGCAACGGACCAGTAGGGAAGAAGCCAGTGTGGCAGCATTAGACACACAGTGATACTCGGGGTGTCTGGCCCTGAAGTACAAATACAACAAATGATTTTGTAGTTTCTTCATTGTTTTCAGTAATTCTTTGTTTTGCGTTTTCCTAAACGTTTGAGGGTCTTTTGCCGCTTCCTATGCGAGTTCTGCACTGCTGGGCCACCAACAAAAGATAGAAAAAGGGGAGAGCAGAGGTGCTCACCGTCCGGATTCTGGGAGTCGCTCTCTCGGGGGATGGAGTACAGGTCATAGGTGCTGTTCTCCAGGTTAGTGGCTCGCTGGGGGGAGGCAGGGAGGGAGAGACAGCACAGGGTACAATCAGGTGCATGAATCTTAGTCAGCGTGTGTTCCCGCATGTGTGTGCATGCGTACGTCTGTGTTCCCGCATGTGTGTGCATGCGTACGTCTGTGTTCCCGCAT
>JAODJX010000083.1:798009-822407 GCA_026776945.1 Isichthys henryi
CGTACGTCTGTGTTCCCGCATGTGTGTGCATGCGTACGTCTGTGTTCCCGCATGTGTGTGCATGCGTACGTCTGTGTGATTTTGTTAGGGTAAGAGCGGCGGGAGCCTCACAGTGCAGAGCAGGACAGCATTCTCAGCCGGGTTGTAGGACATGCTAAACACTGGGAATTTGGACCCACTGGTTGGACAGAGGAGAGAGGTGCCGTTATGGTTTATGCAAGGAAGCTTCCTCGCAGACACTTGCGCAGATGCGCTCGCAACACCTTCACCTGCGCAGTTGCATGACAGCGGTGTCCTTGCTGCTGTGGAAGTCGAGCTGGCGGAGGAAGCGGTCCTTCACGTAGTACAGCATGTTCCCATAGACGGCGTAGGCGGGCCGCTCCCGCTCCAGCTTAAAGACGAGCATGCCGCTGTCGTGGCCTGGGGGGTGGGCACACACACGCACACACACACACGCACACACACAGCGCAGAAATCCCAGTGTCATGGCCCGGAACACCGACGTTATGAAACATCTAAACTAAACTGCACCTTCTTGCTGCTTTTCGTCACTTAAAGCTTCACTTTGGCCTGCTGACAGGCCGTCTGTCTTTAGCATTTAGCAGATGCTTCTAAACAAAGAAGAGTTTGATTTTTGCTAAACCAGAGTCATCCAGACCCAGGGCCAGTTGAGGTTAGGGGCCTTAAGGGCCTCGCTTAAGGGCCCAAGGGTGAAATCACTCTGCTGATCCATCACTGGGACAGCCTCCTAATACACAGGGCCACACAGCTTCTCCACAACAACACCACAAAGCAGCAATGTGTGTGTGGCTGCTGAGTACCGGCCAGTTAGCGGCCCCCGTCCATCCAGCAGCTCACCTGCAGCAAAGAGGTTGAGGTTGGGGTGAGCGCCCAGCACCCAGAAGCGGTCGTGGTCACGGCGGAAGGTCTGCACACCGGTCCTCTTGGACATGTCCCACACCCGGATGCTCTTGTCCTCCGAGTTGGACAGAATGAGCTCCTGGCGAGGATGGAAGACGGCGCACGACACGTTGTTATAGTGCCCCCTGCAGGTGTCCAGTTCCCACGCCTTGGACTCTGTAGGGAGAGGAGAACAAGACATGTCTCACATTACAGTAGCAACTAGGGAGGGGGGACAGTCTCTCCTGTGGCCAAGCGCGTCTCTCACCATTCATCCTCCATATTTTGACCTGCCGGTCGTCAGCTCCAGACACTATAAGAGGCATGCTGGGGTGGAAGGCTGCCCAATTCACTCCGCGGTCATGACCCTATAGCACAGAAGGAAACTATGAGGTTATGCCACACTGCCCCCTGCATGGGCATGGCCAAGGAAACAAGCTTCAATGTCATGTGACTTGATGGTTTCTCACCAAATAAGGCCAGATTCAAAGGTCCAATAATGGCTCCTCCTCAACCACAATCTCACACACAGAAATCCTCACCTCCAGGACGTGCTTGACAACGGCGTCCGATGCCCCGAAGAGGTCGACGCCGGAGATACCTCGCACCTCAGTCTCCATGGCACCAGGAGAGAGGTTCTTCTTCCTCAGGCCTGATCCCCCCGGTGCCACGTGCCACACAGGGCAGAGATAGAGGCAGAGAGAGGTCACACACGAGGTGCGAGAAGCACAGGGGGGCGCAGGGTGTAAGGAGAGGCAGCAATGACCCACACACGCACGCACACACACAGAGACACACACATACCTCCTTTCGGCCGCCACACAGACAGATACTGCAAATGCATGCGTGTAAACCCTGCTCACATCGTGACCCTGACCCGACAGCCACTATGCAAGACCGGACTCGTGGCTTTCTTGACTGGTGGATCTGAACCTGCCCACCGCTAAGTTGGACTGAAGCCCCTAACGGCTACCAGTGACAAGTAAGGATGTAACGATATAAAAAATCTCATTGTACGATAATATCACGATAAGTCCAGGATGCGACAATTATCAGGATATTAAAAGGTGAAGAAAAATGACAAAAAAGTCCTTTATTAAGTAAATAATAAATCACTTATTTATATAAAATTTGCTTTTCATTTTAAGTTAAAGGCCTACTGCTTTTCATCTTAAAATAAAAGTTCCCAGCCATGACAATTTTTTGGGCAAAAAATTTGCATGCAAAACTGCACAAAAAAACAAAACAATATGATTATCATTAATTATGATTGCAACCTTTCACACTCAACCAAACAGCTGTCGATTAATGTAATAATTAGATCAGTCATTGATTAATTAAATCAAGTCACCACTGTCATACCAGCTGTCCAGGCCAGAACACACACAACCAGAAGGGGCAGAGTCTACACCAGCAACTAAATCAGCAGAATCCACTGTGCAGAGGGTCCAAAGGACGGAAAGGTAGGAACTAAAACTGAGAAGGAACCCACGTGCGAGTGTGGATGTTTCTGGTGGAGCGTGGGAACAGGGTGACGCAACAGCAGGAAGTGGGGGATGATCACTCATGGGGGGGACGGAGCGGGCAGAGGGATATAAAGTCCAGATCGGATGGGCGTGGCTGGGTGACACAGGGGAGGTTTGGGTGAGTAACCGTGTGAGTGCATGCAGGCGTTAAAAGATGCAACCTAAACCACTCTCCTGTCTCTATACTCTTACAGCTACAGTGTAGCATCAAGGATATTTGGGAGTTTGTTCATCAGTCAGGTTAGCCAATAAGTAGGTAGAAAATGTGTATATTTAAAATACATCACTGGCCTGTGGTTTCAGTGTCAAGGCTGACAGATGAATGCTGGGCACAAAATGTCTTCAACTAACTACCTTCTGTTTTTGCTCATAATAGACTCCAACGTGCACACACTGCGCCCCCAAACCCACAAAAAAAAAAAAACTCCCTTAATTCTTCGGGAAACTATATGCATGCAAATGCTTGCTGCTGTAGGGAAATCGTATAGACACTTCAGAGCTGCAAGGAGAGTGTCAGTACCAGAAGATAAGGTGAAATGTCCACAAAGAGGTGAGAGTTAGAGGTGAGAGTTAGATGTGTATGCAGGTGGTCACTGTTAGTGTGTCAAACACAGGTGAGATGAAACAGAGGTAGAACATGCACGACACTCAACCAGCTCGTTTATGGGAAGCCATGCACTGAAGCATCAATGACATGCCGGGCACTCTTCCAGAGGCCTCGACCAACCCCTAGATGAGCCTCCATCTCGGATCACAGGGCCGGGTGACCCAAGCCCTCAATGGCCTGCAGGGGGCGCCGGTCTCCCCTCATCTCTCCTAATGGTTTCAGTGACGTGAGCGTTTGTTTTTCTCAAAGGCAACTCAGAGAGACAGAGATGCTATCGATGGCTACAGCTAAGGTTCTGGGTGTCTGAGCCCCGAGAAGAACATTCTATCTAAAAGAAAAAAAACAGCCTAGGAACTGAATCACCCTATGAGAAGGCTCGCAATGCTCTGAAACACTCCACTGAAGCCACTAGGAGGTGATGTAGAGAGAAACTCAGCTCGTCCTGCAAGCCTCCAAGGTCCTGGCTCAGCCTGCCGGGCTTTATGCTCCATCGGCTCACTGACAGCCACCCCGCCATGGCGCCGGCCATTCCCGGGGGGGGCAGGGAGGAGGGGGGAGCTTCTGACGGCAGCTCCACGGAGCCTCTGTCCTCCAGGTGTCCCCAGCAGCTCCCCTGTCCTCCCCGCCCACACACATCCATTCCTGGACCCAACAGCAACCCCTGCTGGTCCACACCCTCACCAGAGATATCCCACACGCGCACGGTCTGGTCCAGGCTGGCCGACACCACCAGGTCCTCCGACGGGTGAAACTGAGCACACATCACGTAGTGGTTGTGTCCTGTCAGCACGCTGAGGAGAGAGAGCGAGAGACAGACATTAATACTACAGCACGCTGACAGAGTACTAAAACAGCAAATCCATACTAATTCCCACTGCCTTCGTAATGGAAGCATTCATTCATGGAACCAAAAACAGAACTTTCTGGCAATTCTGACAAAAAGCACAAACCAGACACAGGTGCGGGACTGCCAGTTCCAGATGCGGATGGTCTGATCATCAGAGGCACTCAAAATCCAGGGGTACTCCTGAGGAGCGGGCACAAGCATCTTAATTACTTTGGGATAATTAATTGCAGCGTGTGACTCAGCAGGCGGAGCCTCTGTGTTTGTGATTATAAGGTTGTCGGTTCAAATCCCGGGGCCAGCAGACTGATGCTGGCAGGTGGGCCTCTAAGCAAAGGCCCCCAGCCCCAGGGTTGTGCTGTGACCCCCAAGCTTGCTCTCATCTCTACTCTCATCTCTACGCGTGCCTGTCTGTCTCATGCAGAGTAACACAGGGTAGGCGAAAATGGAATTTCTCCACAGGGATCAATAAAGTATTGCAATTCCATTTTGATGTGATGTGATGTGACCAGTCCAGAATGCATTGGGTTGGGGTCTGGCACAGGCATCACCGCCTACTTGACCGCTCTCTGCCACCTGGCATTCTGGGTAACACAGAACAGGAAGCATGGGTGCTGATGGTAACAGGGGAGGAGGAAGACGAGGCTCACATGGTGGAAGAACGTGGTCCGGATATAATCCAGGTGACCGAGCAGCGTGAACAGGCAGCGCCGTAGCTTGTAATTCCAGACCTGAACAGCAGAAGTATACAAGAGTACAGTCAGATGCATAATTACTGTGCAGGAAGAAGGCCTGGGTGCAGAGCACCCAACACAGGACACATGCAGCATAATGGCTCACCTTAATCTTGTAGTCATCTCCTCCAGATACAAACAATGGCTGCTGCTTGTGGAAGTCAATTCCTCTAACCGGACCTGCACAACATAAATTCAAAAATCAGATTTTATCAGAAATGGAGCCCTTCAAAAACCTGACAACCAGGGTGATTTTGGATTTTCGTCTGCCGTACCACCTCCATGCACCCGTTCTGCACGTGACAGAAAGCCTGTTGGACAGCGTGAGCCCAGGCGCCAGTGCCGGGCCGGCTAGATAACATGCACTGGAAAGGGATCCCAGTTACGACGGGGAAGCGTGTTACCGTCGTGCTCGTCAAACTTGTCGATCAGCGTGCACATGCGATAGTCCCACAGCTGGATGACTCCATTGTGCAGGCTGGCGAGAATCCAGGGCCGCTTGGGATGGAAGCTTAGCCCTGATAAAGGATGAAAAATGACATGTTCTAAAGGGAATATTAGCCCCCAATAATGTGTCATTCCGTCCACGTCAATCCAGGACAAGCCAGCTACTTAACCCTCATCGGTGTGAGCAGGGCCAAGACGGACAGATGGATGGATGACACGTATTTCTTTATTCATAACGATAATCCACTTCAGTCAACATTTCTTAGCATATAACAGACATATTAGCTAGCTAGCCCGATACATCACAACCGAAGACAAGCAGAGAGCGTCTGCTTTCTGCACTTAATTCGAATCATACAGAAATAACGCTACTACAGTATTTAGAACACTATGCCCTTGCTGAATTAGTAGTTAGCGACTACTCTGGTTGTACAGAAATAAAAAGGTTACGCAGCTAGCTACTCCAAGGACCATATTATCTCAATGCGCAGATGACTAATAAGTTTAGCTATACAGCTATAGACCAACAGCCACACGGTACAAAGTAAAAAGACAAGGACTGTTACGAGGTATACAAGGTGAACCAGACGAAACAGTAATAGGCCACGATTATGGTCTGAAGTGTGGGTCTATTTAGCTACGTTACCTTTCACACGGGCCGACTTGGTCTCAAATTTGGTCAACATCGTCTGTTGCCAGCGAAAATCAAACAAATGTAAATACTCCTGGTTTTAACCATCCACTGAAATGGCAAAACCATATACGGCTATGTTTTACTTTGCTTCTTTTCTTGCTAATACGTTTACCACGGCTCCGTCTCCGGTACCAGTCCAGTGCCTCTGAGCGAAGCCCTGACACGTCACCCGCTGCACCTTCCGCTTGCGGAGAAGGAAGAAATAAAGTTTGTTCAAACTATTCCAAGGCGGAAATAGCCACGTTGCAGTATTCCAGTTTGACGGTCAGCTGGTAGCCATTTTGGGAAGGTAAAATGGTGAGGGTGTGTCTATTTCGTTATGTAAATAAAAGGAAAGGGGCAAGACGAAGTGGTGTAAACCGGTTTTATTCAGCATTTTCAGATATTTAATATGAACAGTATCCAGGTCTGGAACAAAAGTAAAGTCCTATAAAGGATCACTGTTAACGTATTAGAATTTAAGAAAAGGTTTAAGCGTATTACTCCTACACTGGACTTTATAATCACTGCGTTCCAACTCATAATCATCCATTTAATACAGACATTCCTCGACCTCTTGTTTTTAACACAAACACTGTCTTAAAATTGATTATTAATACCCTGAGCATATATCACAGAGGGCATAATCAGTTAGCAGTCAACCATGCAAAAAATTAGCATAGATGTGCCATCAGTCTTTAGGAACCATATCAGTGGTGCGATGACAGCCAAAAATCTTAAAAAACGGCATGATACAGAATTCAGTACAGAACCCTGCAGCCACACTCCAACAATTCCTTGAACCCTTCCCTCCTTCTTAGACCAGGGCCTCTCATGAGAAGAATTAATGCAGGTAAGCACATGGAATCTCTTTCACCCTTAAAGAATTCAAAAGGGGTAGGTGAATTAGCATGAAGCAAGACTCTTCGTAATCCAGAAGTATGCAACAGGACAGCCCTGGGTATTGATAGGAAACACAGAGGCACTCAAATGTGACACCCACAGTGAAGGGTTAGTTTATAAATTCAAACTGCAATTCAGACGTCTCCTCTACCATTAAATATGTTTCTGGGACTTGTTTTTCACTGATCAGTTACTGCAAAAAAACTACAGAGAATATTCGATAAATGTCCGTTTGATAAGGCATCAAGCATACATAAATTATCTGCAAGGATGTGTGCTTCTGTAGATTAGCAGTCATACAGACACAAAACTGAAAGCATTCTGTACAGTAGATGAGTAATTCAGGCAGCCAGAAACTGTAACCCATCACTAAAGATGGATGACAGTGTTTCAGCACAAATTCATTTGGGTTATATTACGTAAATTCACAGTTATTTCCTGTATGGGGAATAGCAGCCAGACAATAGCGTGGCCACTGTAATAAAGACAGAAATTATAAATATAAATGGATGCATGTCAATGGTCTCATTTCTAGCACATGAATGTAAAATCAAGCTTAGATTCCAAGTAACTCGCTTTCAAATCCCTAAACTATCAAATCCCTGCTGAATGGGCAAATAACTTGACTGATGTTCTTGTGTTGCGAGAAAACTCCAGTGACTCGTCCACAACTCTAGTGACTCGTCCACAATATGTACTCATGTGCTTCCAGAAATGAGCAACTGCCAGATTACTGGTCAGCAGACTTAGAAGGGTCAAGAAAGGTGCGTAGCAAATCCAACTGAAGACAAATTTCTAAGTGTAGTAGGAGGGAAGACCTAAGAAATTGGTATGAGTACATATACCACTTGATTTTTTTTATAGACAGGAGTAGTTGCGGAAAGGTGGGGATCTTCCTGTCTTCTGGTTTTTCTTCAGACACCAGTCAGCTGTCACTGGTAGATGTCACCACTCCTCTTTGCGTCTCCCAGTTCGTCAGATCATGCCACCAGCAGCCATGATTACATGACAGAGCACTGTTCTTCTGTTCCCCCTCCTGGGGGAGCCGGAACATTCAGAGAGTCCGGGTCAAAGTTCATACCGGGAGGCTTTAAGAGAAGGAGGACCAGCGTGAGGGACGTTATTTCTGCCACATGGTCAGTACTCAGTGGTTATTCCCAATCACCACAGAAACTCACCACTTCCCCTGCCAGCTCTTTTGGAGGATGACCCAGATCCTGCAGCTGAAGAGGAAAAAACACAGCTGTGATTCTCTTACCAACGCTTATTCATCCATCTTGACAATAAAACTCTGAAGTCACACGCTTTCCTTAATGTTCATGCATCCTCCCTCCTCACTTCTCAATCTCATACCTGCTGCATGAGCTCCAAGATCTCCTCAAAGCTGCCATCTCCTTCGCCTCCACCTTGGCCCCTTTCTCCTTGCTTCTCAAAGTGACTGCAAATCTGGCCCATGATCTTGTGCTGCTGCTCATAGCGCTGGTACTGGTCAGGGGGGAGGGACTGACGATTGCCACTCAGCCATTCAGGGTACTGCGTGGGATGAATGACAAGCCTCTCGGTCAGTCATGTTACAGACAGGGAAGTGCTGCCAGGAAGATTCATATTAGCTACACATCCATGCAAAACCTTTCACACGTGTAATTCACAGAATCTACACCAAGAATCTGGTTTTCCAGAGAAATATCAAAACCCAGCTCCTCGTTACTCAAATCCAGCAGATAAGGGGCTGCATTAACATAAAAACTAAATTCTGCTTGTCATTAGATTCCTCAAAAAAATTCTCTAATCATCTCAACACAGATAATTTGTTCACAGTTTATCTAATGGGCTACCAATTTCTCTGTAAAATTAGCTGGAGCATAAACGTTGTTCGATATGCGAGTCCGTTTGCCGTTAGCACACCCATTCAATAATGTGCCAAAATGATTCTTTCAAGAATCAATCTCTCCAGCTTACGTAACGTCAGGAACAAAAAAAAAAAAAACGCATGCAACCAAATGTATTGTTTAGAGATTTCTAAATAGCACTTTATTACAGATCTAGAAAATTTACAAGGTCATCTTATGATTTCCCAGTGAACACTAAACTAACACGAACCATCATATAGTTGTAGCGATGCATTTGAGTACATTATGCAATTCATTAACGTTGTTTGAACATGACAGGGAACCACACTCATGCACAAACCTTCTCTGTGATCTCTTTCAGGGATGGATACAGAACCTCCTTTGACAGCAGGTTCTGCATGATTGACTGCATAATGGGCAGAATGTTCCCATCCTCGGCCCCCCCTTCTCCATTTTCATCCAGCCCCAGTCCCTGCAGGGTCTTTGCCAGTTCCTCACCAGCCAATCCTGCATTCTGAGGATCAGCAGAGATGACATCAGACAATAAGGACAAAAGCGACCGGGAGAAATGAAAAGGAAATTTAGCATCATGTTATAAACAGAAGAATTTTAAGCCCACATAAAGATTTCCAATTTTCCTTTCATTCTTAAAGCGGTATCCTAAGGTAATACATCATTTTTGACCTGCTGCACTTAAATACTGATGGATGCCCCTTGTAATACAAAACGTTGATAACACAGAAGACTGAAGGCCCACTTTCGTTCACATATACCATTAAAACCTTGTCTTTCCTTCACGACACATCGGGACTTGTAACTACCTGCAAGTTGTCTGTGTTTTTCGCCAGTCCTGTCAGCGTATCCTTCAAACAGGAAGTGAACTCTTGCTGGGAAGCCAGATCCGTTCCTACGTAAGATGAAAAGAGTAAACAGAAGGGCACATAAGCGAGCAGCCCTTCCACTCGGGGAGCCCGGTTGCATCTGAGCGGTTCCTTCATACTTATTCGTCCATCGCCTTGACTTCCTGATTTGATGTGCAGTGAACATGGGCAGACACACACGGCGCGGCAAGACAAACGCACGCACCCACTTTGCCAGCAGCCTCGGACAGCTTGTGGAACTGCCCCAGCAGCTCCGGTTCCTCCTGGGCCAGCTCCGCCATGGCTCGCTCCCACTCCTCCCGGGCCTGGTTTGCCATCTCGCCGTCAAACAGTGACTCGAAGAACTGGCTGTCCTCTAGCAGCAGAGGGGGCTGGCACAGCAGAGAGCGCGTCACGTGAGACACACGGGCAGGCCACAGCCACAGAGAACTGTCCCGCACTCGCACACAATTCACATTCCCCTAAGGATGCATATAGTCTGAAATTATCTGCCAGTTTTGGATTACCATCAAAATACGCCGCATTCCATTCGAACTCAGAAGTCAGAAATTCCGAGTTCCTAGTTGGAACTTTCGATTTGAAAGCCCCTTGAAGTCGGAATTCTGATTCGGAAAGTCAGAGGAACCTCTGCAATCCTCAGAAATAAAAATTGATGCACCCTTCAAGAACAGTAGTGAAAACTGCAGTTATGTATGTTTATTAACACATGTCTTAATTGTGTCTCATTAAATCTGTTGTATGCATAGAACCGTCCAACTGCTATCTCTGGACATGTTGCTACACTGATTGTAATGCACAAAATAATGCTTAATGCATTTTTATCAATTAAAATTGCTAACAATGAAACTGGCTAGAACTGGGGCCTGTTTCAGAAAGCAGGATTTCTTGCTTAGCCAGATAACTTGTTGGATTTAAGGTAGCCTGGGCTAAACGCAAGTGAGCAAAGGTAAAGCTTGCTGTTGGAAACAGGTCCCTGGTATTGGTCTTGGGGCCAGGGGGACCTGCACTTTATCCCAGGCAGCACAGGGCACACGGCCTGTTTTCTCTCCTATGTGGGGCTGTGGCGATCCTCACTTGCTCCTGGTTCCCGCTGTCTGTATTGGAGGTGGCGGCAGCGGCCCCAGCATCGTGGACTGCAGGAGCAGATTTCGTCTTCTCAAAGTCATCAAGGGCGCCTAATGCAAGATGCAGGAGGGATATTTCAGCAGTTACTCTCAGTTCATCTTGTGAAAAGCAACACAATGAATATAGATTATCACGGACGCTGCATCGGTTCAATACGAAGGCCCCCTACGAATGCTACTTGAACTAATCTACCCATAATCTTGAGGAAGCAGGAACCGATGCCCCGAAAAGATTCCCTAAAAGTTTTAAAGCGTAAATTCTGCCAAAATCGATGTCGATTACACAAAATATTGAATGCAAATACTATCTAAATTTCTTTCAAAACAAGAATTTCTGATCATCATTTAATCAAAATCGACATAAATCGAGTTCGGAACTTAATTTCTAGCAGCACCGATGCAGGCACGTTATATTTTCGTAATATCCGTGGGTCTCATGCTCCAGTGTCATACGTTGGACATCAAAAACCTTAAAACCATGAACCTTAAATCTTGGCGAAGCAAACAACAAAAAGTACATTTGGCCATGGTCACATAGCATGTCAAAACAGTAGCGTCAATAATATGACTTTTGTTCCCCATTTAAGCGCACTCACATAAACTCAAGTTCTTGCACTAGACTGGGGACACATCAAAGAAAATTTCAAACCTTACTGTCCAATAACTCGTCCAGTTCGGGGTCTTGACTTTCTGGAGGTTCAGAGGATGCTGAGGCCATTTTGTCTTCCATCCTGACTGACAGCTGGCGCAGGATATCAACGTAATCAAGCGCGACTTTCTCTTTATTTAGAAACTAAACAGGTTGCGCTGAAGCTGCAAGACTCAATATCGCCACCTGCTGCTTTGGAGTCCAATAACCAACTCAGGCAAACCACCCTCCAATCCAGACTGTAAATATAATACATTTTGAGGGACACACGCTCCCCCGATATTCAGATGAGCGCACCATATCCCCCCAATATATGTTATGATTACGGCCTTAGTTCCCCTGAGTGTTGAGTCCATGGCTACGGCCTTGTTCCCAATTATGTTATTATAAGTTGCTCCGTTTATAAGTACTTGAAATTTTGCATAATTCGCTCTCTGAAATGTATGACATACTTTAAATGTTTTTAAGTTAATGCGAATCATTTCAAGGCAGCAAAGATGTAGAACTGAATATTTGTTGATAAATGTTGTTGATATTATTGTCATGGAAACGAGGCATTTTCCCGTTTAGTCATTTGATAACAGTCACACAGGCTGTTTTTCGTCAGAATACACATGGAAAAAACTTCACCCTTTTTACGACTGTTCCATATAACATAACCTCAAATTAGCTCTAAGTGACAGTGGAACTAACTTCTGCATTGAATGACAACATGTGATTTTTTTTTTTTTTTTTGGAGCACACTGAACATTTACCACAAGGATATTGGGTCAGAACTCTGTTCCAGGCATGAGTTGCATCCATTCAGGAAGAACTTCACCAGACAATTACGTGTCAATGGAAAATGTTCCATGCGAAAATAATGGTGCATCAATGTAAAAAATAAAAACTGAAAATTCAAAATATATAACATAAAATAATCTGGAATTTGCCGGGATAGTATTGGCTGGTTTACAATTTATCAGTGTAAATATTTTACGGATAACTGCACAACTTTCGATACATGGTTAATAAAGGCATTTTGCTGGTTAATGAAAGATAGGACCGTTATCTCAAAATACGTTATCTTTATCAGCTAGTGGTTACCTTAACAGCACAGTAAGGAAAACGTCTGTTTAAAATACGTAAGAAAAAAAAACAGATGAATTTAAACATTAATTCATTGTGCCATTGAGACTGAGATTTCATAGCAGTGGGAAGAGGTAATTGTGAGGAATGAAAAATGTGGAAGCTGAGGCGCGCTAACAGAGTTGAGCACCTAATTTGGCAAGGGCGGGGTGCTGGAGACTTTGCCTTTCTCGCCCCTTTTAAAAGCCAAACCTAAGAGAAGCGGAGGCAGCTGCCGAATCGATTCACAGCCCTCGGCCGGAATCCGGAGAAGAAGACTTACAAGACCATTTTGGGAGACGTGAGTTTTGTTACCAGTTACATCTGTATTTCTGTAACTTTATCGGTATGAATAACTGAATAAGCTTACAGACTTCACTAGGTATTTTATTATAAGCACCAAGGAGGGGACGTGATGCACTTTCTTCTCCTAATTGTTATAATAATACCCAGATCAAACATCTTGGACTCTTAAAATCATTAACGTGCTATGAATTTCGATTTACTAAGTCGGCGAGTTAGTAAAGTTCACAAGTTTCCAGTTAAGTAACATCTGAAAAGAATGTTTTTTTTTCCAATTTTCTTTAGTAAGGCAGCTATTCAGTACACTGTTTGTGTATGCCGTGTTTCGCCGCCCGTGCCAGTGGCTGATCGAGGGCTGTGGCCGCCCTCAAACGTCAGGGCCGAGGATCGCTGTCGTCCGCACCGGTGCATCGCATGATATAATCTATAATGCTGTTGTCCCTTTTCCCCTGTGAGCTGGGGATAAAAATGAAAACAAAAACAATTAAAAACAGAAAGTTATAAATGTAATGTCTAGAAATGATCAGTTATACACTTTATTATTATTATTGTTGTTGTTATATTCGTATTTAGTGTTAAATAAGTTAAATGACATTGTCATAGATCTACATCGCATACGGATGTATGGGAAGCGTTTCCAGCGAAGCCAAACCGTTACCTTACTGTCAAACCCGCTCTTGCTTTCTGCACGGAGTAATTGAGCTGGAATATGCATATGAAAATTGAATTCAGCGTTGGGCTCTTACTTCTCTTTTTCCCTGTGCAGTCAGCTTAAAGGATGACTGAGCATTAAAAGAAATATTGGTGGGTTATATACATATATATATATGAGTATAGCCAGTGGTGCAGGATGCAGGATGCCGCAGACGCGTGAATCCTCCGACTGCTGCTTGCTGCTTGGACTTCTTATTGACTTCCTGTTGATGGTTGCTGTGATTACCAGAGACACGACTGGCTGTGTTGTGAGTCACGGAGCGATGCTAGCGCGCACAATGGCTTTTTTTTTTTTTTGCCCCGGTGACAGTTCAGATAAAGTCCACAGCCGCCTATTTAGCATATAGGCTTTTAGCTGCTGTGTTCCTATCTGGACGCTATGTGCTCTTAGATCCAGGAATCCCTAAACTGAGGAGACATTTCACTTAGGGGATAAAACATCAGGACGACTGGGAGAGTCTTCACTAAAGATTGTAGAATTTTCCAGGTGTTTTAGTGTGAAACCACTTGTTAGACTAGGAGGGCTTCCACTGGGCTTCTTCTCCTTAGAAGTATGGCTGTGTGTTGGGTCACGCCCCACTGCATTTCTTCGCTGTAAATGTCAAGGTTGTCTTCTGGGGGTTAGGGTGGGTTTGCGTGGCGCTGAGCGACTGAACGACCAACTGTCACTTCATGCGCACAGTGACTCGTTTCAGGCCGTGCTGTGGCCTCGACTGGGTGTGGCTTCCGGAACACGAGCACCATGTGAGAATGGCGTCTGTTACGATAGGACAGGTCGCAGGAAGTCTGATCCGACTTCTCAAATCATTGTTTTTATTACGCGCGTACTTCGCTGAAGACAGACTTGCCGAATGCTGTCATGGAATAAAGTACCTTCTTTGCTCATGCCCACCGCTCGCCCCACGCACACTTACTGCCACATCCACTCACCCTCATTTCCCCTCTCCGCATCCGTATTCGGCTCTCTCTCTTAAACCATGCATCCTCCCTGAGTTAAACTGACAGGACCCATTTCGGGTCCCTAGCTAGACAAATGATGGCTTTTCTCTAATCTCGTTTGGGCTAAAATTTCATTACAAGTTGAATATCACAGTACAGCATGTGATCTCATTACACAAAGATACAGGCAGCGAATAGCCCTGGCCTGAACCAGAAGCTACGGAAAGCACCAGAACTCCTCTAGCCGTGCGTATGGGCGCGTCTGTGTGCCCCTCTTGTTTGGGATGGAGTGGCCAGCATACCAGTTAAGGGCTGTTGTAACATCCTGCATTGCTTCAGCCCCCCTCCACCATAAATCTCTCCAGAAGGAAATTCCAGTCTAACTTTTCTTTCTGCGAAGCGGCATGCTCACAACCCGCTACATGTAAACACAGTTCCTTCCGGTTGAGTAACCGAGGTACGTAGGTGTGATATGCTGAGCTTGTGCCTTACGGGCCACTGCAGCAATAACTGCAAACCTAGTCAGGCCAAAACACGTCGAGCTGGTCTTTACTCGGTTAGCACTGTGTATGAAGGGGAATTCCTTTGCAGTGTTAAGAAAAGCAAATCACATATGGGAGAAGTCGCCTTTAGATTCCATTTGGCGGCTGGCCATGTCTGTTGGTGATTTATGTATAAAAATATTAATGTCTAACAGCTAAAATTACAGATTAACACGTTTCATACACATTATTGGAGGTGATTCTGTCTGTCATTGCTTGAAACGGAACGCCCCCCCGGGCACTGCCCCCATGCCTTAAATGAGCAGTGACCAGTTCTGCGTGAGCTCTGGCTAGCTGCTCATGGCTGACTGTGGGGCAGAGCAGCTTTCATGGCGGTTTCGCTGTATTTGGACTTTCTACAAATCAGGAATTCCTACTGTCCTGACATGAGACGACTGTAAAAAGAGGGCCGCAAAATGTTGGGGGTGGGGTGGGTGGGCGTGGGGGGGATGTATAAGGAACTTTGGCACCTTTTACTAGGATTTCATTTCACATCTGGAACACTTCAGCGGCAGGGGAAAATGTGACAGGACAGTGAGGGAAGGGTGGAAAAGTGAGAGAGCGAGAGGGAGGGAGAGAAAGAGGGAGGGAGAGAGAGGGAGTAGACAGTCTGAGGTGGAGGGCCTGGGATGCCAGCAAGAGGAAAATACACGTAAGAGGCAACGGCAAGGGATTCCGTTCCAGTTAAAGCACAAATTGCAGCTCCACTGGACTGCTCCCCTCATTACATTTAGTTATCGGTCCAGTTAAAGCACAAACTGCAGCTCCACTGGACTGCTCCCCTCGTTACATTTAGTTAACGGTCCAGTGAAAGCACAAACTGCACCTCCACTGGACTGTTCCCCTTGTTACATTTAGTTTTTGGTCCAGTTAAAGCACAAACTGCACCTCCACTTGGCTTCTCCCCTCGTTACATTTAATTTTCGGTCCAGTTAAAGCACAAACTGCACCTCCACTGGACTGTTCCCCTTGTTACATTCAGTTCTCTCTCCAAATCTAAGTACTGGATGTAGGTTTTTGCTGCCCTGACTCCATCCCCCTCCCCACATACGTGATTGATGATGGTGGGTGTAATCGGGGGAGTCTTTGTGTCCGCACTCGCGTCAGCTGGGAAGCCCCTCTCTGCACGGGTGGGGGGGGGCATGACTCACCCCTCAGCTATTCCTCGCCGTTGCTGTTTAGAGTACGAGTCTCTCCGAGAGTCTGGGAGAGGTCAACCCTCCTCTTTAAGTTCATCCCTAGACCCCCCCCCGCAATACACACACACATTTTGGTAATTCATATACATTTGTTACATGCAGAGAAAACAGGAGGGTGGAATATGTTAACTGGGGTAATGAGGTAATGAGTATGTGCAGATTTTTGGTAATAAACCCGCAAGCTTCTAATGGGATTAGGAGGCACCAGAGTCACGCTGCCCCTGTTGGCAGCCTCACACAGGAGAAATTCCCATGTTGGTCATATTTGGAAAATTACTAAATAATAGGGGTTGTTTTTTTTCCTCATTGGAAGGGTGTGCAGGCACAGCTGCTTCTGTCCAATTTATTAGGGCGATTGGGGGCGCAGGCAGACCTTCCGGAGTGCTTCAGGAAGTCTGCTTTTCATTAGGAAGTCCAGAGGGGGCAGAGTTGGGGTGTGTGGGTAGGGCTGCAGGAAACACTCCACTCCCCAGTGCAGATCACGTGATCCCAGTCCCGTTACGATACGTCTCCATGTTTTTTTCCCTCAGTCCAGTCGGGCTCTGCGCCTTTTTCCCAAGTGCGGCTTTCAGAGCAGTTATTTGGGCGGTACTTTTGCACATTGTGCCAAAACTCCAAAGAAAAAAAAGAAAAATTCCTTACATTGCATAACTGAATTATTATTCTGTTAGAAAGCGATACTAGAGGGGTCCCCCCGCCCCCCGTCATGTTGCACCCGCTGCCTTTTACTGACACATAGTTATGCTCTGAGTGAAGCCTCCCACACCGCGTAGCCCCCAGAGCTGCCCGGCCTCCGCCACGCCCCTCTGCACTGTGGTCAAATGGCCGCCCCATTTAACAAACATTCGTGAAGCGCTCATTAAGGGTCGAGTGGGCAGTGGACTAGCAGTTTGGCCACACACTGGAAAAGGAGGAATAGATGGTGCTCCCAGTCCCCCCTCCCTTAAGGGGTGGTACAGCCTTCCAGCACAGTAGGGGACTTGAGTAGAGATAGTACCATTTCTCAATCTGGGGGAAAAATCAGAAGGAAAACTCCATCGCCTACCCTGTAACTCGATTAGTGATAAGTGAAGTGGCTGTATAGATAGAACCTGACTTAATAAAGAATATACCATTACTGATTCCCCCTTTGCCCAGTGTCCTGTGCCATAAAACTCATTCCCATACTTTACACTTTAAGATAATATGTTATGCCGATTAGCATTAAACCAGTCAGGATTAAATGATGCTAAATATATGAATAATAATCGCTGAATTATTTTTTCTTTCTTTCAGCTCGTGTTCAGTTCAAATTCGCTGAAGACTTAAAGGTAAAGCAGACGTTGGCATAAATTTTCATTTGTACTATTTTTACATTTTTATAGGTTTGTTTCATCACACTTCTGATTGTGAAACTTGTATCTGAGGCCTGGTTTCCTGCTTGGTTTTGTGGGTTGGGGGGGGTTTCTGTAGCTGGAAATGCCTTTAACTTGAGATTTATTTTACATGGTTTCATCACTGCTGCCCCCAAGTGGCACAACAGCAGAACTGATATGAAATTACTGTCTGTCTATTGGGCCACAATTCTTACAGTTGTTGGGTGCAATGGTGACTCAGTATATATTGCTATTCTGTCACACTTCCTGGGCTGGGAGTTGAAACTTCTGCTCTGTCACTGTGGGTTTTGCATATCGCCCTTGTGCTATATGGGTTTCTCCCGTTGTCCAAAGATATGCTGGTGTGTGTGTGTATGGGTGTGTGTGTATGTGTGTGTGTGTGTGTATGTGTGTGTGTGTGTGTGTATGGGTGTGTGTGTGTGTATGGGTGTGTGTGTATGTGTGTGTGTGTGTGTATGTGTGTGTGTGTGTGTGTGTATGGGTGTGTGTGTATGTGTGTGTGTATGGGTGTGTGTGTATGTGTGTGTGTGTATGGGTGTGTGTGTGTGTGTGTGTGTGTGTGTGTGTGTGTATGGGTGTGTGTGTACCCTGCAATCCCAGCTTTGTCCCCTGACAAGAACAAACCATATAAATATGGATGGTGGTATTAATACTCTAATAATTAAAATTTGAGCTATGAATTTTTTAACACTTCTCAACAGGTGTATTTTCTCTGTTAATCTGTAACTGTGAGCTTTTTCAAGACTGAATCCACCTCATTCTAGAGCTTCGCCGGATAAAGAATCTTCACATGACATTCGGTGAACCGATACTGCAAGTCAGCGCTGGAGCAGAAATACGGAGACGGTACCTCTGGAACTCCTCAAGTGCTTCAGCGAAGTCTAGATCCTCCTGAACAGCAAATCTGACCCTCTGTGGTTGTCGCCTGTATTTCCTCTGTACCCCGGTTGGTCATCGAAGTCTGACTTGTTCCTTCAGTTTTGCCGTATCCCAGTCTGTCCTGTTGCCTATAGTTACCTGTTGTTTTCACCTTAGCCTGCAGTCTTAGACTCCGCCGCAGCATGCCGCTGGTCGTGGTCCGCTCATCCCCGCTGCTGTGGGTGCGCCTGGCCGCCCTGATCTTCTCCTGCGTGGCCTTCAGCGTGGCCGTTCATGGGGCAGGGCTGTCGTCCAGGACGGCCGACTGGTGCATCTTCTGCTGGAGCTTCAGCTTCGCCGGCACGCTGCTGGTGCTGCTGGTGGAGCTGTTCGGCCTGCAGACCCGTGCGCCCGTCTCCTGGAAGAACTTCCCCATCACGTTCGCTTGCTACGCCTCGCTGCTGTGTCTCTCGGCCTCCATCATCTTCCCGCTGTACTTCCTGAAGGGCTACCCCCGGGACAGGAAGGAGTACAACTTCCGCGTGGTCTCCACCGTCTTCTCCTGCCTGGCCACCGTGACCTACATCAGCGAGGTCAGCATCAGCAAGGCGCGGCCCGGCGAGGTGGTGGGCTACATGGCCACTGCTCCTGGGCTGCTCAAGGTGTGCGAGACCTTTGTGGCCTGCGTCATCTTTGTGTTCATCAGCGACCCGATCTCCTACGATCAGCACCCGGCCCTGCAGTGGTGCCTGGCCGTCTACTGTATCTGTTTCATCCTGTCGGCAGCCATCATCGTGCTGTGCATCGGCGAGTGCACCGGTTGCCTGCCGTTCCCCTTCGCCCGCTTCCTGTCTGCCTACGCCCTGCTTGCCGTGCTCATGTACCTGTCTGCCACCTTCATCTGGCCCATCTTCAAGTTCGACAAGAACCACGGCGGCACCACGCACCGCCCGTCCCAGTGCGGCTCCCAGCCGGGATTCTGCTCCTTCGACAAGCTGGTTGCCGTGGCTGTGCTCACCGCTCTCAACTTCATCCTCTACCTGGCCGACCTGATCTACTCCGCCCGCCTGGTCTTTGTCACTGTGTAGGCACAGGTGGAGGGGGCGCTCTCAGCTGTGCAGAGTTAGAATGGCAGTGTACGTAGGAGAGTATAAGCTGTTTTTATACGCTGGCTTTAGCTATAAACTTCCCAGGTTCCTCGAAATAGTTGCCTTTTGCCTTACAGACATCACAGCATATACATCACCTTAGATATATAAGCATTTTTAATTCATTATTACTTAGTTATTTGATATTACTGTTAGCAAAAGGTCACGATGTCCATGGAAGAAAATCCTCGACCTGTATGACGTTGTTGTTAGTGCTGTTTTATCACAGAACTTTTTTATATATTGTTTTTTTTATCAACCGTGGGCCATAAAATGTTAAATCCTGAGTTCTTAAGAGTTGTAATGCATTTTATATAACAAAGGTCACTCAGAAAAGGCCCTCGTCTTCTGTGATAGTTTTAAAGTGTTCAAGTTTACAGTAAATACTGTATTTGCTATAGTACATGAACTTCAATAATGCATTTATGAGGTCGTGCGATTGCTTATTCTCCTTATTTGTTAAATAACCCGTCTTTAAGCGTTTGAGAATGAAGTTATGAATTTAAATCACATTCTTGAACATCTCACCCAACGATCACAGCCTGCTACCCTGGGGCACTGCGCAGTCAGATTATAAAATTATATACGGGGTAATATATATATAGTTTTAAAACAGCAATGCTGCCGGATCTTCCTTTGTATGGGATATGGTCCTTGTCATGTTTACCGTTTACCATTCAAGTTTTAACTATGCATGGTAAACGAGGCGGACCTGCCGAGTTCATTTTATTACTGTATAATGAACCTAAAATAGCGACAGAGGCTGTAATGGGAGAATAGATCACAAGACTTCAGGTACAATTTCAGAAATATTTTTATTCAATATAATTCATGCAGCGACCCATCGAGTCGGGTCTGGGTTCACAAAGGGTTCGGCCCCGTTATCTCCCCGTAACAAACCACCCCTTTCCAAGCGTGTGTTAACACACGTTACCACACAGCAAATCTCGCACCGGACAACATCCCTATTAGAACACGGCACACCAACAGCACTGCAGTTCACAGTAATCCCCACACTTCGGGCACAGGCAAGCGTTACTCGACCAGAACCGCCTCTATAGTCCCGCCCCGACCCCTAGCGGCTACGCTGCGTACTTAAAACACACAGAACAAACATACAAGAAGTACAAGATTAAAACGTAGCGCCCCCAAGCTCACCTGTTAATTTTTCAACGGTTAAAAACTTTAGAGAAATAGTTTTATTCCCCAATGTAATCGGGAAAAAAACCCGTTTGCGATTTTACTGCTTACTTTTTATCTGTCAGGAAAAGGTATCAGCCGTTAGATGTTAAGATGTATGTGCTAACATTGTATTTTTTTTATGGGATCATGGTGGCAGCTACCAGCGAAAATGACTTTTCATCCAATTGAAGGACCCTTGAAGTATAAACGTGTCCCAATGAAGGAGTTGTTGGCATTGGAAAAGCTTGAACAGTGCTGTAAATGTACCGGTGTTGCAAAACGAGGTGCCTAATTATTTTTTAAAAGCGATTTAAACAGAGAAACGTCGCCTCAGTTCGCTTCTGTTTACGGCTGTACCAATAACCAGTGCATTGTGTACTTCACGCCAGTGTTTGTGTTGCAAGTCAGTGTTAAATAAAGGCCACACCAGGAGAAATATTTCCCGACTCTTTTTCTACTGTCTAAAATATCGCATCACTTTATAATGTGTTATGCTCAACTCGTCCGCTCCTCCCGTGTGCCACGCCCCCTGGTTTCCCACGTGTGATTCCCCGATTGTTTCCAGCTTTGTCTAGTTAATTTGCTCAGTCCTGTCCTTTTAAGTCCTGGTCTTGCCTGTTTCCCTTGTTGGTCATTGTGGTTAGATGTGGTTGATGTGGTATGTTCCTGATTCCTCGTTCCCAGCCCCTAAGTAAAGTCCTGTTTGCCCCGTATTCCTGCCTGCTGCCTGTTCCTTACCCTCCAACCCGCACGATCGCCGCTCGCTCGCCCGAGATCGTGACATAATGTGTTCATTTCAATGTTTCGATGTATTACGTTAAATGCATTGTTATATTGTCTTCTCCGAAATTTTGGAAATAAGATAAGGAATTCGGGGATAAAATTTGAGTAACGGTACAGAAGAAGTGAGAGAGGAGGGTGGAATTTTTTGGAAAAGATATTTTTGGACATTTTTGTTCATATAGCAAAACAGGACATACGTTGCCGAATAGTTTTTTTAAACCTTGGCAAATATCAAACAATTATCCCGCAGAACGGCCGCACATTCCTCTCAAAAGAATGAACAAATGCAGATTTTAAAAAATGTAGACACCAATAAAATGTGTATATTGTTACTAAGTGAGGTGATAAAATGTAGTATTTCAGTTAAACGTATGGTCTCCTTGCATTGATGCCAGATAATTGTCATTGAAATGTTAGCACATAAATCAATACTCTTATGGCTAAGTTGCCAGTTCAAGTCCCAAGGATGGGTCTTGTAACATAATTAAGCAAGTTGCATAAAAGTTTTTAAAAACCCCAATTTTTTTGTTATTCGCAAAATTGTAAACCATTCAATTGAAAAGTATTAAATTACTATAGTCCAGGTGCAACTGTGGTTTGTTTGCGCTTCTGTACACGTTAGTGGATGTGGGAATGCCGGCCTTTATGAACACAGAGGGAAGAATTCCCACACACAGCTAGCCAACCTCCCCGTGGCCCTGAGGAGTGCATGACTGCCACCCAAAGCTGACTCATTCATTTCGGAATCGAGAAGCTGAGCACTAGACGCCAGGATGGTTAAGCAACAAGGGCTCACGCAGTAGATGGAGATACACAGATGTCATGTGCAGAAGGTCAAACATCAAATCATTATCCCATTGTGATTCTTCTAGATTCTTCTAGATTTCTACTTGTTTGTTCATCATTCACAGTGTTGGGAAACCCTCGACTTTGTCACGGGGTATTTGTAAAGGTACTCTTGCTTTCCTGTTAAAATCACAATCACTTAAAAGAGTCATGTGATATGAGCATCCTGAGATGGATGGTATTGGAAATCTATGGGACTGAATAACTTCAGGAGGACGGTAACAATGTAATGAAGAGCAGTGAAAATAGAACAGTGTTTTCCAGTCTGGGCCTTAGCCAGTCCATGGATCTGCTCCCTCCGGGCTCCCTGCCAGACAGACCACATTTTTGCTCCCTCCGGGCTCCCTGCCAGACAGTCCACATTTTTGCTCCCTCCGAGCTCCCTCCCAGACAGTCCACATTTTTGCTTCCTCCCAGATAGTCCACATTTTTGCTCCCTCCAAGCTCCTTGCCAGACAGTCCATGTTTTTGCTCCTTCCCAGACAGTCTACATCTTTGCTCCCTCTGAGCTCCCTGCCAGACAGACCACATTTTTGCTCCCTCTGAGCTCCCTGCCACAGTCCACATTTTTGCTCCCTCTGAGCTCCCTGCCACAGTCCACATTTTTGCTCCCTCCGAGCTCCCTGCCAGACAATCCACATTTTTGCTCCCTCCCAGACAGTCCACATTTAAGATCTAAAAGAGCAGGAGAGGATGATACAAGGGAAACCCTCATCAACATAATGTGACGGGCTTTGGGATGAAACATGTTACATTGAGTGTTGACTAAAACCAAAGGCAGCTGTGGACAGAAGTCTTAGCGGAAAAACTCTGTCTATTTAAAGTAAGACACACAATTGTAATCAAGACCAGGATCCCTTTCTCAACAATGGCCTGAACTAACATCAGAGACCAATAGTAACAGACTCTGTACGGTTCTGACCACAGGTCACTGGAGGGAGGTCAGGATGACACACAGCAGGTTGGGCTGAACATCTGAACAACAGAAGCAGTAAAACGTTTAAAGGGCTTCCTGGGGGGGGGGGGCTGCTTTCTAGAAACCATAAAAGTGGCAGCTGCTATATGATGCAAGCCACATAAACACAAACCAGTACACTCACTGCGATTTCCAGTGACCCAGACCAGAATAATCATATGGAAGATGGATGGAGGATGGATAGAAGATGGAGAGACAGACAAATGCTTTTTTACCTTTTATTTGAAAACAGATAAAAACTTAGGTATAATATATAAGGAATATCTATACAAATAATTACAGTTGTGCTCACTGCAATAGATTCCGCATAATAAGATGTCAGTTTACACTATAGGAGCACTGAGTAATTTCAACCCCTCGCTTGGTTTACGGCTGTATTTTTTTACAATATTGCCTTATGTATGCAATATACTTTAAAGCCTGTGATATGGAAATTTGTACTGATGTTTTCAATAAAAAAATTTCACAAAAATAATGAAAATAAGGAGTGTTCATTCTGGTCTGCCGTCCATGTGCGGAGGGGAGAACGAGCTGATGTCCTCGCCGATGAATTCATTCACTGCGGAGAGACAAACGTCACTCTGTCTTTTGGTCCACATAAAACATGCACCGGGGAATATTCAGCTTCAGACTTGTAACATCAGAATATATATGCTTGATAACCCTGTGCAAAAGTCTCAGGCAGTCCAAGAAAATGTTTAAAGCTACTTATCTGCATAGCAAGTGTATTTACTTTACCATTAAATCATATGCAAATTAAGAGTAACACAATAAAAACTAACAAGAATTTCTTCTGATCTGCAAAAAGTTACTGATATCTTGCTGGATGACTAGAAGAACACCGCTTCAGTTCCCAAACATCTCCGCAGAGGCATCTCAGCATTGCACGGTTGCTGCAAATACTGGGACCACTTTCTGAGAGGTTATGCAATGGCTAAGCTGATATACATAATATCTGACATAACTGACAGGCATAATAGAATACTTTTACACTGATATGAAGATCATTTAAATATCCCTTTCTCTGTCTGCCTAAGACTTTTGCACAGTACTGTGCATAAACAACATACCTTCCTCCAGAGTAATAGGGTGGATAGATGGGCCTGCAAAATCCACGGGACTTTCCTGTATTTTCATCCCAGCCCGAGTCCCTGAATGCGGGGTCGCCCTTTCCCCGGGGCCCTGGCCCAGTGGCTCCCAGCTCTCAAACTGGGGGTAGGCTGGAGGGTAAAATTCTTGGTAGGGGGTGGGGTTGGGGGGAGGCGATGGGCACATCTCTTGGGGGTA
>JAODJX010000083.1:822507-833692 GCA_026776945.1 Isichthys henryi
CCCCCCCGCGCGGCGCCGCGCCCCCGCGGCGCGGGGGGCGGGGCGGCGGCGCCCCGGGGGCGTGTGAGCGCGGGGGCTGCTGGTGGGGAAGGGGCTGAGGGAGGAAGAATGCGATGGAGAGGGGGAAGAGGAGAGATATGGGGAGTCCAGCCAGGGGGAGGCCGAGGGAGAGGGAGGGTGTGGGTTTCGGGGGTATAATGGGGGAAGCAGCTCTGTGAAGCCCAGCTCTAAGGTCTCAAAGCTGGAGTTCCTCTCTGATAACCCACCCCTGCCCCCCAGACCCTCCTCTACCACCTCTGTCTTGGGGCAATACTCCTCCTGATAACCCTGTTGGGGGTATACAGGGGGGTAGTCGGTGGGGTACGGCGGGAGGGGGAATGGCTGCGTCCCTGCCCCCAGCCCCCTCTCCTCCGATGAGTCACCCCTAAGTCTCAAGGCGTCCCCGTCGGCCTCCCTGCCCCTGCCCACCGCAGGCAATGGTGCCCCCACCAAAGGCAAAACGGTATTGCAATGTTGAGTCAGCAAGGAGTCCTCTTCCTTAAACATGACTGGGCAAAAGAAGAGAAGAGATGCGAGGGGATACAGGCAATTCAGTTTGGAACAATCGACCAAGTGATTATTTTGTGGAAAACCAAGCTGTGACTCTTTAAAACATATTATTAAGTCAGGTGAGGAGAGAGCAGGCAGTGACAGATTTGGTGGGGACAGACTGGGCAGGAACAGAGCAGGTGGGGACAGAGCAGATGGAGACAGAGCAGATGGAGACAAAGCAGATGGAGACAAAGCAGATGGAGACAGAATGGGAACAGGAAGAGTGGGCGGGGATAGAGCGGGTGGGGACAGAATGGGCGGGGACAGAGCAGATGGGGACAGAGTGGGCGGGGACAGAATGGGCGGGGACAGAGCGGGTGGGGACAGAGCAGATGGGGACAGAATGGGCGGGGACAGAGCGGGTGGGGACAGAGCAGATGGGAACAAATTGGACAGAGCAGATGGGGAGAAAGTGGACAGAGCAGATGGGGACAAAGTGGGAGGGGACAGAGTGGACAGAGACAAAGCACAGGGGGACAGAGCAGATGGGGACAAAGTGGGCGGAGAGAGTAGGCGGGGACAGAGTGGGCGGGGACAGAGCACACAGTCACCTGGCAGATACTTGAAACACTGTGTGCTGCTCCTCTTCCTCTTCCCATTGGACACATAGAGACAGACGGACACTGGATGGTTCACAGAGGTGTTGGCATAGGGTGGGACTCTCACACACAGGACGCACTGGGAACAGCGTGGCAGGTTGGTCAGCACAGACGCACAAACACACAGAATAAATACGTGACTCTAGAGCAGCATACATACACACGTTTACATATACATGCAGCAAAAATAACGACTTAGTCTCCATCATTACTCAAACAACAGCACCTTGGAACCCAAACTTAATTCGTTCCAGGAGGCTGGTCGAGTTGCGATTTGGTCAAGGTCCAAGTCGAAGTTCCCCATAAGAAATAATGTAAATGAATTTTCCACTCCATTCCAGACCCCCAATGAGGGTGTATTTAAACTTATCCTCCTACCTAATTAATGATAAAAACCTTTAACAGTCAATATAACCCTAATACACAAATGAAAAAGGACACATACAAAAGCAATAAACATGAAATAGATGACAATCCCGTACTCCGAAGCGGGAGCAGACACATGTGCTCCACCTTCAGATCTCGCTGTAAGTTATACAATTACTCTGACTACTGTCCTCTTTGGTTTGCTGATGTTACTGTTCACTTTCTTAGGGGCCATGATTACTGCATCGCTAAATGTACTGTAGATAGAGCACAAAGAAAATCACATTGAACACAGGAACACAGCTTTCACACGAGAGGTTCCGCGACTCTGAGAGCGATTCATAGGCATCAGCTTCCCAGTAGGTCTGTCTGCCTTTGTTTCGGCCCGTCGAGTCTTAGGAGGCCTATTGTTTTGTCTTGTTCTGAGTTTTGGGTCGAGCTGTGGTTAGACTTTTCTCGACCGACCAGTTTGAGGTCCGAACCGGTGGAGATGGACCTGTCTGGACCCATACAAGTTTTAGCAGGATTTCAATCGAGGTACAAGCCGATGTCCGAATTGGTCGAGTTAAGAGGCGTTCGAGTTCCAAGGTTCTACTGTGCACACACTCACACATTCATTAGACAGACAAGATCGACAATAGCTAGAAAAATAAGCAACATGGCCACTAGAGGGAGTAAAAGTACTGATTTAAAGCTTCTACATTTGAACTTAACTAATGAGGTAAACATTGATATACTGTCCTTAGGAGGTTCTTATAGGGTATATTTGAGCAATTACCTCATTGCTTTTGTCCCGGTCGACTTGAGCCTCCTCTTCCCACTGTAGCTTGCCGTCTGATCATTAAATACAAATGAAATGGTGAGGAGTGGAAGGTATTTTCCAGGAGACCAAACATCAACACTGGTCACTGCTCTTCTCTACCTGTCCCTCTCTCCATGAACAGCACCCTGGAGCTGGGCAGAAAGTTGACCCCACCCAAAAGAAGTTCCTCTCCTCCTTCCACAGAGCAGGAGGACAGGCTGATGGATTCCACCACTGGTAATTCCTGAGCAGAGCGCTGGGCTGGAGGGAGCAGAGGCGACCTCTGTTAAAGGCTCTGATGGCCAAACGAGTGATTGGCTAAAGACATGAGGGAAAGCATATGACTGACTCCTGACTCACAGCACTCGATGGGCAGGGAGGCAACCTGCAAGGCGAGAATGCGACCGGGCGTGGTCAGGGCGGGGGCGAGGGGGATGTGCGTGCGGAAGACAAGGCGTACGCGCGTGTTCTTCCTGCCGACGTCGGTCTCGCCTTTCCGCAGCTCAATGTCGGAGTTCCTCAGCTTCAGGATCCCCGCACAGTCAATGCTGGCAGATAGAAAACCAGTGTGACCCCACATACTCACACAGACGCAGAAAACACAACGACAAAATCACTAGCCATTCTGAGGAGCTCAGGAATACACTAAATTTACGTCTTATTTTAGTGCGTAAGGGTGCTGGGCCTGTGGTCGAGAAGTCGCCTGTTCGAATCCCAGGGTCAGCAGAGTGATGTCACTGTTCCCCCCGATCGTGGTCCTTAACCCCCCCCCGCTTTCTCAAATACCTGCATTACTTTGGATAACAGTGTCTGCTGGTTGTTTTGTTGACGTTTCGGTGGATATTTATAAATTACTCTTCTCACTTAGTAGTCTATTGCCTATCGACATGTGCATTCGGAAAGTGAAGTGAAGTAATTGTCATGGTTGACACCCCACAGTGCACAACAACGAAATGTGTCCTCTCCATTTAACCCATAAGTAACATAGCTGCGGGCAGCTATTACCAAGCACCCGGGGAGCAGTGCGTGGGGGTGGTACTTCACTGAGGGAACTTCAGCGGTACCTCGCTGGTTGGTGATTCAAACCAGAAACCAATTAGACCACCACAGACTTCCCACGACAAAAATTCGGCTTTCTTTTGCCACAAGAAACCAAAACAGGGATGAAGTGGAGATCTAGTGTGTAAAGTGGAGATCTAGTGTGTAAAGTGGAGATCTAGTGTGTAAAGTGGAGATCTAGTGTGTAAAGAGGCCTTGCAACGTAAGGGACAGCAGCGGAACAAAGTAATGCGTCCGTCGGCCAGCCTGCATCTTCACTGCTCTCACAGGGCGGTCATGTTGTTCTCAGGGCTGAGCGGAATGTCCAGTAGCTTGGTCCCCGCCTGGATGCTCTCCTGGCTGGCGGTGCCGACCATCTTCCCCGTCACCCTGTGAGCACATGCCCGCCACTGGTCAGCCGCGCGTGCCACCGAAGGTGCGCACACACACACACACGCTGATAAGCCTACCTGAACAAAACGCTTGCTCACAAACACAGAAGGCCCACACCTAAGTAAAGACCATCCCAAAGATCAGCTTTGATCCAGCTTTTATAGCTATCTTTTGGGAACTAATCAGTGAACATTATAATTTAGGTTTTGGTGCGAGTTAGCAAACATGAGCTAATGTAAGCTAACGCAAGCTACACTGTGCTTGAACCTCCAGTAGGGGGCAGCCTGGTATACTACCTGTGAACTGAACTACATTAAAGTACCTGTGTATTTGGTAAAAAGGATGTGGACGGATGGACCGGTCATCTGCCGTGCCAACAAACACCTGTAGCGAGAGGGGCTGTCTCTCCGAATGCCCTAACAGCTGAGAAAAGAAGACATGCACACAATTAAATATAGCAATGTGACTGTAGTCTGCAGTAACTTAGACAGAGGCATATGCGGAGGATGTGAGGACCCTTTGGCCACCTTGATGACAGGATGCCCAGCAGGCGCCGCCTTCACTGCCCCCCGACTTCCCTCGGTCTCGTAATGGGCCCGGTGATGTGGGCGGGGCTGTACTTCGATGCGCAACTCATATTGGTCGAACTGGGATGGCAGTGGCCAATCAAGAGGTGGAAGAGCGGTTGACCTGTAAGGGCAATCATGGGAAAAATGGGAAACGATGCAACAAAAATCTTCAAAGGTTATATAATATTTACTGCTAAATGACCCATTAATGAATAGATCTAGGAAACAATATTATTAAAAACTGAAGACAATTGTAGGTGTGGGAAATTAAGCAGTAAATTTGTTCACAAAAAGACAGTCTGACAGTAGGAGAGTTATAGCATGGGACTAGTATTACATATCAAAGTAACAGGGAGTGGGGAGTCTGGACTGGGTTCTGGAGGTGTAGACTGGGTTCTGGAGGTGTAGACTGGGTTCTGGAGGTCCAGCCCAGCTCACATGTCGCACTCATATGGCAGCCGAGAGCATTTCCAAGCAGACAGGCAGACAGACAGACAGACAGACAGGCAGGCAGGCAGGCAGGCAGACAGACAGGCAGGCCTCCACCGATTCCTCTCTTACGCTGCTACATGCACAAAAATTGTGCTATAACCGCATTTTTCTAAAAATACCGTCCTTGTATCGTATTGAACTGCTGCTAATCATTTGCACACAAAATTACATTCCAGTATTGAAACATAATGTTTCTCTGCTGTCGCAATACTCACACATATTCTAAATACCTCCTTAACTAATCGCACAATTTCCGCGTTAGCTTGGAGTTTATATTTATACTTATAGTTATTAATATATGTTTATTCTCTGTGCCTATCTGTACTTTGTAAGAGCTGGATCCACGTCATCTCATCTCACTGTATACACGTATATAGCTGAGATGACAATAAAGTTCACTTTGATTTTCACTTTGATGTCACATGAATGACTGACTTTACAGACTGTGCCATGTGTATGTGTATGAGTATGAGTTCCGACGATTCCAGCCTGCAGGTTTGAAATCGATATTCTGCCTTTTCATCCAGGCCAAGCACACAGGCCTTCCATCTTTGATGCATACCTCCCCCCCCACCCTGTCCCGATTCTCTGGATCTCGTCCCCCACCTCCACTCTCTCCTCCTTTAGCCCCTTTCCTCCTTCGCCTACCTGAACAGGGGACTATGCGCACTGGCTCTGGTCCTGCCCCAGCCCAGGGCAGGGGGTACTGACAGGTAGTCCATGCCCAGCGAGGACGCCTCCCTCCTGGGTTGCGGCGGCTCCAGAACTGGGCAAGGGGAGCCTGTCGGCAGGGCCTGCTCCGGATCCGCATCCCGAGACGAGACCTAAAGGGAGCAGCCACAAAACACAAACTCACAGCCGGCAGAGAGCACAGGGGCCCCCCACGGTCCCCATGAAGGCATCCACACGCACTGATCCACATACCCAAAGCACACACACATTACATCAAAAAGTTAATCCGGCCCAAAGTGCCGTGAAAAGCCACGGGGCCACTAGCCTGCTCCAGCGAGGTCTTTCTGGTTTTCTGCGGAATGCTAATTTCCAGACTGCTGGGCGGGGCCTGGCTCTGGGGGGCGGGGTCAACACTCTCCAGGGGACAGGCGTATTCCTCGGAGTAGCTGCTCCTACGGGAAGTGCTGGGCGACGGCAGCGGGGAGTTCCAGCGCCTCTTGCCGCCGGGGGACGTCGGGCGGGACGAAGGGGACAGGCAGAAGTGGGTGGCGGCCTCAGCCAGTTCATCCTCCTCCACCAGGAGGGAGTCGCAGCTGGAGGCGGGGCTGAGCCAGCCCCGGGATGAGGGGCTGGAGGCGGGGCTGGGGCTGAGGGACCCTGCCCCGGAGACGCCATCCCGGTAACAAAAGGGGTCCAGCAACGGTAGGTAAAGGCGCTCCCGGTCCCAGCCACCCCCACTGTCCCAGTAATTGCCCCCAGCCGGGGTAGAATCCTCCTCTGGGGAGATGGTGGTGATCTGGATGCTAGGGCATTCAAGTACCCTGGATCCAGAAACCTTTCAGAAGGGGGGAGAAAGAAAAAACAATTACAACCCCATTATAATTATAACCCCAACAAGCCCCCCTCCCCTCCCCCATCTGTTGTTTTATGTCCCTTTCAATGTTCCACATGAAAAAGATGCTAATACCACAAACCGGGCAGATTTTAGTCAGTTATCAATAAAGGCACAATACATCAAGGTATTTCTAATTAACTAAATTGGCTAATTATAATAATAAGCTAATTATCCTTCGACTGATAATGTACAAAGTACCTTAATTACGTTCCTGGCAATTCCAAAGTCTGCTTCAAAAATTATAGACACATTTTCGTGTGCATTTTCTTTGGCAGTCGTTCACCGGGAGTGCAAATGTAAATGCAATTTCAACGAGAAAAAAAGAAAAGACCAAGACTAAACTGTTTCAGCTGTTTTTATTTTTTTTTTATTTTATTTTATTTTTTGTTTCTCCCGAAACACTAAAAACAGATTCTGTGACATACAGACGAATGTAATTATCAAAAAGGACCTGTTCACAGCTGCCAGTTGACATGCTGATTAGTTCTCTTTGCCGTGGGATTACATTTCGGACAGAAAATTTGCAGCTAAGAGACAAAGGGGGAGAGATTTATTGCTATAAGTGTCTCCACAAGGCACCGAACTGCCTGTATTTAAATCGCTGTTTTACTGCTGTAATTTTAAACTGCGCTAACAGATTGGGAATAATCAGAGTAAACATTAATCAGATTAATCTGAATGGCATTTGACCATTTCAGCCTAATTATCTTTCCTAACCCCAGACATTTTTTCCAGCTCTGCACAGATTTGGCACATTTATACGCATGACTAAAGAAGCCAGTAACGGCAGTGACACCTAGGGGGCGGAATCAGGCTCTGAAGCTGAAACAGTCACCTTTTAATAAGTGAGAAATTAAAGCCTGTGACTTTAAGAACGCAGCGGCAATTACAAATATTGTGACACCTCGTCTGACTAAGTAGCGGAGTCATTGTTAGGGTCAAGGTTTGAGAATAAAAATGTGTTGAAACTACGGAGAATAAGCTAATCGCCATCATTCTGAAGAAAGCTAAATACACACGCATTGAAAGAGTGCGGTAAATGCCAATATAAATCTGAAGGAAAACTCACCGGATAGCACTGACAAAAAGAATAATTACAGGCTTGAGATAACTTAAAAATAATAAAAGGCAGAATTCTTGTTAACCGTATTCCAAGTGAATCGCTATGCAGAGCAGCACCGGTCTCCCTGGCAAGGCCGCTAAGGCCCGTCTCGTTTGAAAAGGCCGCAGATCTGTAGCTACTCACATTAAATTAGCCATAAATCCTCCCTCCCCCCATAAACAAACAAGGGAGCATCTGACCTTTCACCCCCCCCCCCCCCCAATAAACCGAAACAATGCATTAAAACACGGGTGATAGCTGAAAGGGAATGGCTAATTCGTATACGCTTAAAAAGAGCAATAAGTACCTACAGAGGCGAGAAACTCATCCAAATCAAGCGACAGACAGAGAGAGAGAGAGAGAGCGAAAGGAGCGAGCAAAAGCACCAGCTCCCGCATCCCCTGCCAGGACCCTGCAGCTTCCTGGAAGCCTGACAGTCCGCAGGATGACAAGGCAATGCCGAGGGAGCCGCTACCCCTGACCAAAAACGGGCTGCCAGATTCCCATGGCTAACTTACGGCTGCGGCAGCCTGAAAGGACTTTGTTTACACAGTCACTGGGCCGGGGGAAGACCGCATACAGCACTCAGAGACCATCCGTCTTGCACAGGGGCCGAGGCTCAATGTTCGGAAGCAAACAAAAGGTGGAGACACAGCAAGGGAGATAAGGTGAAACGTGCTGCGGTAGCAGGCTGGGGGCGCAAGTTTAAAGTTCAGAGTTTCACTGACCAGATCGCCCCCCCAAATTACTCTTTCTGCGGGAGACGCTTGTGAAGTTCACAACACTTTTAATACGGTGGTGGCAATTGTTGTCACCTTTTGAAAACGGGACAAAGATATTGTTTTGAGAGGCACTGGTCTTACCGAACAAATAAGAATCACAGGATTTCACAACACTACAAAACAAAATTGTAAATAAAAATGAAATTAGCTTTGCTTGTCTGTAATTCCTTTACTTCTTTTTTATTACTGTTGCATATTTTTCCATAATTGAATGATAGCAGAGCCATAAAAATTAGAGCAAGTAGAAACAGATACATATACACACTGGCCCCTAGTGGATCCTTACTTGTATGGAGCGGGCTGGTAGGCTTTCATAGGTCCCACTGTACTCCTGCATCAGTGCCCGTCTGGGGGGTGGGGAGTGCATCCCTGCTCTTTGATTGGAAGGCAGCTGAATGGCAGGGATGTTGATTGGCTGCCCAGTGTTAGCGGCAGCAAGGCAGGCATCTTCGATAAAGACAAAGCGGAAACATAATGAGTCAAGAAAGTCATGCACCTGTCAAGTTAACAGTGTTTGTACTAATGATGTCGCCGCTACAAGCTGCGGAGGGTTGGGGGGGGGGGCTCGGTCTGCTGGTGCAGCACAATCTTCACGGAGCTTAGACCAGGCCCATGAGGCACATCCTTACATTAAAGGACCCCAGGGCTAAAGTCCATAATAGGGCTTCTGTCCCGAAGCTGGGTGAACGGTGTTGGGTGACTGCTTACACCAGTTTAACCATGAATAGCAGGAACAGGCCCCATATGCCATTATTAATGAGACATAGAGCATCGATGAAGCACAACCTCCAGACCTCCCTGCCTCAAACTCGGCTGCCATAAGCCTGAGATGTGCAAAGGGTATTAAACGGCTGAGCCGAGGCAGTAATCAAGGCTGGTATGGACAGGAAGGAGGACCTGGTATAGAGCAAGATGCTACGCTTGATCCTAGAAGACAATAAAGGTGAAGTTTTGGTTATGATGCTGCTGAAATATTATAGGCTGGGTAGCTGTAATGCAGCTTTTAAAGTGAGCCCCCCCCCTATTGAAAAGTTATTTTTCGTTTGAGAAGTATTACCAGAATGCAAAGGGCAGTTTACAGTGACATGTGTAACAGTGGCTAAGACAGCTGTGATTTAAAGCGGCGACCGGCAGATTAAAAGAGAGAAACATGGCTAAGAAAAGTAAAGGGAGGGGGAAAGGAGGTAGGTATGTATGTGTGTGTTCAGTAAACAGTGCTGGAAGTTCAGTCCAGATGGCAGCTGTTAGCTGCACTCACACGCACAGCTGATTAGAAACACATTGAGGTCCGCTCGCGCTCGGCACACACACGCGAGGCGATCCCCGGAACGCACGAGACGGGCTGCAGGGAGCGCGCCACGCCGCGCGCATATGCGCCACACATCCCCGCGCGCAGCACGCAACGCTGGGGGACACAACATCCGCCGCAAAGACAAACACCGCACGCACCAGCGGCAAGTCACGCAGAAGCAGACCGCCGCAAATACGCGCAGGCTTCACTTGCGCAGAATAAAAATAAAAAAGGCACAAGTAAGAGTTTTATGGAATGTACTGACCGGCTGTGTTGGTCGGTTCGAGGTCTGTCCTCTCTCCGGGGCAGTGTTCTCTGTCTGCGGATCGGTGCTCAGACTCTCCCCGTGCCTGGGGCATCGGGTCCTCCTCAAACACCAACTTGAACTCGAATTCCCCCTCCTCCCAGCCCGGCGCGGCCCCCATCCCAAAGAGAACCAGAGAAGATCCGGGAAGCGAAAATGATGGAGAGGAGTACTCGGACTCGCAGACAGCTCGAACTCCAACTTCTTCCACTGCTGTTGCGCGATCTCCAACTCCTCCCTTAGACCACTTTGCTCCAGATTGCCTACGGATATCTAATAATAAAGTCCAATAATTCTGGATGCCGAAATGCCTTCCTTAATCCATGCCAAATTTGCGCATATCCTTTGGAAGGCATGCAGAGGCTTATACCCAACACACGCAACAAGAAACTTTACGTAACTTTTTTGTTAAATTACTATGCCTTACTTGTCTGTCTGTTGACCAGTGACACCGATACTTGAAATGCAGTTCGTGGATGAGAGAAGAAACAGATCGCATTAGATTAAAAAAATCATCCGTAATAAATTTTCCCAAGTTTGTAATTTGGCAAATTCAAATCGTAAAAGTGTATTGTCTAACATCGGATCGGAGCGTCACAATTCAGCTTTCTATCATTTCTAAAACTCCCCTATCCCCACCTCTGTCCATCCCTCTTTTTTCCTTGTTGGAAAAAAAAGTTTTCCTAAATTTGTTTCGTCTTTTGCCCTTAATTGCCTTTGGGCGGGTTTTCCCAAACAGTTACTCTTCCATGACAGGGCGGCGTGGCTGTCACTCACGCGGCAGAGATCCCCCGTCCCCCTTCCCACGAGCCGTTTGCGCTTCCCGACTTCTGATTGGCCAGTGAAAAAGATCTCTGTCTCTCTTAACGGTATTTTAAAACGGTCTAACTACTTTTACCTAACCTTTGGGTGCCTTTTATTTTGCTTTTTGAATCTCAGAAGACAATAACTTCTTGCACCAAAACACCACGAACAAAATAATCGCCGTTAAAATTCTCAGCACGAACGCTTATTCATGATTTATTGCAGAACGACATGCCAGCGAAGTACTTTCACTGATATCTCTTAAAGCAAGATGGCTTTCCCCCCCCCCCCCGGTTAGTTCTAAATCCCACCTACCGATACCCTTATTAAGGATCTTTTCCCTCATGTGCAACCCTAAATCAGTTCGTTAACTCTGTTATTCGGTGTCAGTGTTGCTTCTGTTCCAAAAGACCTCCACTGCAGCGAATTTAGCAGCTGCCCCCCAGACATGACGTTGTCTGCTTCCTGTGGACTCTGAGGTAGTT
>JAODJX010000083.1:843135-866914 GCA_026776945.1 Isichthys henryi
CGCCCCCCCCCCCCCCCCCCCCCCCCCCCCCCGCCCCCCCCCCCCCCCCCCCCCCCCCCCCCCCCGGGGATTGATGTGCTTGTCCCCAATGTTGAAACACACCCTACGCCGTTGCTCAAAGGAGTGTTGTGGGAGGCCCATTTACTTTTTTTAAATAAATAAATAAGACTAAAAGCTCTAAACCATAAGGGTGACAAAGACAATTGTAAAGATGAAGAGGATTTAAGTGTGTGAGCAGTTCGGTGTACAGGTTCAAACACCTTCTTGTGAAACTCAACAAAACATATTTTCTTGTGCTAGTTAGATGGATTCCTGATCTGCTGTGAAACACTGGTGTCGTCTGTAATGGAAAGCAATGTGGTTTTAGCAGTGGCTCTACATTCCTGTCAGGGGAGGGGCACTGAAATTGGAGGGGCATTTGTAGCGTCAAAAAGAAGGCTGCATTTTCATTCTATTATGCACAAAAAATAAAAAAACGTCATATTTTCTTAAATCACCAAGTAACCGTGGCTATTATTTCTGTGTATTAACGGCATTCTGGGACTAAAATGATAGTTACATCACATATTTGCATTTGGGAAAACTGTAGTCAGCGTTCTATGATTGACATCTCAAGTTCCAGTGATGATGGACGGATACCCAGGGGGCCAATCGGATTTCAGGTGAGGCGTGGTGGGCGGAATCATCATGTACTGTGAAGTAGCTCAGTTTAATGACAGTACTTACAGTATAGTGCTGCAGGCAAGGCTGTAGATTTGAAAGAACCTGATTCAGTAACTGTTAGCAGAATGATTCCAGTGAGACGTCTGGCTGCATGAGGGCCTGTAAAGTTTAAGTGAACTGAGTGTAATGCAAATATACACGGTTCGAAATTCTGAAAAAAAGTGATGTTAAAAAAAAGTGATGTTCTGAAAAGTGATGTTAAGCGCTTGTTGAAATCACTTGTAATGCTGTGTTAACATACACGATTACAAAGGTGTGGCGTGGTGCTTCTGTGGTTAGCACTGTTGTGTCATGCCTTTGGGACTTGGGTTGTGGTCTTCATCAGAGTGTTCTGCTTGGAGTTTGCAGGTTCTCCCCATGTCATTATGACGTTTCCTCCAGGTACTCTGATCCCCCCCCCCACCCCAAAGTCCAAAAACATGATGAGGTTAATAGGAGTTGCCACATTACCCATAGGTGTCCGTGTGAGTGTACCCCGTGATGGTTTGGCACCCCATCCTGGGTTGTTCCCTGCCTTGAGCCTGTAGCCTCTGGAATAGTCTCTGGACCCCCCCCCCCATCAGAGGATGGATTACAAAGGTGTTTCTCTACCACACTTCATTGGAGAAGACATTTGAGAGGTACTTCTTCACATTGCTTCTGGCATTTCCACACTAACATCTGTCCTAGTCCAGGGCTGCTAGCTCTCACACGTCCGGCGTGACACTCAGGCTGTCAGACTTAAACGCTCAGGCAAAATCACAGGTTCTCAATCCAAGCCACATGCTCAGCCCACTGACCTATGACATTAGGGACTAGACATTCTCTGGATGAAGGGGAAGTAACAAGGAAGAGGACAGGATGGTCAGCACCACCTACTGGCCAAATGGGAAGGGGACACGAAGGGCACTGAGAAAAAGAGTCAAGTAGCTTTGTTCTGCCTTATCGCCTGAACTCTTACCAACCTGCTGAGCGCTTGAGGGTCGATGCATCAAGCCTGAATGTCTGAGCGCTTGGCTGGATATTAATATGGATCATGCGCCACATTTTACATATGAAGCAATGAGCCAATGATTTGCTTTTTAAATTGTCATTGCAGCTCATCTGCAGTCCTGAATTGAGAAATGAGGTAAATCATGAAATCATCTGGGGAAACAAAAAATCTTAAAATATCTTATAGAAAGTTATATTTGTTTGGTGCAATTAGTCTCCCAACACATTGAGGTAGGGTGACGAAAATACCAGTAAAAGACAAACTAATTCCATGGTTACATCCGGTGGGCTGTGACCCAAAACTGTGTCGTGGGAAAATTGTCAGTGGGTTGTGGGGCACTTGTGATGAAGAAGATGTTAGACTTTCCAACTTCCTCACTCCCCAGTTGGCAAATTTTACCCTCTGTTCAGTCATTATATGTCTGTGGCTCAAAAATGACAAATTTTGGATTGTGATTTAATGACCTGGGGAAAATGAGAGCCGTGAGACCAAACCCCTGATTCAGAGTGAACGTTGCTCACAATCACCTTTTGTGACTGTGATGGGAAACATCGCCCGCAGCTTGTTTGCTTATTTCCTCATACCAGACGTTTCAACTGCAATCTCTTTAGTTGCACTTTCGCTTGCAACACTTTAAAAATTTAGTGTGAGACAAAAGAAACTGCTATAAATGTGCAACACTTTATGTTAGCCAGACGGCAGGAAATTCTTTCACTAAATATCTACGGTCAGGGCAACTTTGTAGCATAATAGTAGAATACGTGGATATATATATATCTACAAATGGGATATAGAAAAGTTTTTGTTGTACGTTTGGAATTTGTCTTGTTGGCTTTGGGGAATATATCTTTGCATCCATTGTAATATTTTCGTTTTGTATGTTGATTTATGGCACAATTTCACTTCCTGAACTCCTTTATTAACTTCTTTCTGCACGTCATAGCATCAATATTTATTCGAGTATGAAGCTGGCTTTTTTGCAAGCATATTGTTCTAGTCGGGTTAGTTTGTACTTCTCTCAGACTTTTATGTTGCCACTATATTATAATTATTATTATTACATTTTTTTTATTGTATTACTTTTATTTTGAATGTAAGCTTGCCACGGGACCATTTTCAGCATACTGTCCTTTGATATCTGTCTTAAATTTTTCGAATGCTCATCTTTATGAGAAATAATACTTCATTTTTGAGGACCAGAAGAATTAGATTCACCTATGAATTCATCCTTGCAAGGTGTAGGAATAAACCTCCAAATTACCTTTATTGCAACATTATATCCTTTGCATATAGTTGCATATGTTAAGAAAGGCAGAGGCTTCCCAGAAACAACCCAGAGCTTGAATTGACACCCCTCTGTTGGTCAATCAAAGCGTGATGTTCCCATAACTGTCAACAACAGGAACAATTATCTCAGATGACAGAGCTCACGTTTCTGAGAGTGTGACTGGAGCTTCGGGTGAAATCGGTGAGTCACCGTTTCTTTAATTATCTGTAAAATTAAGGTGACGACAATCAAGTTCCACAAACTGGGACTGCAGGGTGACATGGCTGAGCTGTTTTGAATTATTTCTGTGGAGATGCTAAAGAAAAGGCTCAAAATGCGTCAAAGCATTATGCTGGTTTTATAATTATGAGTAATAGTTTTGAAAATGTGGGTCTAAGGTCAAATCTTAGGTGAAACACATCTTTATAACGTGAGATTATCCTGTAAAGAATAATTCAATAGGTTTGACGAGAGTAAACCTTGTGGTTCAAAGAGCTTATAATACAAAAGATGAGTCACCTGTCGTTCAACTTTTTCTGAAAACAGTGTTTTTCTCCAGTGTTTTGGGTTATGTTGGTAGCTGGTAAATATAGAATGAATAAAAATTCAGGGTATTTTTTTTTGCACCATACAAATGGGGGCTCGTTCCCTTCAAACACAAACACAAACAAGCCTGAAGATCAGAAGGGTGACCTACAAAGCGAATTGAGAGCTTAGCAATGCTTTTTGAGAGTCGCAGATTTGCAGCTCACTTTTAAATGGAACATACTGCCATTGTAATGCATGCTGAATGCCTAACCAGACAGATGTACTGCAAAGTGGGTTTACTGGTTTAGCAAGGTTTTGGGCTTACTTCCAAGTTTTGGGCACTACTATTTGTTACTCATTTTTAAATGGGATACACTGTCACAGTAATTTACGCTTCATGCCTAACCTGCTCCAAGTTAGTTAACGCAGGTGTAAAAAGTCTACCCTTTCACCGAAAACAAATACACGAACTGCCCTTTCGTGAAAAAAATAAAAATAGAAAAATCATAGCCTGTATTGGAGCTGCCCTTTGACTGACTAGTTGGGACGGACGATACCACTGATCATAGGGACTCAGGCATTCCTCCTAGGGGTGCAAGGAAAGTAAGAGAGTCCAACCAATCATTCAAATTACATTTGCAATAAATTATTATTGCATACTTATGTGAATAACACAAGCCACATGTTCAAATATAACGTATATCTGGATATATAGCATTTTAAAGGTCTACATTGATGTTCAGCTGGCTGACTTACTTTTTCCCCACAAGTAACTCCCACCTTAGCACAGTGTTACCCAACGCTCTCCATGGGGACCCGTAGACAGGGGACTCCTAGGAATTCCCACCTTAGCACAGTGTTACCCAACGCTCTCCCTGGGGACCCGTAGACAGGGGACTCCTAGGAACTCCCAGCTTCCAGGAGGCAGAAACTGTCTGGGGTCCCTGAGGACCGAGCAGGGAAACCCTGTCTCAGCAGGCCCTCTTCCTTGTTCTCCATTTCTCTGAATAACCTGCTTTCATCATTACTTATTTCCTCTTGAACTCAGCTCCTTCTTCGTGCTCAAAATGGCAGATGCCAAGGAGTGTGTTGATGGAATCAAGACATATGACAATTCTGGGCTGGAGGAGCTGGTCCCACCTTCCTGCTCGCAGGATGGGGTGCAGCAGAACCAGCCCCTGCCATACATGCCACCACCCTACCCAATGACTCCATACCCTCCCCAAGTGCCCCCAGAGCCTGGATTCATCATGGACCCACCCCCCCAATACTTTCCCAAACCTGAAGAGCAGAACCCACCAGTTGAGACTGCAGGTAACAATACAGGATACTTCATCCCATCTTAATTTTCTTGAAGATTTGGAATAATAACCATCCATGCTGCACTACCTGGGTAAAACTATTTCCCTGCAGTGACCAGCATGCCGTCGGAAGGATTTATGATTGTACCGACTGCATTCGATGACAAAACCACCCGCAGAGCTTTCATCCGGAAGGTGTGCCAGCCTAACGTTTCACTGAGTGGCGTCTGATTGTTGAGGAAACACTGACATTTCCTCCTCCTACATCATACTTGGCACAATACCTTGCTGTTACAATACTTTCAGCGCTAACTGTAACCTCACTTGTGAAATTCACGTTAACTGCTCACTCGTGTTTGCATTTTTAAGTATGACTTGGTTGGCCTGTTAAAATAACTGGAGTTTCTTCCCTTCACCAATCGCAGGTGTTCTGTGTGGTAACTCTGCAGCTGCTGGTCACCTTCAGCATAGTGTGCGTGTTCACCTTCTCCAAAACAGTTCAGAATTGGGTGCGCAATCACCTCTGGGTGTACCTGAGCTCCTACATTGTGTTTGCGGTGGTGTCAGTCTGCCTGGCCCTCTGCAGTTCCTTCAGTAGGCGCCACCCCTGGAATATGTTAGGTCTGGTAGGTAGCACACTCTCATTTAAACCTATAAGACACTGCTAACCGCCTGCTAGGTCAATGTTTCCCGACCCAGTCCCAGGGGACCCACTGACGGCCCACATTTTTGCTCACTCTCGGCTCCCATCTGTGGCTCCCTGAGGACCTCGTTAAGAAACATTGTGTACCCAACAAGTAACAATGATGCTTACAGCATCACAGCATGACACTGGCTTATTCTAGGTGATGAGCTAAAAATAGAAACAATGATGCATGTGATGTCACTTCCCGTGCTTCCAGGCGGTCGTCACTCTGAGTCTGTCTTACATGGTCGGTACCGTGGCCTCCTACCACAACACATCAGCTGTGATTATTGCCATGGGATCCACACTAGTCATCTCCTTCAGCATTGTCATCTTCTCAGCCCAGGTATGCTCCACAGCTTCTGCCAGCACAGAACGACAGAGATACTCCGTGCTCTATTACCCCCACAATTCCTTGAGTTTCCACTCACAGTCCGACAATATGATTTGGTGAACTGGTATTTCTAAATGACCCCTAGTATATACGTGCGTGTCCATGACATCCTGACATACCAGCTAAGGTGGGTCCAATGTTGTACCCTCTGCTTCTGCATCTAGGATCCTGCTTCATCCTAAACTGGTTTAACTATGCAGGGCAAATACCTAAGGGTACTGTAGGCAGGATTTTGAACCTTACATTCAGGTCACACATCCGTAATCATCTCGTCACCTGCTGGAACTCAAATGAATTAGTTCTCCTTTCCCCTAACCTCACCCCTGTACTCACAATAGCCAATCTGCCATTTCAGACTCGCGTGGATTTCACTTTGTGCAACGGAGCGATACTGGTCCTGGCAATGACTCTGCTGATGTTCGGCTTCTTCTCCATCTTCTTCTACTCCTCGGTCCTGCAGATCGTCTATGGCTCTCTGGGAGCTCTGTTGTACTCCATGGTGAGTGAAACATCGGTTTCTCAGCCACGGTTAAAGTGAGGCCGGCATCAAAAGCCTCAACGTTTGACCGATATTTAACCATTCGGCTATTGACAGCCGTTGGGGTAAAGGGCCGGGTCGTCACGTGAGAATAACTGTTCTGGCCCAAAGCCGAGAATCCTTCTGCATGCGAGTCCAGTCTACCCAGCTATCAGCTTTGCTCTCCTCCCTTCCTCAGTTCCTGGCTGTGGACTGCCAGCTGGTCATGGGCAGAGAGAAATACGGCCTAAGCCCAGAGGAGTACATCTTCGCTGCTCTCATCCTCTATCTGGACATCATCACCATCTTCCTCTACCTGCTCATTCTGCTTGGAGGCAGCTCCAACAACTAGGCATGCGTGCAGACCACACATGCATGCATGCACAGAGTGAAACATGCAGAAATGTGCACACACAAAGAACGTCAGACATTGCATGAAAATCTCTGCTTTAATGTTGAACAATTTTCAAAGCAGGTCCAATACTTGTTAACAGCATTCAGCAAGTAGGCATTAGGCCTTCATATTCTGCATACGTCAATTAAGATGTTAACTTCCTGTTAACTTCCTGTTACCACAAATGTATCAACAAAGGAACCGCGGACCGAAAAAGCTGATCACAAAATAAAGAATATGAAACATTAACTGCAGCCATGGTGTCTTTCCTTGTGACGATGTGTGTGAGAGTGATGTCACTTCCGGTGCCTCATCTTCACCACAATGAGGAGTAGTTGAAGCGTACCCTTAGCAGGTACTTCATGCGTGACTGGGCAGGGTTGTACACAATGAACTCATTGTACAGGAGGGAGTAGCCTTTGCCCTGGCCCACCCCTGTCTTCACTGTTGGGCCCATTGGCACAGTGACGCCATCCCTGGGAGGGGAGAGGGAGACGGCAGTGAAACAGCGCTCGCACCATCACTGTAAATGTAACAGCCCATTCAGACTGAACGGAACTGGATGGATGGGATGAATGTTCCTGCCTGGGAAGTAGGTGGTGTGACATGAACAGGGGGGCCCAGTGGTACTGACATGCCGGACCGGGCCTGTCAACTCCCGGCTCACCGATTAGGCTACAGAGCAACTGTGACTTTAAGTATTTGTCTTACTAAAAAATAAATAGATGATGCTTTATTTGCCATCTGCACAAGTAAAGGGAAAAACCTAAATCGCAATGTAATAAATAGTATATAATCGTAAATAGTGCAACAATCTTAACCCCTACCCAGCCCTAACCTTAACCAAAAGTAACCAGACAAAATATGACTTTAGGCATTTTTAGTTTTTTTTGACTGCATTCACAGATTTTTACTGAGATGCAGAAAAATGTCCCCACAAGGTAAGAAATTACAGGTTTTTATCACATTGTGAAGAAATCTTGTCCTCACTATGTAATAATTACAAAAACAGACACACACACACATGCACATCTGGTAGTAAGCAGTTTCATGTAGGAACTATTTTCTTTCTACCGAACTACATACACCAATGTGCCAATGGGCTGCTACTTATTATTGTTGGTAGTTGATGGAGAAGCTGTTCATTTGGGTCAGAGCTGCATTCATGCATGAGCGCTCTGGCGCTAACTTCTGCACAGTGATACGGTTTGTGTGTGGAGTTCGGTAGAAATTAGTTCCTACATGAAACTGCTCACTACAAGCTCTGTGGATTATCTTGAGTAACCAGGTCGTGATTTCTGTTAAGATACATTGCTGTTGAATATTTCAAGTTTATTTTTTTGATGCGTTTATCAACCATTCAGCCTCATTACATTCATATGTCTACAAAACTAGGCAACTCCCAGCAGAACAACATAGATGAACAGACTACAGGATATTTGAAAAATATATTTTTTGATTTTGGGGTGAACTGTCCCTTTAAATAAAGAGGAAGAACAATGAATTACTGAGCTCTTTTCACCTACCCCATCCTACTCTCCCTGGGACAAACATAGTCACATACAGGTGAGAGCAAGTTTGGGGGTTACGGTGAAGGGTCAGCCACATACGGCACCCATGGAGCTGGGGGTTAAGGGCCTTGCTTAAGGCCCCACGGATATGTGACTGTTTTGCTGATGCTGGGGCTCAAACCAACAACCTTCTGATCACAGGCACAGAGGCTTAGCCCACTGAGCTACTAACCACCCCATCTTAATCTTTATCAGTGTTTTAGCTCTGGTATCATAGTTATAAATAGACTGGCCTGGCCACAAACTCACAGTGTGACTGCGTTTCTCGGGTCGGGGATGGTCTGACCCAGGCCCTTGGTGCTGTGTTTCCCCGCAGGCAGGCGGGACGCCTCGTAATCCGCCACCAACAGCTCGTTACTGTCACCCAGGGCGACCTGTTCACAGCAAACGTCAACGTACATTTCCAGTGGAAAAGGCCAGAGCAACACGACTGAATTCAGCGGGCAGCACAGGCTAATTTACAGCTCAGGCTCGTCTAGGTGTATGTTTAATATATGGTTATATTAGCAGAGCGCAGGCTCCTAGCAAAGGCCTGGAATTGAGACACAGAACCGCACCTCACTGAGCAGGAGAAGACCCGTATTGTTCTTCTGGCTGGTGAAGCAGTAGTTAGCGCTTTTTGATGACATGTCCGCAAAGTAGATACCCTTTCCAAACTGGAGGGAAAGAGGAAAGAGGGGAAGACAAGAGAGAGAAGAGAGAGACAAAGATCCTCTACATCAGTGTTTGCCAATCCGCTTCTTGGGGACCCATAGACAGTTCATGTTTTTGCTCCCTCCCAACTCCCTGACAGACAGTCCATGTTTTTGCTCCCCCCCAACTCCCTGACAGACAGTTCATGTTTTTGCTCCCCCCCAACTCCCTGACAGTCCATGTTTTTGCTCCCCCCAACTCCCTGACAGACAGTCCATGTTTTTGCTCCCAACTCCCTGACAGACAGTCAATGTTTTTGCTCCCCCCCAACTCCCTGACAGACATTCCATGTTTTTGCTCCCTCCCAACTCCCTGACAGACAGTCCATGTTTTTGCTCCCTCCCAACTCCCTGACAGACAGTCCATGTTTTTGCTCCCTCCCAACTCCCTGACAGATAGTCCACATTTTTGCAAAAACGTGGACTGTCTGGGGGTCCTCTGAGGACCGGGTTGACAAAAGCTCTACGTGAAAGGCTATGAGAATATCAATAGGTCTGATGTGTATTATAAAGAAGACAGGTGACAAGTATGGCTGACGCTGTTATCTAAGCTGGCCCTCCGTTGGCTCACCATGTATCCAGTGACAGGGGCCTCTGCGGGGGCCACTCGCAGGCCATGGCTCAGGATTCCCACCCAGTTTGAGAGCCGGGAACCATGCCACAGCAACATCCTAGCAGGAACGGGAGAGTCAACACAAAGCATCCTCTAACTAAACAGGCAGTAAGATAGGGACAGGAAGGGGGATAATGAAGAGAACAGGGCCACTGTTTCCCAATCTGGTTCTTGGGGACCCACAGACAGTCCATACTGGGAGCTGGGAGGGAGCAAAAACACGGACTGTCTGTGAATCCCCAAGGAACGAGTTAGGAAACACTGCTCTAAACTGGCACTGTGTAAAACAGAGCAGTGGCCAGAGTCCACTGGATCAACTAGAATTTGGTCAGAAAACAGCACCTCAAAGATTCAAAAAATTTGTTACGCAACTAGTTCGGTTTTTTTATACTTAATAACGATCAACAAGATACTTCAAAAGTGAAAATAATTTTCAGTAGTTCAAGAGTGTTGAAATTGACTGCAATCGACCCAAATAGTGAGATGCACATACCGGTTATGCAGCTGCGCAGTGAAGCGTTCACGCTCCCCCTCACGCTCCACTGCGAAGATGTCCAGCACTGTCATGGTGTACTCAGTATGGGTTACGGCATGCGTGGACTGCAGGTACTGCTCTATCACCTGCGGAGGAAGGGGTGGAGACAGAAGCATGCTGGGAAACCACAGAAAGATGGGAGAAGGGGCAGAGACACACATTCGGGAATACACACATGCGCACGCACACACACACCTTGTACTCGTGGCTTTTGGGTGACAGGGGCTCCAGCTGGCAGCCCAGGGAGCGGTACTGTCGGTCCAGCGGGTGCTCTGTGCTGTCCATACTGGATTGCACCATCTTCACCGCTATCTCTATATCGCTGAGGGCCTGTCAGCAAACAGTGGATCAACCCGCTGAGACGGACCAATTGCTCAAAATGCACATGGGGAAATTCTGCACAAAGGATACGTTCACTATAGGAACTTCACTGTCCAATTCAGATTTTTTGATTTCTGATCTTGATGGGTCACATTCATAATTGCAAGTGACCTGTATCTGTTTTGTCAATGTACCTGTTCTTTGAAATGATTCGCTTTTGCACATCGACACAGTTTTGGATGAGTCATCTGTATCACTAACAACAAGAAAATGCGCAGTGCGAGTGTACAGGCAAAGAAACTTCCGATCTGATCGTTCACATGTCGCATGGCGCCGAACTGGATACACATCACATGTAAGACCACATATGAAAGCGACTCAGATTTGATTAGGAAAGACTGCAACACTGGAAAAAATCAGACCTGAGTCACATTCAGGCAAAAAATCTGATTTGAGTCACTTTAGTCTGGTAGTGTGAACACAGCCAAACAGCACTGTTCCATTATCAGGTACATAGGAGAATCGGCCATCACTGTGAACAGAGACAGCATCCCCCCTTCGTGTCACTGTCTTACCTCCAACAAGATGATCTTCTCCTTCAGCTCCTCCTCAGTCCGAATCAGGGGTGGCGTGCGAAGACTGAGACAAGGATGGAGAAGCAACAGCGCAGTCAGGATGGTTACTGCCCTTTAAAACTAATGACAAGACCAATAAACATTCAGACTGGTTAGGGCTCACAGATCTGTCAAAGACATCTTACAGCTGAAGAACTTCAAGTCGACAATTATCAAGCATACCATGAAGAAAACATCTGGGAACAGCCCTAGCCCGGGCTGAGTATGAGGCAAACATCTGGGAACAGCCCAACCTCAGGCTGAGCACGGGATGAACATCTGGGAACAGCCCAACCTCAGGCTGAGCACAGGGTGAACATCTGGGAACAGCCCTGGCCCAAGCTGAGCACGGGGTGAACATCTGGGAACAGCCCTGGCCCAGGCTGAGCACGGGGTGAACATCTGGGAGCAGTCCTGGCCCAGGTTGAGCACGGGGTGAACATCTGGGAACAGCCCTGGCCCAGGCTGAGCACGGGGTGAACATCTGGGAGCAGCCCTGGCCCAGGCTGAGCACAGGGTGAACATCTGGGAACAGCCCTGGCCCAGGCTGAGCACGGGGTGAACATCTGGGAGCATGCGCACTCTGGAAGTGTGATGAGCCTTTCCAAGGCTAAATGGAGTGTCTTTCTTACCCAAAATCATGTGGGATGCGGGTGTAGAACTGGTTGCAGGCCTCCAGCAGCTCCTTGCTGCTGCCCTTCTTCTTCAGGCACTCCTCGATCCTCTTCAAAGACTGATACCCTGCCTTGATTTGCTCTACCGTCAGCTTACCTGCAACACCAACAAGCAGCAGCAAACTGAGTCTGCATTCACGAATTTATCCTAAACCCCCCACCCACACAGACCAAAGCCGAAAACACGGAAGAACCTGCAAAGCCTGGAACAGCAGCCCATATGTGAATGTAAATAGGTTGGAAAAAGAGCCAGACTCTGAGGGTACAGAACCAACGCCTGGCGACCACAGACCCAAAGGAGCCTTCTTAGTGTCGAACTTCATCTCCAGGACACTCTCCTCCATGGCCTTGATGTCACAGATCAGCTGTAGGAGGGACTGCACTTGGCTGTCGAGCTGGCAGGCCTGTTTCTGGGGCAGGGCCACCTCCTGAGTCCTCTGGCTCTTCTGCTCGTCGTCCTGGGGTGGGAGAGGAAAGAATAAGGTACAGAACAATAAGTAACTAAATATATGGGTGGTGAAGGCTAGGCTAGTGTATGACTTAACTGATTTAATTTATGGGAAAACTGCAGCAAACAGTAATGCTTTAAGCCCTGACAATGTTAAGAGACCTCAGGTCTTCAGGAAGCTTGTTCCACAGACGGCGCGCGCGTGGGGGGGGGCATAGACACTAAAAGCTGCTTCACTTTCCTTGGTCCCGATTCTGGGAACACCGACTCAGCCTTTCCCAGATAACCACCGGGGTCTGGATGCTTCATAATGTTCAAGTCAGTCAGAAATTAATTTAGGCCATTTAGTGCTCTCTAAACAAATAATTATATTTTTAATTCAATCCTGTGACACACAGGAAGCCAGTGCAATGATTTAAGGACCAGTGCAATATGTTCTGTTTTCTTAGTGTTAGTCAGGCATCTGGTGGCAGCTTACTGGATGGGCTGCAGCTGTCTGATTGCAGGACGAACACTGAAGTAACACAAACAGCTGATGACAAACAGCAGAGAACAGCTGAGAGCCTACAATGGACTTTATTGGCGGGAGGTGGTGTGTGAAGGGGAACAGACGTCTGCCTGCCTTGCTACTGGCCATGTAGTCCATGAAGACCAGGTCGTACTTCCCGGCCACCTTCTGAAAGGATGCCCGGTCATCCCAGGAGTTCTTCGTCTTGTCAAAGAACCTGAAGCAGGGGACCGCAAACCCACATAAACCATCGACTTTACTGACCAACGCATCACAAACCACACCATTAATTAACAAAAAAAAAAAAAAAGTACTTTTGTTTGAAGGCGCCCATGGCCTTGCCGAGGTCTCCACCAAAGGACATTAAAGTGTGCTGTCCGACCTTCCCAACTGGCAGGGGGGTGGGGGAGGAAAAGCAGAGGAGGAATGACGAGAAGGCAGAAATAAAAAAAGAAGATATCAAAGCTTATGCCAGGAGTCTCAAACTGAATTACCTGGGGGCCACTGGCTGTGTGCTTTTCCCCCAAGGGGGGCATGTGAGAAATCACACAACAAAAAATACCATCTGATAACTCATTAATCCTCTCTGCCAAAGTATCTGCAGTGAAGCTCACATTCTGAAACAATGCCACCTTCTCAAGGCAGGATCTGCTAGTGACCTGCATCATGCAGGCTTTCAGTTTCCTGGCTTCCGCAATTAATTTGCTCAGCACAGAACTAGCTACAACTGCTGCTTCACACTCTCCTTTTGCTCTCTGGAAAAGATTTTACTGCGCAGACAGTCCCCTCTGACTCTGAGTAACCCGTCTCTCCCTCTCTTCCCCTACGTTTCTTACATAATGCTCAGTGTGTTTAATGTCACTTGAGGTTATACTCCTTTAAAACTTCTCTCTGCAGATCAGGCAGGTAACTGTGGTAGTTAAATCTGATGAAACTAGTTGAAACAGTTGTCTCCTTTCAGGAAACCGTCAGTGTTCCCTATCAACTTTTCATTTCAGTTTAGAAACTGATATTTTGTTAAAAGCAGGCTAACATACGTCAGTTGTTCGGAGATTAGTGAACAGTTATGTTACTACCATACACCGTGTGGCACACACTGCTGTGCTCTGTAGTTTATCAATATTTAAAGCATTTGGCAGAGACCCTTAGCCAGAGCGACTTACATAAGTGCTTATCAGTCTCATCAGTGAATACATTCTGATACTGGTTCAATACAACCTGGCTAAGAATATTATAACTCTAAAAAACTCTGTTGGCAAGTAATACAATTCTTTTTAAAGAAAAATAAGAGCATAATCCTGGAAGGGCTAATCTAAGTACTTCCAAAAGAGGTAGGTTTTTAGTTGTCATTTGAAGACACCCAATGACTGTCTCTGATGCATATCTTCCTTGCGCCTTGAGAGATGGCGGGACCAGTTGAGTGGTGCTGGAGGATCGGAGAGAACATGATGCAGTGCAGAGAGTTATAAGATCTTTTAGGTAAGAAGGTGCTGGTACATTTTTGGCTTTGCAGGTGAGCATCAGTGTTTTGTATCTGATGATGGCAGCGATAGGAAGCCGGTGGAGGGAGTGTAAAAAATGGTGCGGTGTGGGAAAACTTGGGAAGGTTGAAAATGAGTCAAGCATCTGCATTCTGGATCAGTTGCTGAGGAAGAATGGCTCTCAGAGGCAGACCTGCTAGGAGCGAGTTACAGTGGCCTCGTCTCAAGATGACAAGGGATTGAACAAGTACCTGAGTGGCCTGTGTGGAAAGAAATGGACAAACTCTATTGATGTTGAAGAGGAGAAATCAACATGAACAGGAAAGATTAGCAATGTGAGAGGAAAAAGACGTGTAACTGTCCATAGTTACCCCGAGGATGTGAGCGGTGACCGAAGGATGAATCAGAGAGTTGTCCAGGCAGATCACGAGATCCTGGTTTGGGGATGGATCAGCTGAGACGATCAGCAGTTCAGGTTTGCTGGGGTTGAGTTTCAGCTGATGAGCTGTCATCCATGATGCGATGTCTGCCAGACATGCAGAGATCCAAGTGGAGACTTGAGTGTCAGAGGGAGTAAAGGAGAGGATGACTTGGGTGCCGTATGCATAGCAGAGATAAGAGAACCCATTTGAGGATATGACCTCGCCAAGAGATCTAGCATAGAGGGGGAACAGAAGAGGACCAAGAACTGAGCCCTGAAGGACACCAGTGGAAAGTCTGTGCAGAGTAGATGTGGATTCTCTCCATGTCACTTGACATGACTGGCCTTCTAGGTAGAAAGCAAGCCATTGCCATGCTGAGCCATGGATTCCAAGATTCATAAGGACGGACAAGAGAGTCTTATGGTTGATTGTGTCAAATGCTTCTGAAAGTCAAGGAAGATGAGGACAGCTGAGAGTTCACTTACTCTGGCAGCATTTGTTTCTCAATGACAGCCAAGAGGGCAGTCTATGTGGAATGTGCCACTTTGAAGCCAGATTGGTTATGGTCATGGAGGTTGTTCTGAGAGAAATAGAGACAGCTGATTATAAACTGCGCATTCAAGGATTTTTGAAAGAAAAGAGAGAAGTGATTCCGGTCAGTAGCTGATAATGACTGAAGGATTCAGAGTGGGTTTCTTCAGGATGGGAATAACCCTGGCTTCTTTGAATGCCGTTGGTACATGACCAGATGTTATGGAGATATTAATGACAGTAGTGAAGGGGAGAAGATCTTGAGAGATTGTCTGAAGCACTGTGGAAGGGACTGCATCCAGTGGGCGGGTGGAAGAACTGCATGATGAGATGACTTGCAGGATCTCTTCTACTGCTAGACTGGAAAATTGAGCCAGTAAAGGGGAATCCTTAATGTGCAGTGTATAGTTGGGGTGGGAGAGAAAGTCTGACCGATTTGATCAATCTTCTCCTCAAAGACGTTATGGAAGTCTTTAGTGGTCAGGGAGGATGGAGTAGGAGGAGTTAGCGAGTCAAGTAATGATGAAAAGATGTTATAGTGTTTGTGAGGGTCCTGTGCTGAGTTCCAGCTTTTACTTGCAGCAGGCCGTCTTAGCAGCAGCCATATTAGAATACGGACAAAATAGTACGGTAAGAACACGTAAATTTGTCAAGATGTCATGCGGTTTTATCAATATATTGTAACCAATTAATAGTTACGACCAACAGTTGTCTGGGCTAGGAGAAACCATAAAATGAAATTCTGCTTACCTATAAAAAACAGCCCTCTGATCAATTAAAGGAAAAATGCAACAGTACAAAGTAAAAACCAGATTAAATAGCAAAATAAAAATATGAAAAATATATATGAAACTGTCTTGGTAGTTTGAGACCCCTGGCTTTAGGGCTGCTAGTGGAACACAGGCCGGCCAACCTCTCCCCCAACGCATCCACACGCTGTAGCTGTTGCTGCTGTCATCCTTCAGAAGCTGAATCAGGTAGTACTTGTTATTATTAAACTGAAGGTTGGTCTGCAACGCAAAACCACATGGACATGTTAGGGGATGGGTCACATGACATCTACATAATCCAGGCAAGCATCTCTAGAAAAATGTATTAAATCTATAAATTTTACCTGGTTAAGCATAACATCGTAAACATCATCACCACTGCTGTAAACGTGAGCCTGAAACATACATAAATAAAAAGAGGAATTAAAGTGGTGCTGGGGGGGGGCACATACCAGGCTTAAATGTACTGCAATTTGCCTCATTTTGGATAACGTTCCTAAAACCTTGTTAATGACGATACCAGTCACATGTTATTTGTATTAAAAAAGTCAGGACGTGTGCAAATCAGCAAAACCTTACACCAAGTATCTATGTGAACGAATCTCTCCATCGTGTTCTACACACTGAATCAATAATAATGAAAGAATTAAAACCAATCAAATTAAACGACTGAACAAGACCGAATTATATTTCAGCTGACTGGAGCCAATCATGAGCAAGCATACTGAACATAATTCCGAATACAAGCGAATCAAACAAAAGAGATGAGGATGGGGCAGCTGGTAAAGGATTGCATCACCTTGCCGAGTTTGGCAGTACATTCTGAGTCGAGCGGAACTCTCCCCTTCATCACCACAGTCTTAACGACTTCTGAAAAATACGAGACACTGTCTATTAACTAAGATTCAGCAAAGAAGTGCATGCAACCATTGCCATTACAATGTGCAATGGCACCTGTTTTTGGGAAATAGACTTAGTTGTATTATGAAAAATGTCCTTACATACAAATGGCTATCAGCGATCTTAATCACATTTTCTCATACATGATCATATTTGTACAAACTACTACTTACACCTCGGGAAGCTCACAGGCATGGTAATGTATGGACTGCCAGATATCACATTCTGTGTACCTTCACCAGAAGAACAGGCTCAACGCTCAAGACCATTCACCTTTTTTTTCAACTCCCTCACAGGGTTCCTCTTTGATTTGCTTCTGTTTCCTCACCCTGATCGACTTCTTCTTGACAACTGGTTCCTCCTCATCCTCCTCTTTAACCTGGGCAGAGTCTGTATCATCAGATCCCAAAAGAGAATTAGTAAGGTGTGTACGCCACTGAAACCTCTTAAGAACTGCTTTTATAGAAAAATGACAGAATTAAATTCTCCTTAATTCTCAATAACGATAAAGTCCTAAGTCTATTAAAAAAGCTTCTCCAAGCAAAAATTCATTTAAAATACATATAAATTAATAGGTCATATTTGAGAACTTAAACAATAATCCACAGTTTGCATACCACCCATTCATTAGTTTTCTATATCCAGTTATCCAGACCCTATCAGAGAAGCTGATCGTGTGTTAAAAATCTCAATTCTGGTATATTACAATACAAAAATACAAAAAAGGTACAATATACAAAAAAGAAAATAAACAGAACACAGCATGGACAACCTTTAATGAGATGTAATGGGTGCAGCAGTCCCCTAACTTTAATTTCGGACTTAAATCAAAAATGTAACTGTAAAATTACAAAATACAGAAGTGTAGAATTTCTGTGAATCGTCACGTTATACAGAAATCGACGGCAGTACGTATATAAACAACCGCAACCAATATCTTGCTTTACTAATAAAGTAAGAACGCAAATACCTGAGTTATTTTCTTCATTTTTTGGAACTGCTTCGGTTTTCTTGCAGGAGCTTCTTGTACGTCTCATTTCACGACGAACAGCTATCATACGTTATGTGACTATTCAATCAATTTAGCAAGTGTAATTAAAACTATATAGATGGTATTTGTTTGTAATCTGAATATAGTGTAATGTGAATTTTACTGTAACCTGATTTGTATAACTTAAGAAAGTTCGTTGCTACGAAAGCCGGAAGTCTCGAACACGATTGGTGGAGATCGGGAGCAGCTTTTGTTTAGGTTCAAACAGGAAAAATGTCGGTGTTGTGGTTCCGGATTTTATTGGTCAACAAAGGTTCCGACTACCTCTGAGACGGTCATCGGATTTTTTTATTCTTTGTAATGTTCTAGGGGGACAAATACACAAATAGATATGAATTTTGATTATGTATTATGAACCCAACACAAACCACGATCGGCTAGAAAAGATAAAAGATATATGCCGTAGAGCTACGGAGTAGAACAATAGAATGTAAAATTGAAATGTTAAACTGAATAAAAACAATTATAAGGAAGTTAAGATGTAATGTACATAAACGATTTAAAATCACGTGCTCGTCAGTGTGTTTACATTAATATGTTACCAAACATTACTTTGTCGGTAAGACTGTATGAAGTCGGATTGTTTTCGTCGACGGACCGACTTCTGGTTGCGGACACATGCTTTTTCCTTGCTCCAAATGTGAATCTTAGTTTGAGCATCCAATGAAAACATGGCAGCACTTCGGAACCTTGGCAACAGCATCAGTCAACAGTCAGTTTTGGTTACAGCGTCAGTCCAATGTCTATCTATGATTCCTTTGAGGACGACATACAAAGTGAGTAAAGAAGAATGCTTGTAGCTATTCTAACTATAGGTCTAGTTTCTTGGTTATAGCAAGCCAAACGTGCCTCACGTTTCGATGTCTGTGTATGTAAGTGTATAACATGAAAAAATGAATTGGGAACATAAAAGGAGTGGAAGGAGAGTAGTCTGAATTGGGTTCGGGAGATGTACTCCAGCTCACACATCGCACTCATGCGCCAGCCGCGAGTGATTCCAAGTTGTCGAGACCGCATCCACCGTGCGCACGGATATTGTGCCGGACGGCTTCTCCTGCTAAGGTGCTCGTAACAACCCATGATTTCTGTGCGCTCGCTCACCCGCATCGGGCGATGCCCTGCTAGGGCAGCGATTGGCTCTTGTCTCAGACCTTCCCCGAGGTGATTGGGTGAGTGACTAAGCACTCAGCACGTGACCTCTACAGTGAGCTTCCTTCCGCTCCTATTTGGCCAGCGCTTGAGTTTCTGTTATATACCACTCAATTCACTTGTATGTTGTCTAACATGGTTTGTAAAAATATTTGTAGTTTTATTTCTGTTGAATGAAATATAGAGAGTTAATGTTGGACATTCGCCCGACAATTGCTAGCAAAGTAAAAAATATCCAAAAGCCGCGAAACGCTAAAAGATTCAGTGTAAAACAACGAACGGTACGGTTTATGGTAATTTATGCACATTGGACTACGGTGATTGGTTGTGTCTACTTTTAGGCGCAAAATTAAGGTTAACCATTTAAAGTTAATGATGATGAATGAAAATGTTAGGATAATATAAATATGTATATAAAATAATTGAATTATATTGAAAAAATTAATACAGATCTCAGTATTAATTCATATCAGTTGTTACATTACATTGTAAATTACATTATGCTTGAGACTACTACCTACTAGTTGTATAACTAATATGATTCATATAAATGTTCCTTATAGATCATTATTTCATTGACTTTTTACTTTGATTGGAGACCTATGAAATGTTTGTAGCAATTTTTAATCTGATATCATGCATGGCAAAAAAATCCAGAACAGTGGACTTTCTATCCTAGTAAGCAGCTATTTTTAAAGTGAGATCAGAGATGTCGCATATTTGATATCCCTGATACATGCACATATTCGTAAGTGTCCTAAAACGGCAGCTATTCGATTCATTTCTTCACCAGGGCTACAGCACCGTGGCTAATGTACAAGCACCGGCCGACTTCTTGAAGGGCGCCCCTCACAGGAAGCACCCGGGCGTGACAGCCCTGAAGACGATGCACCTTCCGGAGGAGCTACAGAAGGGGGCGCTGTCCATCATACATGGTGATCATACATACTTGTATCCTGCCCCTCTGCCACTGGGACATTAACTGACATTCAGAGGATCTGCAGTCTAAACCAGACAGATTTTGATGTTGTGATTAATTATTGCTGTGTCAGGAGTGATAACCCGGTTCATTAGCTATGTGGCTGCAGATTTTTGAGAATAAAACCTAATTTAAAATTGTTTTATATCCAAAACTTCCAACCATCCATCCATCCATCTTCCAACATCTTCCAGCACATCGTTGTGCAACAATAAGAAGATAAGAAGTTTCAAATGAGAGGAGGCCATTCAGCCCATCACGCTTGCTTGGGAGAAGTTGTTAAACTTTTATCTAGCTCTGATTTAAAGGAACCCAGGGTTTTAGCTTGTGCTACACTAACAGGAAGACTATTCCATACTCTAACTACACGCTGTGTAAAGAAGTACTTTCTCAAATCCAGTTTAAGATGTTCTTGTATTTGAACTAATATTGAAGTAGCCCAAAGATTATCCAAAGTAAAGGCAGGGGAGTCACTGAAAGGGTTACTGTACAAGGCCTATTGGACAGAAGGAGGAAACAGGAGAACATGCAGATTTCACACACACAGCATGGGGTGTAGCATTCAAGGCGGTGTTCATGTGCATGGCAATTGGACACACATGGATATGCAGCAGACAGTGCCAAGGGGGTGCCAGTACATGTGAGTCGCTCTTGCAATGGGTCCTTCTATCCAACAGGGGCAGCACTGAGGGATCTCACAGAGCAGGCACGCAGACTCAGCAACTTCCTGTGGAGCCGGAAGAGGCCCGTGGATGAAGAGAAGCTTAGGGAAAGGGCCCTCGCTATGGAGAAAGCCCTCTGGGAACAGGAGATGGAAAGCAGAACAGGTGAGCGGAGTGCAGGAAGTGGCAGGACTCCAGTTTAACACGGTGTTGAGGTGTTGCGTAGCTCCTGCTCCAAATACTGCTTACATCTGTACCTGGGCTTTCACTGGGAGCAGCTAACTGCACTTATGCCTCACTGACTCCTTGACAGCCGTATGTTTACGATGTGCTGCTCGGCCTCCCTTGTAATTGTACGTCACTTATGATAAAAGCGTCTTATGATAAGTACAAATAATCTCTGAAAGTACTTTGTCTGCTTGTGTGTGACAGACACAGACAGTCATCTGGCAGAAATGCATATTCGGAAGAAGGTATTATCAGCTCTGAAAAAAACAACATACCACTGGACTCCACTGAGGTAGCCGTGTGACCCCATGTAGCACTAACCAGCTGTTTGTGCCTCTTTGCCATGGGCCATTAAATCTGAGGAGGACATATTCCCCTCACATTTCATAATTTTTTGTTTGGACCCCCCCCCCCCCACATTTAACATTAAATATTAGTTTTACGCCAGTGTGTCCCCCCCACATTCAAAATGCTTCTGACACCCTTGCTCCATGCTGTACGGCCTCTGCAAATATTTCACTTTATATCATTCTAACTTGGGTCCTGCGCAAAAGCAGTGTTTACTCTTATAATAATGACACTTAATTGATCCCTGTGTGGAAATTCTCTTTTGCCATCTTGCTTTTCGTGATACACGGACATTTCTAAGTTAGAGCAGGTTTAACAGCGAAAGGCAGCCACTTCTGGTGGCGCCCCTGGAGCTGGGGGTTAAGGGCCTTGATCAAGGGCCCACAGGCATGACGGTTCCGCCGAGGCCAGCAACCTTCCGCTTGCAGGCTCAGAGGCTTAGCCCACTAAGCCACACGCTGCCTGAGTGGGCCTGCTTTGATCACACTCTCAGAGTATTATTTTAATTTCACTGCGTTTTACTGCATCATTGTGTACATACTTTGCTACCTGTTTGTGCGCCTGTGTGGTTGGTACCTGCTATCTTGTCTCTCCCTGTCAGGTATGATGATGAACTGTGTGTGGTATATCTGGCCGCTCGCTTGGCGGCAGGCTATGCGGCAGTGAGGAGAGCATTGAATGAGGTGAGGACATCGTTGCACTTATGTATAAGAAATTATAGGAATCGCTAAAGTTTTACGTGGGTTGGGAGGGACGTTTTATGCTCTCTCCTGTTGTCTTTCCGTCTTTAGATAAAGAAGCGAGACCCAACATTCAGCCCCTTTTCTCTTCTGGACTTCGGTTCTGGTCTCGGAACCGTGGTTTGGTAAGAAAAATAATCAGTCATTTAGTTTATCTTTTTTCACACCAGCTGTTACATTTAGATATTGCATAACCAGCGTAGTGGTAGTGCCATCAGATATTTTCACCAAGGCGAAATCTCACGTACGATGATTTGAGTTAATATAATTTTATAGCAGGTGCATATTTTGAACTCGAATGTATGCGATTGTAGGATAATGGATTGTCTCTTTTATCAAACTGTTGCCACAAATGGTCTGAATGCATGTCACGCCATTTGACGGAGATTGTGCAAACAGGTACTGCTAGCAGGTCAGAGCTACAGAGATGGGTGCTGATGAGGTCTGGCTTGATCTCATTTGTTCTTCGTCCAACTCCACCGGTCAGGGCGGCACGTACGACTTGGGGTGACTCTCTGAAGGAGAGCGTGTGTGTGGACAGTTCCAAGGCCATGAACACACTGGCTGAGCGACTACTCAGAGGTACACACACCACACACACATTCCTCCTCCCTTTTAAGCTAATCAAGAGCCATTTGAAGACTCTGATAACCTTCCTGACACCCTGCAGGATTCTTATGTAACAAAACAGAATTTTTTCTTTCATCCTTTTGAAAATTGATACTATGAGGCCAAATGATTTGTGATGCATAACACTGACAGTCATTTTTCTCTCTGCATAGGTGGTAGTGACAAGGAGGACCCTTTGATCAAACAGGTCTACTTTCGACAGTTCCTTCCAGTCTCCCCAAAGGTGCGCCCACCTCCCCCCTGGTGGCTGAATCTGTACAGCATCTGTACAACACGACTAGGTTGCACGCAGCTGCTGTTCTGCATCTCGCCTCCAGGTGCAGTTTGACCTGGTGACCAGCGCGTTTGCTCTGTCGGAGCTGCCCTCCAAGCAGGAGAGAATAGAGACGGTTCTGACACTATGGAGGAAGACTCATTCCTATTTGGTCAGTAACATATCCCTTCCAAAGCCATAATGCTAGTCAGGGACAATTAGATTTTCCCTTTATTCCGTAATATATGCATCTCACGATGGAGATCTGTTATTCAGAAAAAGTTATGGTGAAAACAGCAGAATATAACTGTATCCAATTTCTTTAGTTAAGATCTGCACTTTAATTATTAATAAATTTACTAATGATTTGCTGTTAAGAGAATGTTAAGATGAATAAATAGATTTTTACACTACGGATCAAGCGGGAGATGATGGATGGATGGATGGATGGATAAAAGAAACATTTATTCACAAAATTAAATGTATTATACTCATATCTTGCTCCTGGCATTTGTAAGACAACTTGTAAATCACTTGCAAATATAAAATAATGGGTTTGTAAGCACAGGCAGACATGAGTTAAAGTTTAGCATTTACAAGCTCTGTAGTAAAAACTTTGTGGGAAAGGAGGAAAATGTTTTTGTAATACAACTAAAGTGTTACATAAAGAATTTTGCATTGTTATATGTATGTCTATTTTTTTTGTCCAACTCTGAAATGTTCTTCAGGTCCTGGTGGAAAACGGGACTAAGGAAGGTCATCAGATCCTGATGGAGGCCAGAGACACAGTACTGAAGGTGGGTGACACACGCACGCTCACAGACAAACACACACAGAGAAGGGACACGGTACTGAAGGTGGGTGACACACGCACGCT
>JAODJX010000083.1:867014-903116 GCA_026776945.1 Isichthys henryi
CACAGACAAACACACACAGAGAAGGGACACGGTACTGAAGGTGGGTGACACACGCACGCTCACAGACAAACACACACGCAGAGAAGGGACACGGTACTGAAGGTTGGTGACATACGCACGCTCACAGAGAAACACACACGCAGAGAAGGGACACGGTACTGAAGGTGGGAGACACGCACGCTCACAGACACACACACAGCAGGTAACCGCACTCTGGTTTCAAATGCTTTTATTTGTTAACTTTCTCCTGTCTGGAATATACCTTTAAATTTCATTTGTGTTGCTGAATGTATAATTGTGATTGAATTATTGTTTAACAAACAGGGGGAAGAGAAAGCGACGGACCGCAGGCGTCCTTTCGTGTTCGCCCCGGTGCGTTTCATTTCATATTTCTGTTATTTAGTGAGAGTGCTTGTATCTCAGAGTCAACGTCATTTTCAATTCATGCCGTGTAGTTCTTGGATAAAGTTTTGAATGTTAAGATGAATAAATAGAGTTTTACACTACCAAGCTACACTAGGTCTCTCCCAAAGCTATATGAATGTGCAGCTAACAGGTAATCTACTCATTTTCCTTCTTTGATATGTGTGGTCAGTGTGCACACCAGTTACCCTGCCCCAAGCTGGCACAGCAACCCCAGGTGCCCTGTAATTACCCCCAGCCATTCTGCCCTCTGCCACTTCCGGAGGTAAGAGAAACCCGCCTACCCTTCGCAATGTGATTGGGCAATCAGGCCGGTTGGCGGAAATTAGCTTGAATGCGATGTCCGAATGCAGACAGACTTGGTGAAAAAGCTCTCTGGTGCCGTTACACAGAACCGTGAACACGAGGTGGAGCGGTTCAGTTACCTGGTCATGACCCGGCAGGAACCGGAAGTTGAGAATGCAGGGCTGGAGTGGGCCCGGCTGACGGGGCCGGTGTTGCGGAGGCCCCGCCACGTCCACTGCCAGCTCTGCTGTGCCGACGGAGAGCTGAGGAGGGTTGTCGTCACCCCCAGCCGCCACGGCAGGTAAGCCCCTCCCCAGCTCCAGTAGCCTGGGACGTTACCTGGCTTTCTTCTCCTCCACACACTCACTTCTTTGCCCCCTCCCCCGCCTAAACAGAGACGTGTACCGCTGCGCCCGGAACAGCGACTATGGAGATCGGCTGCCGATCATGAAGCCAGAAGTGGAAACCATCGCGGAGTGAAAGGACCCATCCAAGAAGGATTTCAAAATACTCCACAGATCTAACAAACAACCGGAGATCAGAGAAAAACAGTCTTCGGATTTATGTTTCGGAATAAAAATGTAGCAGAGCAAAAGAAGACTGCATTCATGTAACTTAAGATTTCACTGTGCAGACGTTACAAAAACAGCGGGGAATTTTAAGACTGTTGATCACACACATATGAGCAACGCGTACATTTGTTTGTGCAAAGTGTTTATTTACGTCCCATAAACGACCAGCTGAACACTGTATTTGGCAAACAGCCACCACCACACAGTGGAGAGAAGAAAAAAAAAACTTGGTTTCCCTTGCTTAGGACTTTAAGCAAAAAAAGCTGAATTGATAACATCGTGATGAAGACACTAAACATGATTAGCAGACGCAGACTCCAGTCTGACAAAACTCAGATTTCAGTAGATAGCACATTCTGATCTTGGTCGAGATGCTGTTCTTAGTACCCTTGAAGTAGTTTAGCACATGCTGTGCTAAATTTTAGGGACACACACACCAAGAGAACTCAGGACCAGGGCTGCAAAAGTCCTGACGGATTGTGTTCTAGGGTATGGGCTTCGGAACCAGGCTCTGCATGACTCTATTAGAGTGTTCTATAGTTAGAGAAAAAGAACCATCAAGCTACTGAAAATGTATGTATGAGCAAGCTGAGCAGTCCAACAGTCCACAAACAGGGTGTTAACTCCTCACTATCTCCTTCAGTGCTGACTCGAGGTTTGGGTACTGGAACTCATACCCCGACTCTAGAGTCCTCTGGGGTAACACCCACTGACCCTTGGTAAGCATCGCGGCTCTTTCCGCACCTAGCAGCGCCTGCAAGACGAGTTTGGGAGCCGGGAGCACCGTGGGCTTCCGCAGGGCCCAACCTAGAGCCTTGGTGAACTCATAGTTGGTGTTCTGGGCAGGAGCAACACCGTTGTAGATCTCTGGTACGCTGGGAACGGGCTTTGAGGGCGGTTCCAGTGAACGGGCAATTATCCCTGCCAAGTCAGTGACGTGGATCCAGGGGAACGGTTGCTGACCAGAGCCCATGGGCCCCCCCAAGCCCAACCGGAAGGGGGGGAGCATCTGCTTGACAGCGCCCCCATCTGCACCCAGAACGATCCCTAACAAAGCAAGGAGAAAGGGGCACGTACTATAATAGCAAAGACACAAGGAAAGACTTTTGAACCCTGTATGTGGGACTATCATGACTGGATCGTTCCACTTTTTATTGGCTATTGGCCTTTGCTGTTCTTCCACTGCCTGGTTAAACCCATCAGACTAACCTGACCTGACGACCACGTGCCTGGTGTTCCGGGCCACATTTTCTGGGAGACTCCCGGCTGCCTCCCACTCTTTCACCAGTAGGGAAAAGAGATCAAAGGGGCTCCACTCAGACTCCTCAGTGTATTGCACCGTCTGGCTTGGTCTATAACATGCTGCAACAGAGCAGAAGGACATGCGACATCAGAGGAGCAAACAACACCTGCTCTGGCTTTAGCTTTCAAAGTGGAAGATCGCACGTTTCTGAACGAGTCTAACAATACCAATCCATGATAGGACTCCACGTCGGAAATGCACAAATAAAGGGGTGCGACATCGCTTTATTTTGGTTCAAACTGCTTTCAGAATAATGAAAATTAATGATAATGTGACAACATTTTTATGAGGTAACGCTGCACACAAATAGGCAGTGAGAACTTTATAAGGGTAAATCTTATGCAAGGATTCACAATGCTCTCATTAATAATAATAAATAATAATAAACAATAGGGATCCAGCTGCCAATGCTGACTGGACCCCTAATAATAATAATAATAATATCAATAAAGCTGTGTTCACACTACAGAGACGTGACGCAAATCTGTTTTTTTCCCCTGAATGGGACTCAGGTCTGATGTCTTCAGGGCAGTGTGAACACAAATCTGATCTTTTTAAATCAGCCGAGTCACTTTGATACGTGCTCCAAGATCGGATATACAAACGCTCCTCTACTTACGAACTTTCAATTTACGAACTTTCAGACATATGAATGAAGAGGACCGTAAGTCAGAATTGTGTTCATTGGGCTCCCGTTTCCTGTCCGCAACATCAAATTTTTTTTTCTGCGCCCCAATTCCGCCTAGCACAACTTCTAGCCGCTACTCCAGCCGCGCAGCAGCGTAGCGTGCAGACTCCCAGCATCCTAGTTCTTTGTACCTGCGTATACCTTTAAAATGATGTTGAATAACGACTTACAGTACGAACGTTTCAAGTTACGAATGGCCGTTCGGAATGTAACTCATTCGTAAGTAGAGGAGCGTCTGTATATCAGATCTGTGGCCATGTGACAGGAATGTGACCAGTCAGATGGGAATTCATGTGGTTTATTGCCTAAATGCATGCGATGAGTGTTTTTTATTTTTTTGTCGGTGATATAGATGACTCGTGCAAAAACGTATCAATTCAAAGGCTTCAGAGAACAGATGCATTCCCAATAAATAGCAATAGAAAATAAACATACGATAAATAAAATACAGCCAGATACAGGTTACTTGTAATTATGAACGTGAAGATTCAAGATCTGAGCAAAAAAAATCGGAATTGAATGTAGCCTCAAGCTCTCGGATGAATACCTTTTGACAATAATCACTCAATTTTCAAAATGCCTGAATTTTTGTAAAAGGTTATATTTATTTTTACAATTATTATAATAATGTAATAGTTAAACTCGTACAGACGAGAGAAATGCGTAGCAGGATATCACTCATGACACTATTCCAGGGTCCGGATCTATTGTGTGCCGTATGTTGATGGTCTGGATTAATGAGGAACGCGTTTGTTCTGATCCTGGATCGGTGCATCGGATAATTGAACAGACCACGTGGTCTGATAAGGCGCTCCTATAAAGAGGCTCCCAGAGCTGCATTCCCTCTCTCTATCTGTGCGGCGTTGGGGGGTAGCACGTAGGAGCTAGTCATGCTAAGTTTGCTCATAATACGTGGAATTGCTGGTTAATTAGCGAGGTCATTTTTGATAGGTGTTTATAGCTGTTTTGCCAGTGGTTACCATTTTGCCATCTTTTGTTATTGGCGTGTATTTATCAAATGGAAATATTAAGTGTTACCGAGCCGGTGTTTTTTTTTAATCTGTGGATGGGGGGTGGCTAGTCCTCTGCCTGCCTAATTTTCCAGATTCTTAATCCGTATTGAATTCGTTTAAGTCGACGAGGACGCGCTTCGTGGTCGAAGGCGATTGAGGTGGGGTTTTTATACCGCGCTTCCACGTGTTGTAAGTGGCGTAAAAGGATGTTTATTTTTAGACATAAAATGTACGGCTTTCCCACCTGGAATAGCAGGTGTGCGTATCCCTGTGTGACTCGTATGGTAAAATCCGTATAAAATATCGTAGCTGGTTTCCTTTCATTGCCAAACACGTGCTTGCTGCCCGCGGGGAGCGCTTAGTAGCGTCACTGCGCGTTTTGGGCAAGTGAAGCTCAGTGTACGGTGCCCGGCTTAGTGTTCGTAGTGCTATTCTACGTTTAATGGCTGGATCGATCGATTGTTGTATAGCGCTTTTTTTTTTTCTTGCTCCTTTTAAAAGCACTGGTCTGCATTTCCAGTCCGCAGGCCATACATCAGCACTGTAGGTAAGTGCTTTTAATTAGTCCCGTTCATGTATCCCAAATGACTTGTCTTGTCACTGTTGGGATGGACAAAATAGCTGACCTTGCAGTGATGAGTTGCATGTTCTGTCCGTGTTTCACCTGATAAGCAATGATTATACACATGCACTGAGCAGGCTAATCGCGAACCGCAAATGCAGGCTCTCACGTGTGCCTCTAAGCATCCTCTTTCCTTTCCAGGTGCTGGAATCCGCGAGCAGTGGGTACGAGAGGATTGCAACTTCTGCCACATGTTATGATTCATAACTAAAAATAAAATTACTGTCTTGTGACTCTTCGAAGTCCTTCGAGTCCAGATCTGGCTGGGTATGGTCTGCTTGCAGCATCTTTACTTGGCTAAAAATAACTGATATTAAGTTGCTTAGCCTGATGCAAATTCTAGATGCTGCACTACAGTAGTTTTCATCCACGTACTACGGTATTGGGAGTACTCAATGTCTATGCCTCTATTTTAATACTTGGTTAAGCTTCTGAAAACCATTTTCTGTAGTTATAAGATTACACTGGCTAGGCCCTGTTGCCTGGTTTAGAGTCCAGACCAACCAATGTGCTGTTGGATTTTTAGTAAGACAAATGTTAAAATTCTTCACTGGCAACAGGCTACTGAGTGAGCCACTCCTTTAAATGTCAGGGCTTGGTTTGCTCACCTGACTACTTCTGTATGGCGAGTTAAGCAACGCCTGTCGCTTTGAAAGGGGAAACCCCTTTTAAAGCTTAATTTCCGGATTGGGGCGTGCTCGGCTCTTACCCTCCTGGAAATTTAAGCAGAAGTTGAGTACGGAAATATAAAAGCGTTTCCTGCTTCAGGTAGCCATATCCCCGGAGGTGTGAAACTTAACATGGTGAAGATCTGCAGAAGTAGACCACAGCCTTCAAAGCTTATGCTTTTTTTTTTATAACTAACCAAATTTAAGATCCGATGGATACATACTATTTAGAAGCTACTCACGAGTACAATCTATCCGTCTCAAGTGCTTATCTAGTATAGTATATAATCATTTTAATATGCCGTTGTCCACAAACCTGCATCTCACAGGTCCAGAAGAACCAGCTTCTAACTGGAATAGTATGTATAGTGTATTATGTTGTAATTCTCCTATGAATCAAGGGAAGTTTTTGGTGAAAAATTCCTGAGTGACTCTTGAGAAGGAACTGCTTAGGCATTCTGCAGCTGCAAGTCAGCTGATTTTGTACACTAAACTAAAATGGAGCTGGTCACGCCACATTTCAGTAGTATCTCAATTTCCAAATAAGGTAAATGATCGCCCGCTTTCCTCTACTAGGTAAATATGATTATGCAGCGAGTCGGGTGAAATGTTAAGTCTACATATATAATGAAAGTGTGATGTAATGCTGCATTCCTTTTTGTAAAACTTGTTTGGAAGTGGAATTCCCACAATGCTTTTCCTGCTGTGTTCTCATTCAGGGTCAGGCATTTCCTAAAAATTGTCATTCGATCAGCAGACATGTTTCATTAAGCCAAAGCTTGCCTCTTTGCTACAGCACACAGTTATGAATAGACACGATACAAACCGAAGATGAAAGTGTTTATGGTTTTTAACCCTTCCTTACATAGAATTAGGAGAATCAGACACACAAGCCCACACATGCATATTTATTGTAAAAAATACATATAAAACCAACTTTTTTAGACATACAAAAGATTTGGGCATATAAACTGTATCAGAATCCAAACCAAGAGCAATGAATTTGAATATTACATATTTACAATTTAATAAATACTAAATCGTTAAATAGTGTGAGAAAACAGATTGTCCGTGTTTAAAGGTAAAAAAAAGTTCTCTATACAAATACCTTGTCACGGTGATGTTAACCACAATCCTCAAAATTCACCATTACAATTAAAGCCAAAAAGTAAAGAACAGATCATGTGAATTCTGGTTCTGAAGGTAAACTTCATGCTTTCAAGTAGTATTTGAGTTAAGAGGGGGCAAGATTTGTGTAAAAGGGGAAAAAAAAAAAGTATTGCACCAAATCTTCTGGAGCCAATTAACTCTTTCATTCAACCCAGCAGTTATGAATTCACTGAGGCAGCAGAAAGTACACAAAACCACAGGCATGTCTAGTGACCTTTGACTCCTAAACATGACAGCATGGCCACCCGATGTCTCATCTCAACAGAGGGAGGCTGTTTCGGTAAAGTTAATTTTACATTCAAAACAAGCAGCCTTATTTCACCATCCAGGATCCTGCCAGCCCTGAAATCTTAGCTCTGGAAAATACTAAGCTGCAAACACTGAACCTATGACGACAGACCCCAGGATGCATCTGTGACCGCTTTGGCCCTATGGCAGACAGCATACACAGCTGGACTTAAACACGCACCATGAACCGGGTCTCCTCGCGGCAGATTCATCCATAGAACATGAAGAATTATCTTTAATCACACACGGCATTCTTACAGTCACAAAAATCTATTATTTTTAATGTCAACTGCAAGTCCTGCAGAGATTCTCACTTGATCCAATCAAGTTCATTAGAATCTTAATTACTCCTCAGTATCTCCCTGGGAGGGCAGCGATTCCAGGCGGTTAACTGTTATGTTGGTCAGAAAACAGACGGCAACCACATGAACTAAGAACAGCCCTTTCGGGGAAGGATAACATCACACAAAGCCACATCCAAAGCCTTTTCTTCCGCCTGCAGTCACCAGGAACACAGGTGTAACACTGCATGTTGTAAAATCACAATAACAGACCGGCTTCCACATTTGTGTTCGATAACCACCTTGTCGGGCACAGCTGTGAGCCGCACGCAACGTCGAAGTCAACTGTGCCAAAAGGATTAGATGAGGTTTAAAGTGCTATCCGCAGTTACAATACACCAATGTCGACAGTGCTGTAGAAAAACCAGTCACAAACACTCCCACTGGGATTTAAAAAATTGGTTTCTGAGCACAACGTCCGGAGTAACAGCCAGGAAAGCCGCCATTAAATGCTCGACGAGTCGTGACTCAGGTCCCGCCGATCTGGCAGCGAAACGCTTTCATTTGGCAAAACGAGATCGTGAAGTTTGCTGTCCTCCTGGCCATGCTGGCTGCGTTTCTCGACACACAGAAACTAGACGCTTGGTTCCAAACACATAAAAATATATATCTGTGTATTTTCAAAAATGTGTCTGCTGCAAAAAACACAAACGGCCTCCGTGCGCAATGTTTGGCAATATCCCATTTCTCAAAGACTCAAAAAAAAAAAAAAGTTACAAAATTACTACTGCGGCAAAACAAAAAAAACCACACAAACCAAACGTCTCCACACTCACACACTTGGCTATTTAGATCCCTCCTCACCCCTCCAGGAAATACCAGCAATGCAAACACACACACACACACACACACAATTATTTACTGACCTCCTTGTAGAGATCTGAATTGCTGGAACTGTCGTCTTAAAAAACAAAACAAAATGCCCAGCACTGTTTAAGCTTGGGAGAAAAAAGAGGAATAAATACAGCCGTTTTTTTTTTCCGTTCCAGAATGTGGCAGAAGTTTACATGCCAGTACCAAACTAAGCAGAAGTTGCCTTCATAGCCATCTCCACATGTGGTGCAACTTCATATGCTTTTCCTCCCGTCCATAATGTTGAATAATTCTCTCCTAACGGGACAACAAGAATAAACAATTCGTGAGAATGAGTCGAACCGCCCGCTTTGTCCAATAAATGAGACCATACTGCATAGGGGAAGAAAAGCAGACAGAAAACCCAACATCCATGCACACCATGGTGACAGCTTGTGGTGGAGGTGCAATGCAACGCGGCCACATGTGGGACGCAGAGCATGCACGCACGCCCAGAGAGAGGAAGAGAACGGTCACCTGCAGAACCGGAGCTGGGCGGCTCAGTTGAAGGGGTGCTCCGGACAGCACGACTTCACCTTGGACCAGGAGTCGATGCAGCTAGAGGGAGAACATCCGTCATGAACAACACCCGACGGTTTAACACCTCCTTCAGTTTCAAGTCTCGAGTCTCTCAAAGGCCTGCTTTTAAAAGTCACAGGGCTCCGCCCTTCCACCGCATCGCCTTACCTTTTGTGGTAGACACAAAGACAGGCCAGACGTGCGATGGTGTCCCCCTGAAGCAGATCCTCCAGGCAGATGGAACACTCCCCAGAGTCCTTGGTCAGGGTGTCAGCTGTGTGGGAAAATAGCCACACTGGTGAGCTCCAGCAATACGCTTTTAGATAGCCTCCTAGCGTTTCCCACAAACTCCACTCTTGACACATCTCAGTGTGCCGTTCTATTTGCGCACTCACGTCGGCATTGGCAGACTGACTGCCGCCTCAGTGCCAATGCAGCTTGTTCGACAGAGTTCTTGATTCTTGTACTCACTGTTGTAAGGGAGTGGTGGTGAGGTGAGACAGCTCAACAGGTGATCCTCTATCCTGCCCCCTGGAAATGGCTTGGAGCAGAATGGACAACGGATGGCTATGGAGAGGGAGAGAGGTGGGAGTGAACTGGGGCAGCAATGACGGCGAGAGAAGCCAGGCTGTAAGTGGGATCGCTGTGTGCCAGTCGCACTGGCAACTGGTTTATCCAAGTTTCCCATTTTCCCGTCCCGCTGGTATACAGTCATCACTCCGTTTGGGGAAGACAGAAGCATGGCAGCAAACATAACGGAAGACAACAAGAGTTGATTCACAGGCATTAGGCTCAGAACAGTATGTGGGCGGCCACAGTCTCCCCATCCAGTCGCACATCAAAAATAAACATTTTCTGGCAAACTGCTTCCACAGTCAACACAAACTGTCACATGCACCTAAGCTAACCTTGATATTAATTCACCATGAGCCAACAGAGTCACACTTAATAAGGCAAGGATGTGGCAGACGAAAGTTTAGAACAGATAGAAGCAGTTACGCTCAAGTCAGTCCACTGAGGCAAAAATGGGCACAATGCAGCATGGCACTGCTACTTAAACCAGTGCCCAACTACCCCCCATTTCCATATATTTAACTGTACTGTGGCTATCCGAGTGGGAGAGGAATTGACCAACTTTACTCCCGGTCTGAGTATAGCGATCAAACATTGGGAAAAACCCCTAACCGGTGGTGACCGGCAGACAGCCAGGTGACAAAGTACATGTCTGGTTTTCAATCCGAAACACCCCTCAGTGTTAAACTAGACAACTTCCACTTAAATGTTGATGAGGCATCTTCACCTGCAAAACTTCAGTCTAGCTTACGGGAATTTCGTCAGAAATATTCCTTTAAAAAACATAATCATCGAGCCAACATTACCCTCAGCTGTAGAGATCAAGAAGTGCAATCTGACTAATACTGTTACGACTTGCTATCCTCAAGGCAAACTGAAGCAATGCCCCGTAAAATGAGAACATGACGACGGCCACCACGGAGTAGCAATACAATCGGGCTGAATGTGGGGGCAACGTGTATTCAAAATATCAAATCAAACTCATCATAAGGGCTGTCAAATTAAACTAAAAGCTGTAACACTGCAAGATATTTAGTTCCGCACCACCTTTCCCGTTAACCACAGAGCTGCACCCCTAATCTGAAAAAGAGATGCCAATCGAAGACAGATTTTCTAAGTTATACTCCTCCCGTTCAAAAAGCTGCACTGCTTACGGTAACTAAGCCATTTTCGGGAAACAGTCATATTGCACAATCCGTACCCCTGCTTACCAAGTAACACCTCAAACCTTATTTTATTCGGACACCGAAACGATTGCACAGCAATCGGCACCTCTATACACTCATCACTGACTTGACATGTCGGCGCTTGTACCGATCGGGGTGTTTAGGATGAGGACTGAGCCGCATTATGTCACCGCTGCCATCGTGATACCGCCGAGGTTCCGTTTTAAAATACTTACTGCCGTGGCGGTTGCTGACGCGACCGATCCACGCCTCAGAGACGGGACGCGGATGGGTGGTTCGGGCACGGCCCGGCCGGACGGAGCCGTTCCTCCCAGAAATCTGCCGATTGACGACCAGGCGCTCGGAGAAGGTGCGATGACTGACGCGGCCCGTCTCCCCGGACAGTAATCCCCGGTGAAGTTCTCCCGTAGGGCTCCCGTCGCTGGCGCGCTTGTTGTTATTAACGGTCTCCGTCTGACCCGGGTTGCGGTTGGCGCTGCCCCCGCTGGCACCCGCCTGCCGCCCTTGGTCGGAATCGCTGCCCTCCTCCGAGCGGCTCCGGCCGGCCTCCGAGTCCTGTTCGAAACTGCCGGAGAAACCCACCAGCAGACTAGTAGGCCGCTTGCTGCGCAGTCGGCGGCAAGACCCCCTGCTAATGTCGTCCTTCTCAAAAGCAGGCGATACTCCTTCTTCTTGTAAACGACTCGATCTAGTTCCCATGACTGCAATTTGTGCCTGCGCTCGGTAACGACTACCCTTAGTTTCGATTATGAATGTCTATAAATAGCCTTATTAAAATGATACGTCCGTAATCGGGGTTTATGACTAAAAGTCTTCTATACCCTTTGACTACCGCCGTGACATTTTCCTATCTTTACTGCTCTTCTTCTAACACGCTACTCATCCGTTCATCCGCTTTAAAGGAAGTGGCTTTTCTTCCTTTGTCGGCAGGGGCGATGACGTCAGCGCCGGATGAACTTTTCTGTCCAATCGGCTGGCAAGACGCGCGCCAGCTCGCGGAGTTTCGAACGCGCGGATATATATGTACAGGCAGAGCGGAGCTTGCGAGACTGCAGGGGGCGAGGAGGCGGGACGGCGGCCGGCCGGTTATTCCCCCTCCGGGCATCGGAACTGTCGGCTGCCTTTGATTATAAAAACCGAGAACGTTTCTTGTGGAGGAGCTTCTCAGAATGAACACATAAAAAAAAGAAAACAGTAACCAGAATCGATATATCGGCACAGTAACTTTTTAATGAAACTTGCTGTGGTTGAACTTCGTGTTCATGTAAAAAACTTGGGGTTTCCACTTCAAACACATTTAAATATTGTTAGGTAGTGCTGACTGGCATTGTTTCTCAGCATCTGACGTTTCTATTTGTGATTTTGCGTTGTGATGCTGATGATGAGAACATAATAATTATTATATGAAATATTAATTAATACGTATAGTCCGGTGCGTGGATAGCACTGTTGTTGTCTAGCACCTCTGTGACCACGGGCGTTGCTAGATCCCTTTTATTGGGATTTGTGCCGCAGTATTTATCTGCTGTGCCCCAATAAAATCTCACGTTTGAGTTTTAACAAGCACCTATATTTTGGCAGTGTATTAATTTAGGATGATAACGGGACAAGAACTGATTTCGCGCACATTAGGGTCCGTCTACGGCAGTACACGTGTCTTGTCCTAACACCGGAACGTTTTCATTAGCATCTGAGCTAAATAATGTTTTAACCGTTAGTTGCTATTAAACATGTCCACTAAGGTCACCGAAAATGGTATAGTTACATGAATGAATGAAATTCTGAATATTATATATGAATGAAATCTGAGCGCTTAATAAAACGGCACATTTTAAAGTCAGATGCTTTGCTCAAAATGTCACTGATTTTACTCATTTTCTGCAGTACACATTAAACTGAAGTTTGTATCACTTTTGTAAATGCACATAGTAAGAGATCCTCGTTGATCCGTATTTTCAATTGGCGTAAAATATCAGTAGGCGGTCCGATTCTTCTGACCAATGGGCCGCTTTGACGCGGAAGTATACGTCGCCTCTTGGTATCTTTAGGCACTGATCTCGGATCAGCTTATCCTCTTGAATTTAAAACTAAATAAACGAAGATTGCCGGCAGGAAAACAACATGAAACTGATTTCAGGTCCCACACGCTTCCCTGTTAGTATCTAGGAAGAGCAAAGTATCGCTCAGAGAAGCCGTGTTTACATTTCAGCGTACACTGTAACAGAAAGGTAAAAATGATGTTTTAATGTTATTTGTGTATTAGTAACAAGCACATAGCTGCTTACTGAGGCAGTAAAATGAATATATTGTAAATGAAAGCTAGTTTAGTGTGCAGTGTTTCGTCTGGCCCCGTCTGTGAATAGTGCTAGTGTCATATATAACGCGAAACATGTTTGTATTTCTCGAGTCTGCAAGTTGCAGTTAACGAACTGGCATTTTCTTATCTAAGTGGTGCACCTAAAATGTAACCATTGTGTCAATGTATACGTTATCGTCTATTGCAATTATATTAAGCATGGACTTATTTCGCATCAAATTATTATTCTAAAAAGTGTATCTTGGCTGACTGGGACGCTGTAATAATTTAAAATTATGAGTGAATGGGATCCAATTAAAAAAAATTAAAAAAATTCGCAATTAAAACACAAGACTGTCACATAGTACGTAGTACTGTGGGTGCGCCGTGTTGATATAAGGCGAACTTTGTGCTCTTCGCTGTTTGAACTGGAGAATCCATAGGCCCTCAAACTGGATTTTCAGGACTTGGTATATACTGAACCGGCTCTAAATCGATTGGTGAATGACTATGCGCAGCTTCTCCCTCATATTGAGAAAGAATGGATGGAGCAGATTCAGAACCAGAAAGTAAAAATCCAGACCAGAATTTTGTTTCCACCAACCAATTGAGCATTAAGACTCAATGTCACAGAGTACACAGCTGGTTGCTTGAAACAAAATCATGGTCTGGATTTATACTTTCTAGACCTGAAATTTCCACCTCTGGGAAGGAGAGAGAGATGGGATAAAGTTCGAAATGATTTTTTCGTGCAATTATATCAGCAAATAAGACAAACCTTTTGTGCTCTCGAGTGCTTTTTTACGCCATGTATCTGCGATTCGACGTACTCGGGCACAAGAGGTTAATACTGATTTCACTGATTCTGTAAACGTTTTATGTAGGCATAAACATTTTTTCTTAGCATGGTAGGAAATAATACAGAATAGCTTTTAAAAATCATTATGGCCTGTGTATAAAATATCGGAGAAAAATGTGCTCTGTGTTGGAAAGTCCTGCTCCACCGTATGCTAATATGCTAATAGAATATAAGCTAGTATTGTGCACTGTGTCATGTCATGTTGCATATTATGAATTTTCATGTTCTCAAAAGGGAAATTTACTGTTAAACATTTTAAACTATTAAAATGTAGTAGCTTAGAAGGAGTAATTGGATTTATAGATGGGATTATGTGACATTCTGTTGCTGTTTGTGGTGGTAAAATGGCATGAGACTTGCTAATTATTGTGTATTTTTCCACAGTCCAGGCAGTTAGACTTCTGCAGCATTGTCACAATGATGCCTTTGGCTCTGCTCAAACCCAGCGCAGACTTGGACAAACCATCCAGGTCCTTAGGGCTCCTGTCCATCTCCGCCGGACTGAACCTCGAGAACCGGGTGCTGGCTCAGGCCCCGGAGGCCCTCTCGGGCCCCTGCCTGGCGCTTGCCCTGCAGCACGGTTGTGCGTCCCCATCATGGGCCACCGAGGCTGGTTCGCCTGCTCTGCAGCCCACGTGGCTGTCCTCCACTGCCACTTCCTCGTCACTGCTCTCTTCCCAGCTGCTCCTCAACAGCCCTGAGCACCTCATTTCACACGCACAGGTGCCTGGGGTGCTCTCCTCCTCTGTCTTCCAGGCTTCCGACGAAACCTGTGTCCTGCAGCGGCCCACCTCCTCCTCATCTATTCATCTGGCCCCTGTGGCTGCCCAGTCAGTGGTAGAAGAAGAAGAAGGAGAAGGAGGTGGAGGAAGAGGAGAAGAGGTGCCAGTTACAAATGAAGACTTGAAGTGTACGACTGAAGTTTGCAGTGGGGTATGCCTCATCTCGTCACTTTATTTCTGGCAAATGCATATGTACAAATGCTTATTCATGTCTTTTTAATTACCAGTTGACTGTAAAGCTTCACAATCCTGCTCTGCTTGACTGAGATTGTCATTGATTGCATTTACATATGCCTAATCCTCGAGTATTGTGTGGCTGTGCGTGTACATTAGGACCCCACTGAGGCGTCCACAACAAAGCAAGAGGAGGACCTTCCTGGGCTGCATGAGGAGGATTTTGGGGAGGTCGAGGAGACCAGTGATCAATTGGAGGAAGAGCTGAAGGATAAAAAGGTGAGAAATCTTAGGGGGCTGCATTTGTACCCCATAGCTATATGTCTTACAAACATTTCTTTAAAAGATTCTATGGTTAATTAGCATTTAAGGCAAATATTCCAAATTACTTGTTTGGTGTTTTAAATGTTTTAAATTGCCAAAAGTTAAAAATAAGAGTTGATTATCGTTAGTTTTTTTTCTGTCGATATAGTTGCATGTGCTTATAATAGGCTGACCTGTTGATTGTGTTAACAACTGACTTGCTAGTCATGTGCACTGATTTCCAAACCACTTTGGACATAAGAATTCAGGAAAGGATTCATTGTAAATGACCTGCAGTCATTAAGGTGTGTAGCTGCAGTTTGCTCTGATTCAGAAGGCTAGCGTGAGGGTGGTTTGCATTGTTTACCTTAGTACCTGTTGCTGAATGCCGTCTGCCTCTCCCTGGTGATGAAAAACACGCCCCCGGGAGAGCAAGATTGGGACAAGAAGGAGACTTTGTGGACAAATATGAAGGGCCTGGCAGAGTATGTGTCTGAGCAAGACGCCCAGTTCTTACTCAAAGTGAGTTCACCTGGAGGACAGGCCTCTCAGTGCAGAGATAAATGACCAAATACACTTGAAGAACTAAGCTGGTTAAAGGGCCATCATGGTGGGCGCATGTACACTGAACTTTCTTCTGAATTATGGTGTGAATGCATTGTCACCGCAGTCGCCTGTCCACTAGGTGGCGGTGTACACTCGGCAGGAATTGAACATTCGCCTTACAGCCAACTTCCTGCTGGCTTTGGCGGCACACCTGCCTGCCACAAAGCCACACCTCCGCCGATATTTCTGTGCGGCAGTGCAGCTGCCCTCTGATTGGCTGGAAGTGATAAGGCTTTACAGTAAGGTGAGTTGAGGTTTTTGGTGCTGCTATTCTATATAAACAAATAAAAAAGAAGTATGAGATGCAACTTAATGTAAATACTGATCTGAGATTGTTGTTGGATATTATTAATTGAGGTAGCAGTTTGATTTTATAATAAGGAAGTCTGAAAGAGTTATCTTTAATATTGATTGAATGATACTTTTGTGGCCTTAATACATCTGGGATTTAATGTTCTACCAAACACCTAATTTTCCCGACCTCTCCACAGTGTTTCAGCCAGAACCTGCCCACATGTCTGAAGAAGGCCCTGACGGATAAATTTAGGCAGTTTACGGAATATCAGCTGGCCAAGTACAACACACGCAAGCAACGTAGCAAGCACTACCGGGGCAAGGTGGCAGTGACCCAGGTGACATGCAGGGCGGTGGGAACAGTGGGGCTGATCTGACGCACACACACCCGTCCCGTCTTGGCACATGTGCTGCGTGTTTCCCGTGTAGCCAGGCAGGGACACGGAATGACTGAATGAGAAAGAGGGCTGTTTTCAGGCTGCACTGAACTGCCAACTGTACTAATTTAAACTCTTAAGTCTTTTCTTTAGTATGGAGCTTATTAGTGCTTTAAACTGCTTTAAACTAAGCAGGCACTTTGGCTGGCTAAGATCCTGGTTACAGGTTACTGCTTTAACCTGTTAGGTGGTTTTAGTAACCATTTATACCTTTATCCCCAAACTATCCCTCCTGTTTTCTCCTCTCTCCCATCCATCTGTTTCTTGTCCTCTCTCTCTTTCTCTCTCTCCTGTCACTTTCCGTCTCTCGCACCCCCCAGAAACCTCCTTCGAGGAAGTGGGAAAGGTGGGCCAAATACCTGAAGTCCAAACCAGTGATGCTGCTGAAATTCGTGAGCTAGTTTTTGTGTTTATGGTTTGCTTCTGAACCCAGTGACCGTACACTGTGTCCTGGATTGGATGTGGCTTCATGTGTTTAAAAAATGCCAAAACTGCTTTTTTTGTACTTTTGTATAGCAAATAGTAATCACATTAAATTGCGAGGCAGGGCGGTGTCCCTGCAGGTACCGCCGTGGAAATGTGTGTCAGATCTACGTCTGAGGATCAAGTGTTTCCGTATGTGTGTGTGTCATTAATGAAAACTAAAACTATAAGATTTTTTTTCATAAACTAATATAACGTTAGACAGGGAAAAAAAATGAAAACAAAAATTTTATACAATACAAAAATATTCTAAAAATATCAAATAAAAAAATAAAATCAAATGCGGAATAGGTACCATTTTTAAATAATATGTACCTATAGCAATGATTTGTTTATCTTTGATTACTATTAATAAAATCCGGAACACGCTTTGCCCACATTGAGGTACATAAGGTACTGTATATTCATGTAGGATTCTCTAAAGATCAGACACATAAAATAACTCTAGAAAAGTTTCAGTCTGTCCCTAGAAATAAACCGAAAACGTAATAAAACTTAAACGGAATCTACAGAAAATGAAACAAATATCTTTTAAAACGAAAACAAATTAGATAGCTCACTAAATCTAACCTGGATTTTAAATGAAATTTGAAAGTAATACAATAAATTAAATTAAAAACTAGATAAAAAAAAAAAAAAAGTCCAAATTATAGTGACGCCCGTGTGTATGCAGATGGATGCGATGGAGCACAAAGCCGTGGATAAAGGCGCCAACGTCTTCAGCCTGAAGAAGATGATTCAGAGGCTCCATATCAGTGAGCCGGCCGAGCACGTCATGGCCGTCCTGGGCAAGAGGTGACATGCTCTCTGCGGGCTTAAGGGCCGTACGATCCCAGCCACCACCAGCCCCAGTGTCTGTCCCAGTACCGTAATGCCCGTACTCTGTGCAGGTACCCAAAGGATGCGAAGGAGTTCATACGCAGCGGCCTGAAGGGCAGCTGGGACCCGGATCGGGCCGGGCAGCGCATGAAGCTGGTGCAACCCGACACCTGGGAGAGGATGCTGAGTCAGGAGGGGAACACGGCGAACACCTGGGCCAAACTCATAGGTCAGCGGAGGCGCGGGCTCACGTGCAGGCTGACGTACACGCTTACGCACGGGCTTCCGCTCGCGCCCACGCTCACAGAGCACACCCATAGCTCTAAGCGCAAATATCACGTTACGCATTGCGTCCGTGTGACGAACGTTTGAGCAAATTTGAGCATTTACGGTTGTTTTATCTAAGTTTTAGTTTCCCTGACTTTTGTAATCTGTGCTGTGCATTTTTTATGCTTGCCAGTATAACAAAAAGACTTTTGCTGCTTGACAAAACGACAAACCAGACATAAGGAGGTACGGCATATCAAAAAGACCTAAAATAAATTACGGTATATACAGAATGTGGATGGACACACACACACACACACACACACTAATATATACACAATCAACCATTCCACATTACGCGGGTTGGTGCCTGGGCAACCACAGCCTGGAAAAACGACATAAAATGTTTTTGAGAAACATTTTGAGAATATGACAAACGTGTGATGCAAGGATTACTGCAAGGTCACTGCACGGTATCGCATGAAAGGCTACCTTATACACGCTTGGAATCCCCCAGACCAGCGCTGTGCATCTGTTTATGCATTTATGAGATGCAAAATTTCGGCTTTATACAAAGTAGTGTATTCATACAGATCTTGGACATTTGAAAGATTGATCAATATTGCACTTTCTAAGGTGACTGGACATAGAAGGTTATTATGTCTGCCTTGTATTGTGTATCACTTTGTATTATGTAAACAGTAGATCTGATATTCAGAGGCAGAGAACAAGTTTCCAAAACTCACTCAGGTGAGAGGATGCATTTATCGAGAACATTTTGAGTTTTGGAAATATAGGGAAAGTTCTTCATTGGATTTCTTGAAGCCTCGGTGAGTTTTGCTTCCCGATACTGTAACATATGATAAGGACAACTGACTTTTGGTCATCGGCAGTTTCATCTCAACGACAACAAAAAAAATGGCCAGAGTAAGTTTTAGAAATATGCTCTTTAGACACGTTTCCGTTTCTGTTTTGTAACTGTTCTTATTTGCCTCATGCAGACAGTAGGGCCCTTCCCTTCATGGCCATGCTGAGGAACATCAGAAACCTGATCACCAGCGGCATCAGTAAGAAGCACCACCGGAAGATTTTGGCGCGGCTGATCAATAAGGTAAGGTCTCAGACCCTGGGCGAGAAGGACCTCTGCGACGGTTTTTTCACGGTGCTTGCAGGCATCTTCAGACTTTTACTGAGGTGGAAGCAGTAACAGCAGGGTTATAAATCAACTGGGATGGACTCACGCATTTTGGGTTATGTGAACCGGATTTTCTGAGGAGATCTTCTAGATGTTCCTTTAGCTGCGTCAATCTGCTGCCTTTGCAGGAGTCAGTGGTTAAAAGCAGACAGTTTCCCTTCCGCTTCCTTGCTGCCTACAAGGTGGTCATGGACCTCTGTGACTCAGGTGAGGGGGCTTGCAGTTTGCCTTCCACCCCCTGGTTACCATGCCAACCAGCTGCGGGACTTTAACTTATTTTCCTGTGCCCCGGGGCTGTTACCCTTCAGCTGCCGTGCTGTAAGGTACCATTGTCTCCGTGTCTCGCCTCAGTGAAGCCACGGAAAAACGCCGTGGTGCTGGGTAGCATCCTGAACAAGGTGCCGAGGACCAAGGAGTTCAAGCAGCTGGACTGGCAGACGGCCACGCGCAAGGAGAGGAGGCAGGCGCTGAGCGTGCCCTTCGTCTACCGCGTGTACCGCATGAGGAAGAAGCAACTTGACTTAGCCAGGTACCCATCCGTCCAGCCCGGTGGCACGTCACTGCGGCTGCTCCTCTTGCAGCATGCTTGAGCTTCACTGGCGTCCCCATCGCCTAATAGACGGCAGAATAATAGCCGACATTTCACTGACCGAGTAGATTTTCATTTTCAAGACGGCGTTGGGGCTCTTTGGGTAGCACTGCACTGGGATAGGCTCCGTGATCCCCCATATAGGATAAGTGTTTGGAAGACGGATGGATGCAGGACTGTTTACAGGGGCAGGGCCAGAGGGGCACTGACCCTAGCTGAAAGCTGATTGGCTGCAGCAGTGACCACACCCCTGTCGGTTACCGATTCCAAACATTGGCTAATGATAAGGCTGTCCCTTCTGTATGTCTTATGCCCCCCAACTCAAGAAATCCTAGAATTGGCCCTGGATGAATGTTACATGGATGAAATTATGATGTTACTCTATGGATAAATCATTAGACTGAAAATTGGAGGTGGAAAGTTCAAGTCCAGAAAGTACAAATCCAGACCAAGGTTTTGTTTCAACCAACCAGTTGAATATAAAGAGTCACGGTTGCAGAGTTCTCAACTAGTTTGTTGAAACAAAACTTTGAAAACCTGGAATTGTACTTTCTGGACCTGGACGTTCCACCTCTGCTGACAACTGTGTGCTGCACTCTGTCTGAATGAGGCGATACAGCTGGAACCTACTGCAGGAGTACCTGCAGGCCCTGGAGACGGCGATCCAGATCTCGTGCCAGCACAACGTGCCCCTACTCCCGGGCCGGACCCTCATCTTCTGCTCCACCAACGTCAGTCAACAGAGCAAGTGGCGCGGCGGGCAGGACTTCTGCCTACCGGCTTTGCAGAAGGGCACAGAAGCGGAGGGGGAAGCTTCATCCAGTGTCACTGTGAGGGACCAACCCCCGCGGCCCCCCTTAGTCTTTCCTTACACTTGCTCCACTGAAAGTTTCAACAAACTCATTTGATTTAATTCAGGTATTAATGACTGTTTGGGACACTGTTTGGCTCAGTGGGTTGGGACACTGCATCTGTGATCAGAAGGTTGCTGGTTCATATCCCAGACTCAGCAGAGTGTTCTCTGTGTTGCTTTGTATAGGCTCCAGGTGACCTAAACTCTTGGAAGATGTATGGACTAGTTGAAGACTTGGCATAATGGGAGTGAATGTATGATTATCTATTCCCCACTAGGTCCAGCAGATGGCAGTGTTACTAGCATTAATGATAGCCCACCGCAGTGAGGGTGCTCAGCTGTATCTCGGGAGCTACAGTGGTGTTAAAGAGGTCAAATTCAAGTCTAACGTGCTTTTGGAGAACGTGCCGCATGTGATAGAGCAAATGGAGGTGAGGCTGGTTCTGATTTAGCTCATGACTTCCCGTGAGTTGAGATGCACACCAACGTCTTGCACTTACCTGGTTTTTACTTTTACTTTTGTCTTCCCCCTCCCTCGTAGCTGGATCACGGTGATTTCGTTTCGACTCCAAATTTTTTCGCTAAGATGAAGGCACAGAAGACGACGGTACTTTACGTATAGAAGACGATGACTTGTAGTGAAATTTCATTCTAATTCTATGTCTCCAAAATCCGATTAACACCCACCTGCTTCTACCTGTCGCTGCATTAGAACAGTTAATACATAATGGCTGTGGGACTGCATTCAAAATTGTACTTTCAGCAGTTAAATTAGTTGTTTCATGGTATTTGCATTAGTCATCGTTTCCCATGTATGTTTCCCTGCTTTTTAGGTAGACACGATAATATGCTTTGATGACGTTCCGGAAGTGTGCCAAAATATTTCGAAATACGTTAGTCAAACGGACGACGACACCCTAGTTGTCCGTATGTATCTAAGCAAGAAGTAAGACTTTTTTTCTCTCGTCTTGATTTAGTGTGACCTTCCAGATGTTTGTCCTACTGTGTCCGTGATGTTTCTCGCACTTCACATGGCTCTTGTTTGCCGTTGCTCATTTTAACTGTTGTTTTGATGTCTGGAGAAACCTGTCAGGCCTCCCAAGGGCTGGCATCCGCCAGTAACCCCTCCCTGCCTGTTTCAGGCCCACCGTCTGGACTGCAAGCAAAGAACGAAACTGGATAAGCCTCCATGGATTCAGTGAACAGATCCTCAAGTAGGGGCTCTTTAACACCAGCCTGAAAGGTTCAGGGTGTAAACGCAACTGAAGTGTTTTAATAATCCTTTGTATTACACATGAATGTGGGTTGAGACAAGTTATGTGAATCCAATTGATACTGTTGATATCTTTATTATAGCTGTTTTTTCAGTGTTTGTTTGTTTTCTCATGAAATAGTTTGAAACATATACAAATGAAGTATACACTAAGTATGTGTCTTGGACATTTAATGCAATGTTATATAAAAAGAAGTATGTATTGAACATCTTTCCTGCAGTTTTAATTGTCCTGTCGTTCTCTCTCCATGTTGGATGTTATTTACGTCTGTTTCCATCTTCCTCCAGGTTTGTGGCAGAAAGAGGTTCATCTCGGCTTCTGGACCACGTGGATCATATGGACAAGCTCCACAATGTCCCCCCGCCTGTGAACGGGAACGATCGGGTTCGACGAGACCCCACCCTCACCCCCATTCCCGCCACCCCAAAACTACGGTAAATTCCCTCCCACACTTGCTCATTGTTCGCCTACCAGACAACGAGGCTGATGAACCCACAAGCGTCATCACTTATTCCTGATTGATATATGATTCCTCCAACCTGGTTTAGGTGGCAAGGGGTGCGCGTCTTTGTGTCCTCCACTTTCCGGGACATGCACAGCGAGCGCGACGTGCTGGTCCGCAGCGTCTTCCCAGAGCTCCGGCGCAGGGCTGCCCCTTATGGCCTCTGGGTGCACGAGGTGGACCTGCGCTGGGGCGTGACGGAGGAGGAGGCGAGCCGCGCTGCCGAGCTCTGCCTGGCCGAGGTCTGCCGCAGCCAGCTGCTGCTGGGCATTCTGGGGGAGCGGTATGGTGTGGTGCCCTCCCGGCCCGCTCTGCCAGACCTGCCGCAGTACCATTGGGTAAGACACAGTGTGCTCGCTGTCGCCCTCTGCCTTTAATCAAGTGAAATACAAAGGATGGAGTGACTAATGGGGAGACATGGCCTGCAGAGGGGAGTTGCAGGTGCGTTGGAAATAGGGGGCTTGGAGGGGATGTATCCCCAATATTGAGAGACACCCCCCCCCCCCCCGCCCCGCGCACTTTACTGTTGAAAGTGTTTTTGTCGTGACGTGTAACAGATAACACTAATTAAGAGCATGTTCCTTATCGTTTATTATGAATCCACATGTTACTGTGGCCAACTGGCTGCACATTCAGATTGTAACCTTGTATCAGACAGAATCATTTTATCATATAGATCAGTTAATTTTTATTTAAGTACTGGATAGTTGCAACTGTACTATCCTGTAAGTAGTGTTAATTTTGTTTTAAATTACGATATTTTTATTGTTTTAAAATGATCTTTAATATCTTTTACATCGCATCCTTTCACGGTGCGATTATGGCATGTGTGCCCGCTCTGATGTCGCAATATACATAAGATATGCATCAATGTGTCGGCTAGAAAAGAGGTCTGACCATATTTGTGCCTATTATTGTTCAAAGCATCATGAGGTAACTATTATTATCCCCTCATGGGAACATTTGGGGCGTAGAATATTAGCTGTATTTCTGTCTCCGTCATCCCCCAAAGATCTGCACGTTTCCTTGACGAATGTTCCGGTAAGTCCCACTGCCGACAGCTCGGGAATTGCCCAGCAGCATTCCATCTGTCATGTGACTCACTTTCCTCTCGCTTTGGGAATGCAAAATACGCTCTGTGAATGATACACATTCGTCTTTCTCATTCATCAATATATTTCTGGGTATGTCGTTTTTTTTTTTCTCAGCTGGAGTCCAGCCCGACTGGGCTGTCCATCACAGAAATGGAGATCCGTCAGTTTGAGGCCCTCCACTCGGATTCCACTCAGGCTCGCATGCTGTTCTACTTCCGGTCCCCACACATTTCCAAGTGCGTAGGATTTTGCAGTTTTCTACTTATATGTGCCCTTCTCCAGGTCAGATATGCCAGTCAGATGTCCAGAGTCTGTTGTTTGTTTTTTAACAAGGAGATTATGTAACTATAAGGAAAGAGATGGAGCGCAATGACAGATAACCTGGCCCCCACAATTCCCTGACCAAAACCCTACAGAGCTGGTTTGGCATGACTTGGATCGAAGAGTAAGGACAAGGTAGCCTACTTGTGGCCAGAAGTTGTGGAAACTCCTTCGTGACTGTTGGAGAAGCATTGCAGGTGGCTACATCTGGAAGCTGGTTGAAAGAATGCTGATAGTCTGTAGTGTTTGTTGAAGCAAAGGGGGGCTCTTTTGAAGAGTCTAAAATTTTAGAAAATTCTGAGATGTTGAACGCCTCTCTTTGTTGTTGCAGTATTTGATATTAATACTTCATTGCCTTGAAACCTTTTGCTCTTAGGTGAATCACATAGCTAAAATATATAGCCAAATGCATTAAAAGCAGCTATTCCAGGCTTTTGGCTGGTCCTGTATGTTGAGGGATGTACAAGCTATGGACATGTGTACATCAGCATAAAGAACACAGCTGACATCTTCAGTGGTTCCTCCTATTTGCTCTGTGTTGGTGTGCTTTTCTTCTTAGGTCTGTCCCTGTGGCATGGCGGGCAGAATTTGCTGCAGAATCCAGTGAGGCCGAATCCAAGATATCAGACCTTAAAAGCAGAATACTGTCGAAAGGAATAAAAGTGACCACAGAGTAAGACCCATGTTCAGGAATTTGGAGTGAAGCCCAATTAAAAACAGGGCAAATTTTGAATTTGATCCTGGATGCAGCAGGTGGTTAATCGACTGTTTAATCCTCATGATGACAGTTTATTCTTTCTGCCATTTATCCATCTTCCATTATCATGGTTTATGGGGACGGTGTTAGCTGAAAATGACTTGCTTTATTTTTTTGCTTGTCATTTTCGTTCCGGAAGTTAATTTGTGCATCTTTGTGTATGTTTCTTACTTATGTTTGTAGTAGAGAAGTGATACAGCAGCTGTTTTGGGATTCAGGTCTTCCTCTAAGCATGATCTGCTTTGTTTATCAGCTGCCTTTTGTTCTTCCAGTAGCTAATTTGATATGTCATCCCTGTTTGTCGTCTTCTTTGCGCCTTCACTTGTCTTTTGCCTCAGTTACCCTTGTGAATGGGCTGGTGTTCAGGACGGAAAACCCCATCTGAAGGGTCTGGAGGAGTTTGAGAGGGCGGTGGTTGAAGACCTGTGGCAAGCTTTGCTGAGGATCTACGTTGAGGTCGGACATTCTGGGGTGGTCTGTCATGCCAGCCGCGTGGGCTCAGGCCATACCCAAATGTTCTTCAGATCTGGGGCCTGTATCTTGGATTTCTTGCTTAGCCAAATAACTTGTGGGATTTAAGGTAGTCGGGGCTAAATGTAAGTGAATAAGGATGAAGAACCTTAAATTCAACAAGATTTCCAACCAAGAAATCCAGCTTCATGATACAGGCCCCTGGTCTTGAATGCAGAAACACCTGTGGGGCCGTGGCCCCTAACGCTCTGCTAAAGTAATAAGCATTTTTAGAGAATGAGAAGCGTCTGTTTTCACAGGATGTGGACGAAGTGGCCCCCATGTCAGAGGTCACCGAGCAGGAGTCTTACCAGGAGGCCCAGCAGAGGAAGTGTCATGGGCGGGGCAAGCTGGTCGCCGCGGCAATATCCAACGTTCTGGAAGCTCAGGGCAAAGGCGGCTGGGGGCTGGTGCTAGTGGAAGGAGGTCCAGGAGATGGAAAGACTGTGTTTATGGTAAATACATCTGTTAGATCCATCAAAGAAAGACTGAACGTTCCCACAAGCACAAATGAGTCCTTTAAAATCCTTTCTTCCTGTTTAATGTACTCACACCCTCATATTTCCCATCTTTCTCACTTTTTCTTTATTATTTATATAGTTATGTCATTCTTACTTTTATCCTAAGTTTATTCCTATATTTTCAATTGTTCCTTTGTAATGCACATTTCGTCATGCACAATCCACGAAACGGAAAGGAATTTCACTCAAGTGGTGCTAGTGTAAAATTGTGTATGTGACAAATACAACTTGAAAATGTAAATGCATTCACTAATTCCTTTAATCCCCTTTATTTACACACATACGTCTTAAACAGGCTGCATTGGCTGATGCCCTGAGGACTAGCCAATCCAAAGAAGGCTCTGAATGTGATGTCATTTCCTATTTCACTGCTGCCGGCCTGACCGCTTACAACGTAGAGCAGTTACTGCGCTGCCTCATCCGTTGCCTGAGGAAGAGGTTGGGGAACCATGACGATGAGGCTTCCCTCCCTACTAATTATAAGTACGTTCAGTCATCTGAGGTCAAACATTCCCCAGTGATGATACTTTTCATACTGTGTGTTCTTAAATCAGAAGAATGAGAAATAGAACAATTTTTTCAATGTGTATTAAGTATTCAGATGATGGCAAGCTTGATTAACAGATTTCTTTTGCATTATACAGTCAGATCAGGTATTGTATTATGATTTAGAGTTTTCAGTTACTACATTTCCTTTTTTGCTGTAGAGGCCTGTTGTCGGAATTCCACTCTCTGCTTGGTACGTTTGACCATGCCAAGAGTAGCCAATCACTTGCCTTGCTGATTGATGGGGCGGACTTAATTCAAGATGCCAGAGGACAGCTAGTATCTGATTGGATACCACAATGCCTCCCTCGGGTACAGTGAATTCGGGGCAAACCACCTAATGCGTTCCACGTGCCCACTGCACACCTGACCCTGCTATTGTTCCTTCTGCTGGTTGCTTCTGCAGGGCGTGTCTGTCGTATTGAGCGTCACTTCTAATTCGGTCCTCCGGGAAACCCTGGCCAAGAAGAAGGGGACCGTCCTGTTTCCCATGGGACACCTGTCTTTGCTTGATAAAAAAGAGATTGTTCAGAAAGAACTGGCTGTGTATGGGAAGAAGCTTAGCGGGGCGGCTTTTAACAACCAGGTCTGTTCAGATATTATATGTATAATGGTGCTAAAATGTGTTAGCATCCGAGTTTCTCTTTGCCTTTCTCTACTGCATCGTTTTTTTGCATACAGCTGCAGACCCTCTTGATGAAGAAAGGATCCATCAGTCCGCTATACCTGCATCTTGCCTGTGAGGAGCTGAGGAGCTTCGCAGTCTTTGAAAAGGTCAGAGTCCAAAGGGCAGTGGGGTCACATGGTACCGTCAGTCCGGTCACGTGACCCTTTACGATTCGCATCCCCCCCCCGAAGCGGAGTAGAATGAGCTGTTGCTGTGTTTGCAGATGAAGGAGAGCCTGCAGTCTCTTCCTCAGTCCCTGAGCGCACTTGCTCGACATTGTCTTTCTCGGATGGAGTCCCAGTACAGAGGAGTGGGACTGGCCTGGACCATGGGGGCGCTGGCTGTCAGCAGCACAGGTGGACGAGAGATCACTGGCACACTGTACTCCCAGCATGCAACATACCCTAATGCACACATGTGTGCACACAGATGCTTTATCATAACTCAGTGTTTCCCAAACCAGTCTTTGGGGACCCCCACACGGTCCATATTTTCACTCCCACCCAACTTCTGATCTTTGGGGACCCCTGGCTGTGAGCTGGAGAGACGTGGGCCGTCTCTGGGGACTGGATTCAAAAACGCTGTCATAACTCATACATTAGGCGAGGCAGTTTTTATTTAAATTGCACAATTTCATACACAAAGGCAATTCAAAGTGTTTTATTGGAATAAAAAAAAATGCAAGTTTAAAAAATGCAAATAAGGCTTAAGTCTTAACTTAAAATACAATGCAGAGGTTAAAGGAGTAGAATTGAACTGAGGAGTGTTCTTTACAAAACAGGATAAATAAGTCAAGTACAATAAAACAATATTGTTGAAAAATAATTACACAACATGCAAACCCATAATCATGTGCAGAGCAGATGAGTAACATACTGATTGATCTTTTTTTCTTTCGCACTAGAACATCCGAATATCAGTGTTTCATTGCCTGGTTCTCATTTCTCTGTTCCAGGCCTGAGGGAGGGAGACCTGTATGCCATACTGAGCATGTGCAGTGAGCTGTCGACAGGAAGTGAGCTGGTCACCTGGGGCAGAATGCTTCACCTGGCCAGGAAGCCACAGCAGCGGCTGCCCATGGCCGTCTTCTCTCAGCTATTCCGGACTTTACAGAGGTACAGTTGCGTGATTACCAACAGTATCCAAGCAGTCGATTGGAAGAGCATTGCATCAAATAACTAAAGTGTCCATCGATTAATATTCATGAAAGCTTTGATGCTAATTCTGCTGCAGTCTGATTGGCCAGTCCCTCTGCCAAGGGCCAGATGACCGTCTCAAATTGTCCAATCCTGAGATCAGATTGGCCTTCGAGGACCTCTTTCTGTCGAATGAGGTTGACATTTCCAGAGCTCACAGCTTGCTGGCAGGTGAGGGAATTTAGTGTTATATCTGTCAACCTAGACACATTAGATTAGCACATTTGCCCGCACGTTCCGGAATTAAATAACCATTATAAAGGCGTGTTCCTGATCTTTGTCATTCCCAGCACACCTCTGGGCGCTCTCTGACCCGCACGGGACGGACACCTTCCTGTACGGTGATGTGGGTGCTCTTGCCCACCTGCTCCCCCATTTGGTTGGTGACCTCACCTGTCATCCTTGCACCCTTGATATCCCACATCCCACATTTTGACCTTGACCTCAACCTTGGCTGCTGCAGACCTCAAAATTTGCTAATGCCGAGTTCTGGTTAATTGTCCCGTGTCACCCCTTCCTACGTCAGGTGAGCGGTGGCCACTGGGAGGCGCTGCGTTCTCTGCTCTCCAACTTCGACTTCCTGTATGCCAACGTGCGTTACGGTCACCTGCACCAGCTGCTGGAAACGTACAGAGAGTTTGGTGAGGAGGCCCTCAGTGCCGTGATGAATTTTATACAACAGCCCAGGATAATAATCACGTGCCTTTAATATCATTTAACTGCAGTATTAACACAGGGGGATGTGGACAGTGACTCAGAAATGACAGCAGAGTCGTATGAATACAGTGAATTCCCAGGTATGTTTTATTAATTCTCCAGAAAGACGTGTGTGCATAAAGGTTCACCAGTGCATGATTCCTACTTCAGGAGTTTTGAAAAATGTCGTTCAAGGTGTGGATGGATTTATAATGGTTTCTACTCTACTTGATTCTTGCGGATGATCAGCATCTCTTTGATTATTGTTAAGCCCTTTGAAATCACCTAGATTTCTGCATGAAATGCTCCTGAAATGTGATATGACCAAAGTCATTAATACGATCTTATTTAACAAAAAACACATAATCGATTCTTGGTTCTAGATTGAATAAGTTGACCTTTTTCGGTTCCCACATCTTCTCTTGTATGATGGCAGCCATTGTCCCCGGCAACCTGGAAGCCTGTCGCGACTTCCTGCTGCGTAACGCGGCCATCCTGTCCCGGTGGCCGGCCCTCTTCCTGCAGAGGGCGCTAAATGAGCCGGCAGGTGGAGCTCCCAACATTTGGGCTGAAGGCATCTTGCAAAGGGGGCGTCAGCAAGCGGGCGGAGGGATGCGGGTGATGAGGTGGCGGAATAAACCGGAACGTCTGCAGAGAGAGGCCAGGTGAGTGACACCGCAGCGTCACTGCGGAGCACAAGTGAAATGTGTAATTAGCTGCTTTAGTCACCTAAAAACTCACTGGGCCTTTTCGACTGGGGGACTTTTGTAGCTCTTAGCCACTTTCCTGTGTCGCTTTCACACCACACATCAGAAACCGGGACCTTTATGCTAAATAAGCATGGGAGACGCAAAAAGTTTGTAGGTTAAACTACGTACATAATTTCATACGAAACTACCTGGCCACGCCAAAACGACGGAGGATAAATACACCGTTTCGTTAGTTATTCGTTAGTTATCGGGGATCGAACGCAATCAAAATGGGACACAGCATGTTATTTATATTTTACTTATATGACTCCCCACATTGTCGGCTCGGTGGCGCAGTGGTTAGCGCTGCTGCCACACAGCGAGAAGGTCCTAGGTTTGGTCCCGGGAAATCTGCTGGGGGCTCCGGTTTCCTCCCACGGTCCCAGACAGGGAACAATAGGTTAATAGGCTTTCCTTTACATAATGAGCATTTTCTGCCTTATTTACACACTTGTGTATAGACACACACGCGCATACACTCCCTCTACTCCTCTTCCCGCAGTCAGCTGCTGTCCACTTTCCTGTCCAAGCCCACCTGTCTGGCTGTGAGTCCCTCCACTGTGGTCGTGGCTGTGGGCGCTGCACAGGGCTCTCTCTACATCCTCAAGTCGGAGACAGCACAGGTAAGACTGTGACACCACATCTGTCACCCAGACAAATCCTCTTTTCCAGTGGCGGAATGATGGCGGTCTAAAACAAAGGATAAACAACATGTTTGAACTGTATCCTGCCTCATGGCGCTCACAGGAATTGAGGTCACTTGTCAGCAATGGTGATGGCATCTCCAGTTGCATCTTCCTGGATGAGAGGCTACTGGGTTCCACCTCTTTCGATGGACAGATAGAAATATGGGACATTAACAGCGGCTGTAGGTAGGAGCGAACAGCCAAAAAATTGTGAATAAACAACGTGCAGAAACATCAGTAGTCTGTGTCTCTGGTTTGGTAATCTATCGCAGTAATTAATATTTTGAACTACCTTTTTGCCTTTCAAGGGTTGTCCATGTTGATGCGCACTCCCACTGGATTACAGGAAGTGATGTCAGTGCAGACAGGAAACACTTTGCCACAGTCTCTTTGGATTTAGACCTGAAGGTTAGACTCACATGAGCAGTTCTTTGGATGCCTCGTGAAATTTATTTTACAAAATATGTCCTTAAAGTTTTATTTTTTTAAGATAATAAACAGCAAAAGTCTTATGTCTAACCTCCCAGTCATTTGTCTTGTGCCTTGTTCCATGCACGGTGCTCCAGGTGTGGACATCTCAAACAGGAAAACTTGCTGCCACGCTCACAAACCCATGTCCACTGAACTGCGTAACCTTTCACCCTGAGGGACAGCTTCTGGCAGTTGGGGGCTGGGATGGGGGGGTGCGTCTGTGGAACTGGCTCACTGGGGAGATTGCTGCTGTAAGTCTTTGGGATGGGGGGGTGGGCATCATAAGATATGTCATTTTGTGACATGTGCATTGTGACGATATACAGCGAAATTGTGTGTGGCCACCCTGTTAGTTGAGTTGTGTTTTCTGTGAAGCCTTCAGCTTTCTCTACTTCACGCCTTATTCATTCTCTCTTTCTGAACTCGTTCCTCTCTTCTTGCTTTTCTTTCAGACACTGTCCGGCCACCAGCAGTCTGTGCGGAGTCTGTGCTTCTCTCCCAGCACGGCCCACCTCTCCTCCGGATCTCTGTCTGGGGAAGTGCGGATGTGGTCCCTCCCATCCCACGCTTGTGTGGGCTGCTACCAGGCTCACCAAGGATCAGCGGAGGCGCTCAGTTTCGTGGAGGATGGGCGGATGCTGCTTAGTGGGGGAGCTGACAGCATGGTAGGATAAACGGGGACCTGAAAAACTGATTATGGCGAACTGTGTCCTTTACTGTGGTTTATGTGGAATGATAGCAGCCTTTAAACGGTTTCCCGCGCCTCACAGGTCCAGCTTTGGTCAGGGGTTCTCGGAAGGTCCCTGTGTCAGCTAGGAGAAGAAAAGGTTGGAATTGGGTCCAGCTCTCGTCCCAGTTTTGACCCTTATCCATTACCGATAAACTGTCGAAGTGTTTACTGATCCACATAAATCTTTTTCTCGTACAGACGAGTTCCGATCGCTCCACACTGTCCGAATCCCAAGCCCTTTGTGTGTCCGCTGCTGGGGGTTATGTGGCTGTAGGTTACCATGGCGATGGGCTAAAGGTGTTTTCGGAGGAGTCGGGTATGTTTCTGTCACCACGCGTCAGTCCCATAGTGAGGATTTCTCAGTGTCATCAGTCAGAAGCACAGATTTTGCCGCAACTGTAGCATAATACTGATTGCCCATACAGGTGAGATGCTTTGGAGCAGTGAGAACTTCGGCGAGTCTGTGCAGTGCCTTGCGTGGATCGGGACCCAAAAGGAGGCGGAGCTTTTGGTTACAGGGGGTGGAGACAAAATCATGAGGATGTGGAAGCGGATGGAGGCCAGTCTGGAGCTGCAAGGCTGTTTCGGGACACAGCAGGGAGCTGTTGTTGCTATGGCGCAGTCCCCGTCCTTCCTGGCTTCTGCCTCAGGTGACTGGTTCGGTTGATAGGTTACTTCAGTTAATGTCTGGACTGATTCAGCAGATGCTTCATCTCTGAAGTCCCATCACACAAAGCTTAGTGATAATGAATGAAAATGAATGCCTCTCTATCTTTGATTTGTTTTTCCTCTCTCAGAGGACTTCACCATTGCTCTGTGGTCATTGGGGGATTTGGCTGAGAACCCCTCCAGTCCCAGTCTTGTATCACTTCTGCGAGGCCACCAAGGCGGGGTCACATGTCTCAGTTTCAGCCCCAGTGGGGATAAACTTCTGTCAGGAGGCAAAGACCAGGTATGGAGAAGAAAACTGTTAATGATGATGATGGTGGTGCTTGGTACTGCTGCAGCTTGGCGATGGTGATGATGATGGTGATTATAAAGATGATCTGTACCTTTCTGTTTCAGGCTCTCCTGGTTTGGGATGTTGGTTCCCCTCATCCCACACTCTCCCAGTCCTTACTGCACTGTCATGGGGACTGGATCACTGGCTGTGCCTGGACCGCGGACCATGTGGTGAGGTTTGATGGACGATCTGCACATGCAAGCCATTGGCTCCTCTTTTCCCTTATTCAGTTCATTGCAGATGCATATGTGCTTAGACTAAAAGTATAACATGAAGAAGCATGATCCCCCTGGTGAGTGGGATCGCCATGCGCTGGAAGTCTGACAGGTTTACTGTGTTTCCCACTGGTTGCTTATTCAGATGGATTAGGAAGCAGATAATGAGGCACAGTAATCCACCATCACGGGTTTGAAGCTGGATTTCTCAGCGTCGCTGAATACAAACAAGAGCAGTCCTCTCATCTTCTCCCCCCTCTCCCCTCTCTGAACAGGTGAGCTGCTCGGTGGACTGCAGGGTACGTCTGTGGGACCTAGCGAGGGGTCAGTCAGTGCGTGAATTTCTGGGGAGCGTCTCCCTGACTTCAGTCTGCAGCGTGGTGAGTTAGTCACGCGAGGGCATCCTGACATGCGAAGCGATGCTGTGGCCAGCGAGCTGCCATATTGATCGCCTCAGCTTTGATCGGTTCCAGGGACAGTTCCTAATGGCGGCATCCAGAGGCGGTGAGCTACTGCTGTGGAACTGGAAGTCGGGGGTGGAGATTACCAGGATCCCCGCACACCATTCGAAAATCCATCAGTGCGGGGTGCTGCATTCCACTGGTATTCCACTGCATTCCACCAGTGACGTGCACACAGTGTCAAACACTAAGTCATTAAATCTAACTTGAACCAACTGTGCACCAGCTTCACCAGTTTTTGTGGTCGCCCTCTGATGCACAGATACTGGTGAGGATCATGAGGTCAAGGAGGAGGATTTGCTTGTTGCCACTGCATCGGAAGACGGGACAGTGAAACTATGGCAGCCTTTCCAGGCAGGTTCTCTATGCGGGGGCGATATTCCAGTGTCCTGCGATGTTTATCTTTCTCTGGACCCTTCCAGTATTTTAATTACTACCTCTGTCCTCCATATGTCATGCTAACTGCTGGTGTGTTCCTCATTTCAGTCCTTGCACAATGTGTGTGTGCGTATGATTTTATAATACTAATTAATATGTGATAACAACTATGATTACTGACTGACTGGCTTCACTGTGGGTAGGTGCAACATCACGGCACTCTTGCCGGTCACAGCCGAGGAGTTCAGGGCGCAGCCAAAATGCTGGATGGAGCCCAAGCAGTGCTTACCATTTCTGAAGATTGTTGTCTAAGGTCCTGGGCCCTGGACATAGCAACGGGTAAGCGATACGCTGGTAATAGTTCCCGTTCCTTTAAGTGGAGTCGTTCACATTTAGCTGATGTTCATACTTTTTTTGACCTTAGACGTGAGTTGTGTTACATCTGTGGTACGTCATGTTAATGTCCAGCGTTTTCCTGCTTACATGCAGAGAACTCCATCGACAAGAACGGGGCTGTTGTGGGTCTGTGTCTGTCCCCCTGTGGTCGCCTGGTGTTGCTGGGTTTCGACACCGGCAGAGTGGCGCTGTGGCACGAGAACACTCTTCTGTGCCGCAAACGGGTAACTTTTCAGCAGTACTGTTCTCATCCTAGGAGTAAACCACCATGCGCAGTGTCTCCGGAGTCCCTTATACATGGTCAGGCCATGAAATCCACCCTCAGGGGCTGGTGTGTAGCTTAGGAGGTTGGGGAGTTGTGCTCATATACAGTAGGTGATGGGTTTGAGTCCTAGGGCTGGCAGAGTGATCGTATCACTATTGAAGTTTTATTTTGAGCAAGGCCCTAACCCCCACCTGTCCTGGGGGTTCAGGATGCTGGAAATAAATGTGAATATGAACCCACTAGATGTTTGGAAGTGTTTTATGTGAGGGGTGTAGTTGCTCTAGTTTTTTTTCCTACATTGGGGTATATTTTACTGGTTTGTATGCGGAATATTTGACAGTGACTTGTTACAGTTTTGTCTTTATGGTTCTTACGGCTCTCTGTCACTGGGGGACGTCTCAGTTTTTTTGAATGCTTATATTTAAAACCACTGCCTCTATCAGGTAACAGAGCACATGCTGTTGGCGATGACGTTCACGACGGAGGAGAAGTTTGCCGTGAGCGCTTTCGACGGCTCTGTCTCGGTGTGGAGAGTAGACTGGAATCCCCAGCTGAGCTCGGCGAGGTAAATCATTGGGCTGACTCAGAACAAGGTATGGCATGATTATAAATGTTGAAATCTGACTTCTGACCCCCCACTTCCACTTATTCTTACACAGAATGTTTCAGGTGTCCACTCTCCAATTAAACAGCCCTGCACTGAGTTTATACAGCAGCGAAGTGCTGGTGTGCATCTGCATGGATGACAATGTCCTTGGTGTTCATGGTGACGAGACCCTGGAGCAGTTCCTCCCTGGGTAAGCTGGCCCAAAATGCACCGGCCACTTCCTGTGGCAGCTCACTTCCAGGAGATGGTTCGACTCTCTGGTTGCTGACAGTGCCTGGCGAATGCCCGGATCTTCAGAATCAGCCATGGCGCCTACAGCCCTGGGCATCGACCGCAGTCGGACCAGGATTTAAGTGAAGAGTTTGCCCGTCTCTAGCTTTCGCTGCTCCTGTTAAATTATCCACTCTTCCCAGTCTGAGTTTTACGAAGGCTAAACAAACCCATAAAATGTAAAATCAAGAAATCTGCATGTATTAGCAACTCTAGAAGCAAAAAGTAAATGTGCAAAAATACTATAATGTAATTTTTCTCATAGTCAAATATATCTGTCATTCAGGGGCAGTTGAAGACCCAGGCCAGGATGTGAGATTAATCGTGATCACAAAAATAATCCTTTGACAGCCCTACTGACAGTCTGACATGTTTTGCTTCTTTGTTTTGAACTATCAATCTTCTTGTCTTGCCTCCTCACTTACTGTGTGTGTGTGTGTGTGTGTGTGTGTGTGTGTGCGTGTGCGTGTGCGTGTGTGCGTGCTGCTTCTGTACTAAACTAATGGGTGATAGTAATAAACTTAAAGGACTGAGAGCAGCTTTTCCCGTAAATCATAGCACTTCTCACAGTAACTGTACCGCCATGTTTCTGTCCTCGGTAGGTGGATACACGGTAGCCATGTTCTCTGTACAAAAGCCAACAATGTGACGAGCGCCTGGATTCTGACGGAGAGTTCTAATACCCCTGGGCTGAGCTTTTTGGTACGTTCCTCCCCTTCCTTTGCTTATAGTTGGTCTCATCCATCCAAATGTGTGAATGAAAGCTTACAGTAGGGATGAGCGTGTGCTTACATTTTTTGCAAGCAAACTTTTGGTCTGTAAGTCTGTAAAACAAGCTCTGAAATATCTGCATAAGTTTCAGCTCATGACTGAAATAGTTGATTTCTATAAACTTTTTGTATCTACCAAGAAAACTGGAAACTGAATTGAACCAAATGGTAAACAATGAATATGTGTCCCATTATAGCCCTAGTGCATGTCCTCCATTTTGCTCGTTCTGTATTTAGCAGCCACTTAACTTTGCCTATCTTTCCCAGTTTGTCGTGGCCTCTGCTGATAGCTACTCTGGCTCTATTTCCAACACTGACATCGACGATGAGGAGAGCAGTGACGCGGAGGCCGACGACGCTTACATATCAGCGGGCGCATTGGATGGAGGTAGGGGTCGAGCCTCACACCCAGCGGGCGCGTTGGATGGAGGTAGGGGTCGAGCCTCACGCCCAGCGGGCGCTTTGGTTGGAGGTAGGGGTCGAGCCTCACGCCTAGCGGGTGCCTTGGATGGAGGTAAGGGTCGAGCCTCACGCCCAGCGGGCGCGTTGGATGGAG
>JAODJX010000083.1:908058-930595 GCA_026776945.1 Isichthys henryi
GCCCATTGCTTCTGGGATGGGCTCCGGACCCCCCGCGACCCAGTAGGATAAGCGGTTTGGAAAATGGATGGATGGATGATAATATGTCTTAGTGTTTGTATTACACCATGACAATCGCTGGACACCCCATTGAAAAATTCCCACTGGCACCCCTGATAACTACAAGTAATAGAAATACACTTTTGCTAAATCTTATGTTGCAATCTTGAAAGTATGTCGTGGAATCCCATTGTATATCATAAAAGTCTGCTGTGATGCTCAGGTAACAATTTTAGGCTGTATAAGTAACTGCAAATACAAACTGGGTGATCATAATTAAATGACACTGTGGACTATCGCAGTTTTCTTAAGACAATTTAAGATTCAAATAAGATATTTCGTGGATTTTCCAGAAGTCCTTCCACAGTTTATTCATTAAAGATTAGCAGGTTTTGTTGACAAATGTGGGAAACTTTCCAAATCCATATTTTCCTGTTACTATTCTATGGCTGATTATCTGTTATAAATCATCAGCTCTGTGACTCAAAAAAAAAAAAAAAACGGATTCTCCTCAAATGACTCCTGACTCTTACCTCTAAAGCAGCGGAGAGCAGTAAGATCTGCTTTGTACCAACCAAGAGTTAAAGTTGGTGACACCGTTACGCATTGAAACAGTGACGAATGCCATGAAAGAAAAACGATCTATTCATTTCTTAGAATAAAGAAACGCTTTGTCCCTGCCCGCTTTTTTTTGTTTTATGGGTGTGTCTAATGCTGTTTCATCGCTTCCTCCCAGTTGGTCTTTACACGCCTTTCAATTTTCTTCATTAACCAGAATGACGCATCGAAACACGTTATCGGCCTTAAGCTCCGCGTTAGCTCCCTGCCTCTCTCTGCTGCTTTGCCTATCCCAGTCTCAGTGGTCCAGGATACTCCCGGTACTGTTGGCTTACTCCCCTCACCCATGTCCCTGTGCTCATCTTTTCCAGCACGGTGCACTAGGTTCTTAAAAGTATACCTAGACAATTCGCTCATGAATAAGCATTAAAAACTACAATGACCATAATGCTCCAGGAACGTCACGGAACTCAGAACAACGCAGTACAAACTCACAGGCTGACGCCGCGCGAAGGACACGCAGAATGGTAATTTTATAAGCGGTATAATATGCACTTTATGACTGTAACACATATATTACGTAACAATACTTGGCATAATACAAATTTAATTTGCACTCCTCAGCATGTCACATCCGCCTCTGAAGTCTGATATAAAATTATAGAGGTCATATGATGAGAATGACAGCTCGCTTTGTCATTATTTATTAATATGACTTAGAATACTTCATTTGCGTGTAAATGTTTAATTTATTAAAATATTGTGGCTGCATGTCACTGCTTTTTCTAAATCTTAAGTGCTTTGTTCTTAAAAACTACAGATGAATTTCACATGAGGTTGTTCCATTTTAATTTGATTGAACTTTACAATTTGCCCCCTTCACGGGTTATTCCCTGCCACGCGCCCGATGTTTCCGGGATAGGATCCGGACCCCCCGCGACCCTGCATGAGACAAGATGAACATGGATGAACTTTATAATTCATTTTACCCATGTTGAAGTCCCCGTTATGCAGTTCCGAGCAGATTTTAAAAACATTTCATTTATCAAATTAAAATTTAATTTCATAAAATCAAATTAAAGTTTTCTGTGTTTTATGGTACATCGATATTTATTTGTAAAAAAACTGAAATGTTTTCTTTTTCCCCAGGACCTATCCGAACATAAACAGTCGCTCAGCGCTTCATAGACGTGCCGAGACTGCTCCAGCCGTCCAGATGTTGTCATTGCACCAGCTTAGTCGCTCCTGACACCCAGTACGCCCAGTACCGGAGTATATGCCGGAGAGTCACCCGGAGCTGGGTATGGATTGTGTTGTTTTTGGCTCCCATGTAGTTATAACGCCGGAGGGGGAACGTCAGAAACGTCACTGTCTCAGGAAAGAGAATAATGGGAAGGGCGTGCGGAAGGAAAGCTGCCGTGATGCTTTCGGTTATACGGTGAACTTTTAAAGGAATCGACTACTTCGTCTTTGAAAAGTGCTGCTAAACTAAAGACATCGAAACCGAGACATTTACCACGACTTAAGTGCTTTTCTTTTTTAGAATTCCCCAGAGCTGTGGAGTAACACGTTGCGAAAGCATGTTCTTCTTGTGTAATCTGGGTTATGAAGACCCGAAGGATTTCCATTATTAAGTCAAGATGTACAGTCGTATAAGTACTGAATAACGGAAAACTATTTAATGCCGGAATTCCACATTACACCGAAGGTCATCTGTCCCTGCTTGTACTGACTGCCTGGTTTCTCGTTGCTGTAAATTATTCTCTATTTTCTCTCTCGTTTTGTGCGCAGAGTGACATAACAGAAGAAGAACGGCGTTTTAAACGATAGTGAGATGTGTCTTAACGGGCTGAAACATTCGTACAGTTTTCTTCTCCTACAGTGACCAGCGGCAGTATTGTGAGAAGAGTGTTTAATTTGAGCACTTTTTGAGTCGTCTTTCAACTTTTAATAATTTGAATATTTACATTCTAAAATAACAGACAAATTTCAAGTAATTTAAAAGACAACACGGCACAAACTGCGAGATTTGTATGTGTCATTAGCGTTGTTTATTAGTACCCATTGTCAGTTTTGTAGAGAAAATACATGCAGTCTGTTAGCAACAGTTAGAAAATGAAAATCGGTTAATACGTAACGTCAAATTTTCATGTCATTATTTATAAGTGGTCATTTGCCAGTTGTTCTTAGTTGAACACTGTCATTCACATATGTATCATAGAAATATCCGAATATGTGTTTTATACTTCACGTGTAATTAATGTGAAATGGAAACTGAAAAAAAATCCAGTTTCGGTGTTGTTTTTTCTCCCAATAGACATATTTGAAACAAGACTCGTATCCAACAAAGAGTCCCGTTGTGCCCATGGAAACTGAGAAGGAAACAGAGGACAGAAATGTTACTGATTCTCACAGACCCTATCAGGTGTTTCTTAACTCATTTTGAATCCTGACTTAACTGATCTCCCTATTACTTAAAAGTGTGTGTAGATATGTTAATTGTTTTGATTAAATCTTTATTAGTTTAAAAGTTAAAAACACAATGCTAGTGGTAAGACTAGTGAAAATTGCAGCTATGCTACTTGTCCATTCTCGTTCTGATTGGCTAATGCCGTGTTATCTACGCTTAGGGTCAAAGACCACTACAGTAGATCATTTTAACAAGGCTGAGTTTTTCATTATAATGTCACAACAAATGGTTCCCGGATAGTGCAACCTTGTTTGCATTTGCTCTTATTTTGCATCATAGTGAAATAACAGCTTAAACGTCTTCTTGCCTGCAGGAATGCTGCAGAGATGTTCCTGAGAGCAGCACTGATGTCACCATGAAAGCTGCTGAGAAGACAGATGGTCAGGGCAGAAAGGAAGACCCACCCAAGGACAACAGACAGGTGTCTCTTCTCTCTTAATCTTCTCTTTCCCATTTAAACTACAATGTCAGTACTAATCAGTGCAAGTCACATGCACGTACTTCTCTGCAGAGTATAATATTATAATATTTTGTGTCCATTTTAGACCCAGAAGCAAGGGAAGAAATGGCAAAATCCCTTCATGCCACAGAAAGTAGTTACGGTAACGTTGAGTTTCAGAAGGTGTGTTTTAGAAATACACGTGAAATAAGTCATAGAATTCACAGCTTCAAAGTTTCGTCTTTTTAGAGAAAAATGGTGCAAGAAAGGACAGAAAAGCATCCAAAAACTACAGATGTTGAGCAGATCCACGTAGAGGTACAGTGCTATAAGTAGTGGCCAGCTGAATTTCTGTTTCCCTTCCCTTATGAAAGTAAAAATAATATATAATTTGTGTGAGTTTCATATTTTATGTTTTCCCAGGTCAGCCAAGACCAAATGACAGAGAAAGCGAATGAGGTCAGAAATGTGCATGAAAATATTTTAATAATACAGACATATTAATAAATAATTTGTATTCATCCCCATACTCCTCTTGAGATATTTAAAAATATTGCAAAGATTGCAGCTGTTCATAATCAGATATAATACATACACACCAGAGTCAATGAAAGAATGGCATCTTAAAAGTGGATCAAGCTCAAGTTGATCAAGTCAAATGCATCTTCAGGCAGACATAGGCCTGGTACTTATTATTCTAATAATAATAATAATAAAATAATGTCCATCTTTGCAGGATGTTGATGGCCTCATGGAGTGGTGGGACACTGTGGAACGTGAGTGAATGTTCTATCTCATACGCCTCAACCTGCTTCCCTTGAGGGTGGATCATTGATTTGTTTTGTTGGACTCTTCCCTAGACTGGAACGACATGCCTATGCAAGCTGATTTGTCTGAGAAGGAAAAGACCAAGTAAGGATTGTTTCAAGCTGTTCGTATTTGGCTTGGCTTCTATCTGTGTGTCTGTGTCTGCATGTCTGTTACCTCATTTCCACCAACGCGGAGCCGATGCCAGTGCTGGGCTGGAATGGAAACGTTACGCAGGTGGAAGTGAGAGCAAAATAAATGTTCATATAAATAATTTTTTTTTTTGTTTATTTTCGTTTGTTCCTCATTTTCAGTTTTTACTAACTGCTGAACCGAAAACCCGGGCCTTTAAATCTCATACTTTTGAGAGTATGACTCATTGCGCTCTGTCTCTTCTGCCTGTATCCGCTTTAGTCTCCGTACAAACTGTGTTTCTCCCCAGTCAGTGTGATTGCTTGCTGTTTTACCGCCATCTTTTCAAGGATTGCGCCATAATAAGCTAAAAATTGAACTCTGCCGTCCGCCTCACGATCTTTTCGTCACTTTAAGGCCACGATATCTTATTTATTCAACCTGCGATATGTTTATAATTCATTAAATCTGACCAGCAGGTCAATCTTTCGTTTTCCACGGAATAAAAACGCAATGTAACGTTATTCCGCTAATAAACTGGCTAGTAATTTTACTGCTGACGCTGGCGATATTAGACTAATCTATACTTGTTACGGATTGATTTTTCCGGTTTGGATGCGATAGCCGTCCCACTTTCGCTGATGTTCTGGTTCCAAATTCTGAGACTAGCTTTTCTGAGTCGCCGTGCTGGAGTGATTTTATTCTGACTGCAGCCAGTTTTTTTATGGTGAAAACACGTGGAATCAGTTCCAGATCAGGAGAAAGTCCAGCACCGGCTCTGCGTTGGTGGGAATGAGACGTGCGTGAATGCATGTGAATTTGCCCACCACCTTCTCGTCTCTTCCCTTTCTCCCCACTCTCTGCCTCTCCTCCATTGTCCCAGAGCGTTTGCAGTGACTGCAGAGAAGGTGATGAAGGGTATCCGCGTCTTCAACAAGCTGTTCATGGAGTGGGCTGAGGGTCTTTGGCAGCACGTCATCGACCTCAATGCTATTGCTGACGGCATTGATCGCTTCAACAAAAGGGCGAAGATCGCTGCTATTACGGGGGGCTCCACCAGCGCAGTAGGAGGGGTGACCACCATTGCCGGGCTGGCCCTTGCTCCTGTCACCTTGGGGACGTCACTGATTGTGACCGCTGTGGGCCTTGGCGTGGCGACGGCCGGGGGCCTCACGTCTGCCTCTGCCGGCATCTCTAACAGTGTAAACAACTCACTGGACCGCAAGAAAGTGGAGAGGATCGTGGCGGACTATCAGACCAAGATGGGTGACATCAGCAAGTGCCTGAAGTTCATCAAGCAGGGAATCGACAGCTTCCGCAAGTACGACGCGGTGAAGATCAAGGAGCACGGATGTAGCCAAGAAATCCCCGAGCTGAGTAGCATCTACAAGGAAGGTACGATGGCCGGAAAGGCCGTAGCCTGCAATGCTGCTGAGATCATGCGTCTGACGCAGGCGGCCAACGTGGCGGGCAGCACTGCCGCCCGGGCCGTCCAGTTGGCCAGCATGGCCACCGGTGTGCTGACTGGCCTCTTTGTAGCCATGGACATATACTTTGTGGCCAAGGACTCATGTGAACTCAAGAAAGGGGCCAGATCTGAGTTCGCCGCTAAAATCCGAGACGTGGCTGAGCAGTTGCACGGCGGCCTCGTGGAGCTCAACGGCATCCGTGCGGAGCTGCAGGAATTTAATAGGTGTAGCTGAGAGTTACCGCGGTACCACCATCTCCATCTGAGTCTCATGGAAGTAAAAAAAAAAGAAAAAAGGCAATCTTGAGGCCGATTAGAGAGGGCATGTTTAAGACTGTTAATGTATATAGAGTATACCACTTCAAAAGATCATTTTCAAAGGCTCATTAATATTATCAAACATTTTTTGAGACTAAACTAAAGATCCTTATTTGCATAAGCTAGGAACAGTATAGCGTTCCCATGTTTACCGTGAGCTGCTTGAAGCTTGGCGTTAATCATTCCCGTGGTACTTCATTGTTACTGTTGCCTTTCCGTACTGTGTTACAGTTGAAAGTCACCTTTAACAAACATGACTAATATTTATTTCCTGCTCTTTAAAATAAACTGTTATTTGACTGCAAGCACTTGAAAATAGATTTTCAGAGTACTGGTACTTGTTTGTTATTTTTAAATGTAAATATTCAAGTCTTGAAGATGACACAATTCTATCATTAATATTGACAGACATAAGTCTTTGGTTCTCCCGTCAAGACTGAAATGGTATGAAATGGGTAATTGATGTGACACTTAGACTAGTATTGGCAAGCAAAATGACAATGGGCAAGCTTAGTACCAATGAGTCGATCTGCATATCTTGTCATGTAAACTTTTGGGTTGAATATAGACAAATCCTCAAAATCCATATATTCATTTACATGCTAGAAATGCAGAGCATTTTATCGACGTTATCGATGTGACATTGAACAGGTCTTCGCATGGAATTGCCCACAGACGCTCTTGAAGAGTCTGGAATCTCTGGGATGTGTTTAATCTTGCTTCTTGGAATGTTTGTACACCCAGAGTTCCTTACTTAGCTGACTGACACCTAATGCTGGTAAAATGTGTTTCATCTCCAGGTTTATTTTGGTGAAATGTTGGTTCTTATCCCCGGTGTCATGGTACTGTGTGCTAAAAACGTATTTCTTGGTTTTTTGTCTTGCGTAGCTGGTGTGTCGACAGCTGGATCTTCTTCTTTCAGGATTGTTTTCGATCTTCTTCTTTTGTCTTTTAGCCCCATGCCATGCTTCTTCCATTGCTCTTCTCTGAAGATCTTGTCCTGGAGACATCCAGCGATTAGCACCCCCCGACTCCCCAATGGTAGCTGCTTCCTGCAGTACACTGACAAATTGTCTCAGGGACTGCAAACCAGAAAACCTGGTTTAACTGACCTGGCCTGGGTCTCTTGTTCTTGACAGTCTGTGAGGTCAATAAATGTATTTTGGCAGAACGTTCTGAGTCCTGTGTCTCTATATCCTTTTCAGGTTATGTCGGATAATTGCTTTTGACTTAGAAATTATATGATGTGAAAAACAATTCCTTGCCCAAAGACGTTTTTCCCTCATACTTCATAAAAAGTGTCATAAAACAAAGCAGCCTGTTTAAAACATAAGAGCTACGTGCCATATTTACCTCGGGATAGATACTTGGTGACTTAATAATTCTCATAGAAAAAAATGGTGGTTTTGTATTTTCCTGGTGTGCAAAGCGCCGTCAGAACGACTTCCTCGTGCCATTATTACTTAACGGATAGGGCAGCCCACTGAAATACTTACGTAGTACTTTGCAAACATTTATTAAAGGACCATTTACTAGAAGGACTAGCAAGGTCAATATTCCGTCAGATATATTTTTCTGGTTCTACTTCCTAAACTGCAGAGTAAAAAGTCACCAGATTTTGTGGGTAACTATTAAACCTCTGGCACTAATTACATGAGTGTAGAAACCATTGTTTAAAGGCTCTGTATTTATCGTAAGTATTTTTATATAATAATTGGATTATGATATATATTTTTTTACTTCTTTGAAGAACCTTAAGGAACGTCGTGAAATTAATTCCACAATAACTCCGCATCATGTATTAAATAATTAGAAACGCAATCCAGTTTTATAATTCACATTGAACAATGATATTATATCCATATGAAATAGGCTATAAAGCTGTTCGAATTCCAGGTGACAGTATTTCGGGGTGGTTTTGAAGCCAAAGGGGAAAATACCGAGCTTTCCAACCGGCCAAAGGGCAAAAATTTAATGTTTAAAGTTTATCGGAATCGTAAACCATGGAATTTAATGTCTTTCGCGTGTTTGAGAGAAGGAAAACACATTCTTCGGTTACCAAATTATACTTACTTTTAAATGTATTTGTTGTCTGTTACCGTGTACCGTCAAACTGGGTTTACCAGTCCTAGGCAAAAAAAGTCTAGACGTCGAGGACTTTTTCAAGGATTTCACTCTCCCTCCATGAACCACTCCCTAATCTAAAGAGAATTTAAGTTTACAAAGGCACGAATATCCAGGCAGGTAAATTAAGTGTGTTATATAACAATTATAGGGAGATCGACGTTGTTAAATAGACTAAGAGTAGTAGGACGGGTCGTGTTCGTAAAGTAGGAAGGTTTCAATTGCTAAACTTAGTGTCTGACACTCTTGGTCAGGCAAGGGAGCTTTTTTTTAATCTCATACGCCCAGGCACAGAAATCCACAAGCCATGATCCGGCGGGACTGTGCCTGAATGTGGCGACATGTGCGTCCTCTGTAATGTCGCGCCGAGGAAACTGGCGTCCGGATCCGCCGCAGTCTTTTCTCAAGTTTGCTTGACTACCTACCAGGACATTTTACTGCACACAGAAATACAGGTATGTATTAAAGTTTTTCAAATTATAACCTTTTTAAATAGCACATTTATTTCTATCGTATTTTTATTAATGTACATGTCTGTACGTGTGTTCTGTTATATTTTTTGAGCTGGGAAAAGTTTTTTTGTTATATTAGTTATCCGAGTATGTACATACATCATTAACATTATATTCTGTTACAGTAACTTTGAGTTCCATAGATAAATCTCAAGTAACTTAAACAAAGTCGTGAAATCACTGTTGTTTTGCTTTGCTGCAAAGCAAACAAGGAAGGGATTGTAACTGCGCCCGTGAATCATCTGTCGCAATGGGACAGGGGTGACGTAGCTCACGTGACTTTCTGGGCCACGGATACAGCAGATATGTTTCAGTTTCAGCCTTCAGGTTTTATTGTCATATACAGTGACACTCAAGGACCACGGTTGTGGGGGTGGGGGGCGTGCATGGGAGGTTAAGACAAACAGCAATGCAATACAATGTGCAATATAAAAAACAGTGCCATATTAGAAAGTAGACGTGATAATGAATACGGGGATCCCCCGCCGAAGTTACGTTCCAGACCCATCAGCGATAGGTGAAAATCCGCGATATAGAAAGACCATATAAATTATATAACATTTTTTAATAGTTTTAAGCCTTAAAATACCTCTCCCACACGCTTTAAACACATATAAACTTATTAAAATACACTTTGTAAACACATATGGTATGTGGATGTTGGGCTAAGGATATGAGTAACACAATAATAATAATAGTAATAATATGTAATATTGTTATTAATATATATATATACACATCGCAGAGAACTGTGATGCGTCGGGGAAAAATCCGCGGTATAACGGGGGATCACTGTAGGCATTCCAGTGATAAATCACTGTCTGTATCATCACCATTTTATAGGTTCTGCTTTTACTGTGATATACTGTATGTGCTAAAAGCCTGGAACTGGCTTTCGTCATTTGTTGTTTGTTTGCCTGTGCTGGCCAGTATGTAAAATCACCTCGTTAATTTTTAACAAGCCTGCATTTTCCTTTGGAATGTTTTCCATTGCGGTCCGATTCTGTAATGTGCATTGTTGCTTTACTTCTTGATATCACACCAGTTTGCTAGATGTATAATTAGTTAATTTCTCTCTTTTGGAATAGACATAGAAATGTTGAGCAGAATATTCAGAAGAGCTCCCTTGCCAGTGGAAAACTGCCTACCTGTGCAGGTAAATGCATTGCCATTCTACGCAGATAGATTGATTTTCTTTGCTCTCTGAAGACATCCAATAGATAAATATACAGCAAGGACAGCTTATGTTAACGGACTGTGAGTAAAGTAAGTGACTTTCTTTATAACTTAACCCTTAATAAACTCAGAAACAGTCTGTGCTGATTCACCCTTATTTTCTTTCCTGGACAAATGATAGCTGATGATCAGTGTATTTAGTTTCCCCCAGATCTTGTAGTCAGTCTGCACATTGGCACATTTTAGAATGCCCACCTCTCGCGTCCTTATTAAATTGTTTTATGCATACCAATGAACACTATAAAGACAATAAGGTTTAAATTGAATTTGGGTTTGGATCCCGTCCTGCCTGTGAGAGCATAGCATGTTCACATACATGGTTACTTGAATCAGTGTCTCCATATTGTCCTTAGTGTTTGATTGTGTGCGTGCACTGATTTCCCATCTAAGGCGTCTCCTGTCGTGTGCCCTGTGATGGACTGGTCATCCCATCCAGAGTGTCCTCCTGTCCTGTGCCCTGTAATAAACTGGCTTCCTGTCCAGGGTGTCCCCTGCCCTGTAATAGACTGGCATCCAGTCCAGGGTGTCCCCTGCCTTGTGTCCTGTGACAGACTGGCATCCCGTCCAGGGTGTCCCCTGCCCTGTGCTCTATAATAGATTGGCATCCCGTCCAGGGCGTCCCCTGCCCTGTGACCTTTGACAGACTGGCATCCCGTCCAGGGCGTCCCCTGCCCTGTGACCTGTAATAGACTGGCATCCCGTCCAGGGCGTCCCCTGCCCTGTGACCTTTGACAGACTGGCATCCCGTCCAGGGTGTCCCCTGCCCTGTGACCTTTGACAGACTGGCATCCCGTCCAGGGTGTCCCCTGCCCTGTGCCCTATAATAGACTGGCATCTCACCCAGGGTGTCCCCTGCCCTGTGCCCTATAATAGACTGGCATCTCAGCCAGGGTGTCCCCTGCCTTGTACCCTGTGCTTCCTAGGAAAATGGATGGACATTTGAAACAGTAATAAATTGATTTGGAGTTATAACTGAATGTGTCCTCATCTGTCATAGGACACTGTCAACCTGGAACATCCCACTATACAAAGGTTCCCAGAAGGAGGCAAAATGTGCTTTTTCCACTATAGTGTTTCACCACATTGAATGGTGTGTGAGTGTGCCCTGTGATGGGTTGGCGTGCCATCCTGGGTTGTTTCCTGCTTTGTGACCGTAGCCTGTGTAATAGGCTCTGGACCCCTTGCATTCCTGAATAGGACAAGCAGTTTTAGAAAACGGATGGATGGATGTTATACCACACTGTGCCAAGTACAGTTTCCCAGATGAAATGTCACTTTCATCGAATCATTTGCATACTTAGTAATTAGCTTTTACATGTTTACTTATCGGCTGAGGAATAGCTAAAAAATTCAAAGCATTCCCATATTACTAACCTCTGTTCATATACACAGGTTTCTGCGTCAACATATAACTTTATCTGTGCAGGTTGTTACATTAGCACTTCAATGCTGGCTGAGTGTATATGACTGGTCATTTAACTGCAGGATACACCCACCTGCGATGAGCTCGCAGCCCAAGAGGACAGCACTGGCAATCTCTCCGAAAGCAGCACAAGGGTCAGTCTGCCCATTCAGGCAAACCATTTTAATGTCCTTAAACTCAGAAGTGTACTTGGCTATATTCTACCTTCCCAGGCAGCTCCTGAAGATGTGCAGGTTATCTGTATCGCAAAAGGCAGAATATAGCAATGCATACCTGCTCTTACACAACTGTCTTCCAGGGGGACTTTGAGAAGATACATTCCAACACTAGTGATCCAAGACCCTCTGAGGACACAGGGGAAGTGGGTCTTTGTCTTCTGACATCTCTCTCTGTTCCTTACCTTTCAGTTTCTTTATAATAATAATAATAATATAACAAGCAGTAGACCTCACGCAGGCTGACACCTTCGTGGACTGATGTGGTGATGGATCAGCAGATGACTGAGTCTAGTTGTAATGCTGTAGTAGGAAGACTACATACACAATTTGATTCTCTAAGTTTTGGAGGGATTCTGTCATTGTGAAGGTGTCAGTGTGTGCATGCATGTAAGGAACAGGACTCTCATCTTTTCCCCAGGATGGTGAAAGTTTGCTGGATTGGTGGAGAGGGGTGGAAGGTGGGTCCTTTTTTTAAAAAAAAACCCTCGTGTTGTATGGTGCTTTTCCACTGCCACCAGGAACCAAGCTGTACCCGATCTGGAACCACGAAATTCTTTTCACAGTACGGCTTGAGTATGGCTTGGTCATGGCAGTCCTCAGAATTTCTAAGTCATCCTTGAGAATATAGTTGCAATGGTTTTGTGTGCATTTCATTCTTTGCTACCTGGCAGGTTGGGAAGAGTGGAACAAAGCCATTAATATCCATGAGGATATGGAGGACGTGTAAGTGCTCTCCTCATTTCCACTTCATTCCGTCACTCCTGACTCACTGCTTCTTTTTCTGTCTTTCTCTTGGCTGACTCTGTGCAAAAGAATCAATATTCTTGCAGTTATTTTTGTCCTTTATTAATCTGGTGCTTCTTCTATGGCTTTGATTGGCCAGTTAAAATTGTCCCTGTATTTAAAGGCTGTATTGCAATATTATGGGTAAAATACACAAATAGTCTGTTAATTAGACTAATTAAGTGTCTATAAGAGGAAGCTCACCCCCACTTTGGGTGTTTGAAATGTTTTTTGAGTGTTGGACCTGTGTTCTGTGGATTTTCTCTGATAGTCCAAGTGCAGTGTCTCTACATTGCCCATTGTGGGTAACTGCGTGGCTTTGTCCCACACAGTACACACTTACATGCTACCACACTTGGCGGGTGTGTTCACTCGCTTGGTGCAAGTATCTATGGGAGTCCCATTCCTCAAATAACCCGAGGGCAGTGCCATTGATGTCGACTTGGCAAATTTGGCAGATACCGTGGTCTTTGGCTAAGTATGCAGAACACAATGCGCTGCATTGATGACGACTAATGTTTATATCGAACACGGGGATGTCTTCCAGCATATCAGAGTGCAACATGCCTCCTAAAAGGTTTCCGTTTAATGTGCAAAGTTGAATAACAAATGCTATACATGTTATGATGGGCAGTGTGTGGCTCAGTGGGCTAAGCCTGTTCGCCTGTAATTAAAAGGTTGCCAGTTCATGCCCAGCCTCAGCTGCGGGTCCTTGAGCAAGGCCCTTAACCCCCAGCTCCGTGGGCGCCCCAACACGTGGCTGCCCTTTGCGGACAACTTACTTTACAAAGTAGAAAGTTGAAAAAAAAAAGGTAGTTTCCCCATGAGGATCAATAAACCATCTAGCATTATTTAAATAGCCTAGGTTACAGCGAAGGATAGCCCCCTAACACAAATGACAACATAGCTGTGCATAGCATGTTCAAGTGTGTCCCATTGTTTTCAGGAAATGTCTGGGCACTTGAGCTTTTAACATAGACACGCGCACTTTGTGTCTTACGTCAACGTACCTCACCACTGTGTTTAGTATCTCAGCGCGCTTGCACTTAAGTGGGGGAAATAATGAAATAATGATAGATACTTTATTGATCCCCATGAAGAAATTCTCTTTACACCCCCCCTCTCTGTATGTGAGAGCAAATTGGGTGTGAAGGGCAGTTAGCTGTTGCAGCACCCAAGGAGCTGGGGATAAGGGCTTTACTCAGGGGCTTGCAGATGAGTCAAGGCTGGGCTTGAACTGGTGACCTTCTGATCACAGGTACAGGGGCTTAGTGCCCCAAAGCTGCCGTGTACCTTGCAATGCATTGGCATCCTATACTGTCCTGTTCTCTCTGACATAAGCTCCGGCTTCTCTCTTAGTCCTGTGTTGGATTAGTGGTTGGAAAAGGTCGTCTTTCCTTCTTTTCCTAGTGCGGTGGAACAGGCAGCCGACCGCGTTTACATGGCTGCCCAGCTGTTTGTGCGTCTCCTGGAGCAGCACAGTGACTCTCTGCATGGCCGCGTCCGCGAGCTGCTCTCCGTGGCCGATGCCGCCGACGGCTTCCACAAGCGCACAGTGGCGGCCAGCGTCGGTGGGGGTGTGGCCAGCGTGGCCGGGGGCGTGGTCACCATCAGTGGCTTGGTCCTCGCCCCCTTTACCTTCGGCACCTCCCTCGTTGTCACTGCTGTCGGGATCGGCGTGGCCACTTTGGGTGGCCTCACCTCGGCCTCCGCCAACATCACAGACACGGTCCACTCCAGCATGGACCGCAAGAAGGTGGAGAAGATGATCCAGGATTACCAAGAAGAGATGAAGGACATCAAAGAATGCCTGGAGTTTGTGCAGGTCGGTGGATTTTCTGAGTACACATCTACTCATTCTCATACACTCAACTCTGTGCAGATCAAGAAATGGACTTATACCCTAGTTATAAGATATATAAAATATACATAACTTATCAGTGTGCTGATATGTCCTGATATATGCATTGATACTGTATTGTCAGATGCAACAAAAAAATACACAGAACAAGACAGATCTACCCACATATACTTATGTAAACATACATCTATTAGGCCAATACTTTTATCCAAAGTAACGTATAACTGGGAAAGCTGGGTTAGCCTGTTCATGGAGCAGTTGGGGTTATGGGCCTTATTCTAGGTGTCGGCCACTGGATTGGAACCGAAACCTTCTGATTATAGTCCGAGTCCTAACTTGCAGAACCACACACATGTATGTGTAGTGATGGACAAAATATGATACTATATAAATTATTTGCTGTATTTTTGACCCCACTAGATGGTGCTCTTGCCTCTCACACCTTCTGTTTTGCCCTTTGCAGGAGGGTGTAAATGTACTGAGGCAGTGGGACTTTGAAGAGTACATGGAGAGCCTGTCTAGGCAAGCACTGAACCAGAACCTGAAGCATGTGATGAAGGAGGGCGGACGGGCAGGGAAGGCCCTGTTCATCAACACAGAGAAGCTGGTCAACACAGTGCAGGTGCTCAGTGTGGCTGGTGGAGCGGCCCGAGCAGCCCAGGCAGTCAGTATCGCCACCGGAGTAATGTCTGCGCTCTTCCTTGCACTTGACATCTTCTTCCTCGCAAGGGACTCACACGAGCTACACACAGGTGCCAAAACCAAGTTTGCTGCCAAGATCCGAGAGGTCTGTAAGGAGCTTGAGGATGGTTTGCAGGAGCTGAAGCAGATCAAGGAGGAGTTACAGAAGACCATGAATGAGGAGGAGCTGCAAATGGAGGAGGAGAAGGTCCTGTTGTCTGAGTTGGATGAACTAGCACTCCTTGAGAAAGAGCTTGACCAACTGGAAAATGAGTTTGACGAAAGAGCCCTCAAAAAGAGCATGGGTGAGGGCCAGGGCATGGCTGAGAAAGACGGGCAAGGCAGAATCGAAAGTGTGATTGTGGACAGAAAAAATAACGAGGTCAAGCCAGGACAGAAGAGCAGGAGGGATGGAGATGTGGAGACAGGGATGGATATAGACCTGGAGAAAAAGTGGGGGACTGCAAATCGTGGGACAGGTATGATGGAAGAACAAAGAGGAACAGACAGAGCAGAAGATGTGAAGAGGGGAAAGGAAGACAGATTAGCATGTGCTTCGCGGCCTCGGGCCTATGCTTTTTACTGCAGTACAGACAGTGGATATATGGGTGGGGCTAGTCTCACAGGGGACACCTCCGGCTAGTGATGGATAAAATGACACTTCATGAACCATTTGCTGTATTTTTTAACCCCACTAGATGGTGCTCTTGATTTGCTTTGGGGTATGCTTTGTTCCTTTTTTTTGAACAGAGAACAGCGGTAAATGAGTGAATGATTCATGAAGTATCTTTGTTCATATATTTGTCTATCACTACCTCCAGCCAGACCAGAGCACATAGGACAGCCGTTACCTAAACAGCCACTGCAAAGCTGAGACATGCTGTTTTGTAACATTCTTGTCTACTCAAACAGAACATACTGATGATCTGTACCTGCTTAGTACTGATACAAACAGCACCTTGCTTTTTAATAGAAAACCGTAAAATTAACAAAGGAACCAAGTCACCAGTAGAACTTGGTACACTTGATGTAACACTATTTAAGTGTAGTATTGTTGTGTATTTATATGGTTATTGCTATAATTTATTTATCTGATGATTTTTTAAATGTATTTACGTAAATGTCATTGTTGTGTAGGAAGACCTACAAAACTGGTGGCCCTGGGCTTGTTCCTGCCTGTTGAGGTGGTATGTTAGAAGAGTGACTTCTCATTCCTTTTGACAGCAGATGTCACTGTGGAGAAAGGAGGCACATGCTGTGTCCAAAATTCAGGGGCTACATCCTCCTAAGGCTGTATTCACCAAGGCTGCATCCTCCTAAGGCTGCATTCGCCAAGGCTACATCCTCCTAAGGCTGCACCCTCCTAAGGCTGCATTCGCCAAGGCTGCATTCGCCAAGGCTGCACCCTCCTAAGGCTGCATTCGCCAAGGCTGCACCCTCCTAAGGCTGCACCCTCCTAAGGCTGCACCCTCCTAAGGCTGCACCCCCCTAAGGCTGCACCCTCCTAAGGCTGCACCCCCCTAAGGCTGCATCCTCCTAAGGCTGCACCCCCCTAAGGCTGCATTCGCCAAGGCTGCACCCCCCTAAGGCTGCATTCGCCAAGGCTACATCCTCCTAAGGCTGCATTCGCCAAGGCTGCATCCTCCTAAGGCTGCATTCGCCAAGGCTGCATCCTCCTAAGGCTGCATTCGCCAAGGCTACATTTGCCAAGGCTGCATTCACCAAGGCTGCATCCTCAAATGCGGTCTAGAAATCTGTACTTCTTTTGCTAAGTCACGAAGGATCCCTTGCAGTCCAGCATATCCCTAGACTCATTGCGTATAGGTAAAGTGGGTATGTCCCAACTAGGCAATAGGAACAGGGGGGACGGGGGGGACAGGGGGGAATAGGAAGTTATCCCTAGGCCACACCATCCCATTTACAACGTTTTCTGTTCAACCTTCAAAAACACAGCCTACAAAGGCTACACCCTTCATAATGTCCTTTGAAGGATGCAGCCGCAGAATTTGGACACAGTGTGCCCTTTGAAGCATTAGTGTGCATTTCTTATGGTCTCGTGTTGAGAGGGATGGAATTAGTTAAGTCTTCCAGACTGGATGAAAACTGAGGGAGGATACTCTTTGTTGTATTTCAAGCATTTCAGTTTGGTTCAGTTTACAACAATGTAGATAGTTTTAGTTGTTTCATATAGTATGTATCAATGGAACCAAAGAATCTGGAACAGGTCTTATGTATAAAATAAAACTCCTATCGACAGAACAGAAGCTAGTTCAGTACCGACCAATGCCACCTTATTCAATATTAACGTAACAAGCTAGGGTCTCTGGTCGATCTGACAACCACTCTGATGTGACAGATTCTCATAGCTGAAGATCATCAGTGAAATTGCAGTTCTGATGTCTTTGGAACAAAGAACACTGTCAGGGGAACCAGTCCATCCTTTTTCCAAAAATCTTACAGTGACCAGCTAATCATCACCACTGCCACAAGATAGCATATTGGCCACTTGGTTAAAATGGTGAGAATGGTGGTTAGTAGAATTCAGTAAGGTTTTACCAATTGACAAATTTCTGCCTGTAATTCTAAACTCAGCTAATGCCAGTCTGTTTTATAACCAACTACACTCCAACTCAGAGTCATACACTCTGAGCGATATAGAGCCTCCAGTTACTTAAGTGCATATCTTTGGATTGTAGAGGGATACCTTTGCGATACAGGGAGATCATGCAAATTTTACACACAAAGCATGGTGATACACACAGCATGGTGACAAAATCACTGAGTCAATTCCTGCAAAGACCCAAAAACCGTGGTTAAGTATCCTTACTTCCATCCATTTATTTGTCTGGTCATTCATCCGTCCATCCATTTTCCAAAGCCAAATACTCATAGCAGGGGCCAGGAACCTATCTCTGGATATAGGGCCAGCACTAAATGCAATTTCTGTCCACCAGAGGGCAGTAATGCACTCAATCACCCTGATGCCATAGTGTTACCCACAGCTAGTCCAGTTGTATATCCTGCTACAAATTAAGACTTGATATTTCAAGGTAGGTTAACGAGAATCACAAATGACTTGATTCAGTATGTGTGAACTCACTGGTGTATCAATTAACCAACACGCCCTATCACAAAACACACAGTTTGCTCTGTGGAGATGAATGAGACAGTAATGTCTATATGATCAGTTACAAAAGGTCTGTTGTTACCTTTTGCTACTGTTTGTTCAATGCACGCTGCAACCATAATAAACCAACTGTTTCCCATTCTGGTAGGGAAGGCAAACAGGTCTTCACAACCAGGATGGGAAACAGTTCCTTCCCTCAGGCCATCAGGATCAGAACTGAATCATAAACTGTACCCACACACACAGACCTGTACTCATATCTTTAAGGGGACTGTCCATTCACCTCTATGGGGAAAACCCTAATCCCAACAACGACAACCTTAACCCCTACCCAGTCCTAACCTTAACCATTAGTAACGAAACACAATACAAGTCTTTTAGCATTTTTAGTTTTTTGATTGCAGTCACAGTTTGTGCCGAACAAGCACAAACTCAAAGATTAAACTGTTTTTTAGATATATCAAAAAATGGAACCATGCAAATAATATGCAACGTCAAGTTCACCAGCCAGTTCTCCCTTTTACACGGGCCCAGTGGCCATAAAAATGCCTACGTTTAGTTGATAGAAATTTATTTTGTTGTGATTTTTCTACAGCACAGCACTACAGTTAGCTAATCGCCCTTTTTTTGTCCTATAATTACATTCAATGAGCAATACCCGATAGTTTATTTCACAACATGCCGCAACTTACGATCAAAGCAGCTTCTTCCCTTGGATTACAGGTCACGGGAAAGCTTAGATCGTAACTAGCAGCTGGGACCAGCAGACTGTGTCACGTGATTTACTTGCATCCAGCCAAAGACGGCGATAGGCTGTATTTAAGTCTGTAAGCCTAGTTCTTAAAATGATAGAAAATAAATAAAATTGCATATTCAAATGGAATAAAAATGGAATTAGGTTAAGTTATATCTGATGTTCTCCATTCAGCAAAATACAAATTACAAAATACTCAAAAGTAATTAAATACATATTTTAAATTCATTTAATTGAAATACTTCCCGCCTCGTGCCCATTGCTTCCGGGATAGGCTCCGGACCCCCCGCGACCCAGTAGGATAAGCGGTTTGGAAAATGGATGGATGGATGGAAATACTTCCCATTAAGGGGGAAACGGTATGTTTCCGAAACAGCGGGGGTTAAAGGAAACAAAACCTAAATTGCTTCTTTTTTTCTTTATTAAACAGTGATTTACTGAAGAAAGTATTACTGTCTTTCTTAAATAAAAAGTCTCTGTCAATACTCCGCAACCAACTAATAAAAACCTAATGTTTACTTACATGTAAATCAAATAAATATTCTATCAAGTAAATAAAAATAAAATAAATATCCATTAAGGTGCATGTTAAGAAAATTAACTGTATCTGTACTGCATTTACAATAGAAGCTTTCATTGGCAATCATACAAAGTATAAAATAAATATCCATTATGGTGCAGCATTAAAAAAAAATACTTGTGCCGTACTTGTACTGACATAAACAACTTCCAGCTTCACGCTCGGACGTACGCACGCATGCATAGTGGCGCGGCTTCATCCGCCCCTTTCTGAAATGCTGCTCGGGGGAAACACACAAACACACAAAGGTTCCGCATTTACTGCATTCATTTGGTACCGATATGGGTACCGAACCGAAAAACCCGTACTCAAAGCTTTTGCTACAAAGACATTACACTACAGTAGTCAGTACCTACGAAAAATGGTCCAAGGAAGGCCAACCGGTGAACCAGAAACGGGGTATTTGGCGGCCAAGGCTCACTGATGCAAGTTGGGAGTGAAGGCTAGCTGTCTGACCCGATCCCACAGGAGAGTTACTGCTACTTGTTTTGTTGCACAGGTCACTAAATTATAGCATGAGTATAAAACGTGTTATCATCTCTACAAACAACTGTAGGTAGTGCAGTTCATCACTTAAACAGATATGTGACTGGCAAAGGACATGAATGCTGAATATTGAGCTCACAAACTTCAAACCTTAACAAGAAAAGTTTTCAGACATTTTCTTTATTTGCCCATAATGGCAAATTACAGGGACATAACAATTGTTATAACAAAACATCAATATATTTAGCTTTGAATTAGCAGTGCAAATCTAATTTAAAATAAATGTGTAAATTACCAGTAATAGAAAACAAATAAACACGTTTAAGTGTATCTGTGTGTCACTAATCTAGCATGACTTTTGGCCATTTTTTCATATTTAGCCTGTTGGACGTCCTGGAAGAGGACAACCATTTTACTTATACCTGGCTAGGGTTGAATTGCTCCAATACGCTGCCTTTTGTGCTGATCTGTATACTGTTAGTCTATTGTGTACTGTTGGTCTTTTGATGACAATGAAGTATTTATTGTCTGGTATTTCTTCTGATCCCTGCTTGTGGTGTTCTTGTGTATTTATACAGACAAAGATCGAGCTTCAGCCGAAAAGGGTGTGCATTCTCCAAATCAGAACAGAGATCAACAACATTCACATGAGCACACAGCATTCAGCACTGATTTAAAGATACTTATTGATTATGATGACATCACGATGCCCGACACTTGAAAGAGTGACGATACAATACAGAGCTATAGCTACAATGAAACACGTCCTTATATAACCGTTCAACATTATAATACTTATAACAATCTGCATGAAAATTTGGATTACATGTAGCATAACTAAGTCTGCTATTAAATCTATATCGGTAAAGCAAAATCCCTAATATTGCAGACTTATCAAGGTAATAATTATTAAAATCATGCCGGTTAAGCAAACATGTTTGGAGCTACAGTAAATACACAGTAATAATTCACTATGTAACACAAACTTTGTTCCTGGACAGTCTGTGTTTTTTCTTAATTGCTTATTTTGTAAAAGTATAGGAAATGGCCATTATTCTCTTTAAACTTTGCTTTTGTGACCTGGATAATGAAACTTAGAAATTAACCTATTTCCTATGCAAAAAGGAGCAAATCTGCACATTTTCAACCACACAAAGTCTGATTAACACAACATATGAATCAAGATGTGTATGTATTTATGCTAAAGTTATTCAAAAATGAACAAAAATGTTTAGAAGTGAGTCGAGATTTGCGACTGGCATGAAATGAGGTGCCCAGGGTACGTCTTGATCCCTGACAAACCTGCCAAAAGATGCCTCATAGACTTCATACATTTTAACAGATACTGTCATAGACTTACTTTTTTGGTCTTGCCTTGATAAATTGGTTGCATACATAGCAAAATGTGTCTAGATGCTTGCAGCCTCTTGATGCTTCTCTCTGGTAAATTCAAATAGGTCTCTGTGTTCACTTAGGCAGCTAGAACTAAACTGAAGTAGTGGGCCTCTGTTATATTACATATAAATCACATTACTATGGAAAGGTCTAGAAAATTCTAAAGGGTTATTGAAAATGTTGTGATCGCGGGTAGACGGGTGAGCAGGAAGTGGGGAAAGACCAGGCAGGCAAGCAGGCAGGCAGGGAATTCGGGGTTTATTTGGGATCGGGATGGAGAAGACGGGGCTGACAGCGACAAACTCAGATCAAACATCAGTGACGGACAAAAACCAGGGCAAGACGTGGACTGAAATAGAGGAGACGGGGCGAAAATAATCAGACACAGCTGGGCAAGATTGGGGAAGCACACGTGGATAATCAGGGGGCGTGGCACACACGAGGATAATCAGGGGGCGTGGCACACATGAGGATAATCAGGGGCCGTGGCACACATGAGGATAATCAGGGGGCGTGGCACACATGAGGATAATCAGGGGGCGTGGCACACATGAGGATAATCAGGGGGCGTGGCACACACGGGGAGCGAACGAGCCGGGCGTGACAGAAAACTCTCCTGAAATCTAGAAAGCTGTTTAACAGCTACTTAGCACTGTATGGAGCCCCTGGAGGGACACTGGCAAACAGAAAAATCTTTTGCAAATTTCTGCTGCTCATGTGTCCACTGTAAAGGATTTTTATTTATTTTTTTGCCCTTTGCATGGAATCCACCTGGGATGTTCTAAAAAGTGGGAAAATTGGAAGATGTCATTAACCTGGTCACAAAAGCAACGTTTAAACATAAAAGTGTTGGTCAGATCAAATTATTTGTTCTGTAATATACTAGATTTTCATTTAGGAAGAAAACTGCAATTCAACAGAACTATATTTGCCAATTTTTAGAAGGAAGTAATAAAATAAAATGTATGACTCCTGCAACGCAGAAAAAAAAATATGTATGTTAAGTAACTTCTTTGTAAACCATTTCCTAGGGTCTGAATAGTATTCACCCCTCCAATGGGCTCACCACCTGTAGGAGGGGCCAAAGGGGTCGGGTGCAATGCGAGTTGGGCAGTGGCCGAAGGCG
>JAODJX010000083.1:956612-969079 GCA_026776945.1 Isichthys henryi
TCACATTTTATGACCTATCTGTGCAGAAATCTGTATAATTCCAAAGGGTTCACATACTTTTTCTTGCAACTGTATTCATACATGCACCACAGAGCCCAGTCAAAACCGGCAGATGCTGCAATATAAGGGATGACCTCTAGGTTATCATATTTCACGTTGTCGAAAACAGGGCTCAATACCAAAGTTCGGTCCTCCTTGATTCGAGTCAGCAGCGGTTCTGCCCTGCAGAAGTAGATGGAACAAGTTCCTGACGTGTTTATCAGAAGTGTTTTTCATGGCAATGGGCCTATATGGGTTATGGCAGCTGTTCATACCATTCTACATGGACTTCAATGTGAGCATCAAGGATGGCCACCACATCTCCGGTAGCCACCTCCCACCCCGACACTCGAGCTTCAGCCAGTCCCGACCGCTTTGGGTGCCTCACCATCTTCACCAGACCAGGCCACTTTTCATGGATGAAAGCGATGTATGCATTCAGCGGGTCCTTTAGATCCTCTGCAGAGCAAAACATCTTTTAATTGTGCTTTTTATTTTGTCTCTATCTGCAATTATGAATCAGAGAAAACTGCCATGACATACAATGTCCCACAAGGATCTATCCTTGGCCCATTGGATGTTTGACCATGATTGCACTTGGTGAGATTCTCCAAGAGTACAAGGTCACCATAGCTATGCAGACTGCACCCATGTCTATCTAGCTCTTTCACAAATGAATATAGTTATACAGGCTTACTTTGTCTGTGCCTTGAAAAGGTTAATAACTGAATGCAACAAAATATCCTTCATTTAAATAAAGATAAAACAAAGATTGTTTTGTTTGGGAACAAAGATGGAAGGCAGAAACTTGGTGCTTACCTAGATAGCAGGACAAAAACGTAAAAAATCTTGGTATAATAATGGATGCAGATCTTAGCTTGATCAAATAAAAGCTATATCAGCATTCTGAGATCTCCGTAACATAGCTAAAGTTAAAGACTTTAGGCTCTATTTTGATGATTTAACGCAAAAGGTTGCAATAATGATTTAGCTCAACCCCTGCCAGAAACGTTGGAGAAACTTCCTCTCCTTAAAAAACTAAAATAAGAGCAACAAAAAATAATACATAGTGACACAAATGAAATACTGAAAGCTATCAAAGATCTTTCTGTAAAGAATGACGAAACCTCCAAAGCTTTCTTTGAAAAAGTTTCTTCCATTGAAAAAGTGCCTTTGTCAACCCAAGAGGCTATTGCATCATTTCTACAACGGTTAATCAACTTTGTTATCCACATGGGCGAACAGCAACTTAAAGTAGCTTTGCTGAAGGAAAGGGTAGAAAAGCTGAAAGCAGAGAATAAGATCCTGAGGGTCACTGTTGGGGATGTTAAGCTGCAGATGATTACTTAAGCTACATGGTATGAAAGACAAGTATATCAGAAGGGCTTTTATGGGTAAAAACTACTAATTGTATTCAATGTTTGTAATTTAGGAGCTTGTATACCAACCTTATTAATTTTTTTTCCGCTTTTTCACTTGTCACACTTTGTCAAATGATAGCTATGACTGTAATACCATTGTGCCTGTTACTGTATACTGTGACTTGTATTGTTTATCAAAATAAAGCATGTTTACAAAAATAAACCGAAGCCTTTCAAGGTGAAGCAGACATGGGGTGAGGTAGTAGCAAGTGTGTCCGCGTTTTCTGGCATCATTAGAGCATCTGCGCAGTGCCGAAAGCGGTATGATGATGATTCCGATAGAGGTATGTTGATGATTCGGATAGCGGTATGATGATGATTGCGATAGCGGTATGATGATGATTCGGATAGCGGTATGATGATGATTGCGATAGCGGTATGATGATGATTGCGATAGAGGTATGATTATGATTCGGATAGCGGTATGATGATGATTCGGATAGCGGTATGATGATGATTCGGATAGCGGTATGATGATGATTGCGATAGTGGTATGATGATGATTGCGATAGAGGTATGATGATGATTGCGATAGCGGTATGATGATGATTCGGATAGCGGTATGATGATGATTCGGATAGCGGTATGATGATGATTCCGATAGCGGTATGATGATGATTGCGATAGCGGTATGATGATCTAAGAAGACGGGTAAAACACAGGTGTCACGCAATACAAAAAAAATCATAATTGATTCTTATTATGCCGTGCATTATGACCAGGGATGAACAACATGATAAATTATGACTGACATTGTGTTCGAAATGCAAGCATGGCAGACACTAGATTTTTAAACTCCATATCATTTTGTACCATGGACACAGACGAGTCTCGCCACGGACATGTTGGTCTGCGTACGGACAGGTTAACTTTCCCTGATTATGACATTCTCATTAACATATTACAAAAAATCTAGCAAAACAAACCATTGGAGCTGCAGTCGTCGACCAGTACGATCTCCTTCAGAAGTTTGGCTGGGGTCCTGTCAATGATGCTGCGGAGGGCTCTCTTGATGATGGACAGAGCCTCATCCAGATAGATCAGCACCACACTCAGGCTAGGAAGGTCCTCTGGGTATTTTCTGCCCACACATCTAGGCAGTGACAGAGTTAAAAAGGAAATGAGACAGTCTGAATGGAACCATCATATCAAATAGACACTGATATTACCCTTCTTGCATCAGTTACCATTGCAGCTCACCAGTAATTAACTTCATGATGCATCCAGGGGCAGATGGGTAGGCAGGGCAGAGGGGCAGGTACCCCAGGCCTAAATTTCCTATGACATGCTACTTTTATATCTCTCATTGTTATCTATATAATCTCATTATGGTGGGAATCATAACACATAAAATATTTGGTGCAATACTTAAAATAATTTTAAAATGTAATAGTTTGTAATGTTTTGTAGTCAAACTCCATTGTCAAGGCATGTACTTAATGAAAAAATCATGTTTGCGAACTTTAGTAACTACTGGAATGCATGGTAGATATGATATTTGGTTGCTACTTAAATTTAATCATATGCAACTGCTGCAACTGGCGGAGGCCCTAGGTGTGAATTTTGCCCCTGGGACCCAGGGTGCAGCTGTTCTGCCACTGAATGCATCCTACTTATTCACCCCCCAGTTATCTCTGAAACTTCAATAAGCACAAACCCTTCCTTTCCCTGTCTCTACTTGCCTCAGAAACCAGTCCTTAGGTAAAACTTGATTTGACCGTGTATTGAGAGAGAACATGGGCCAATATTTCCCCACTGGGTTTGTCATTCTTAATTCCTACTCGGCTCTGTGTTTGATATTACTTTCAAACTGAAGAGAAGAGCAACCAGCTGATCACTCCGATCTGGCTATGAAATTAACAAAACGGGGCTTCCTGCCTGTCCTGGTGTCACACTTAGCCCTCCTATATAAACTATATAAAGCTGATAAACTGTCAATAAATCGAATATGTTGCATATTTTTGCAGATTAGATGGAATATTAACAGCACTTCAAGACTTTGTTACTCAGTTTGAACTACGCTGTGATTTCTCTGTATTAAGCTGAGTATCTCAGTTTGAGGTACAGTGTGACACAAGGAACGCAGATGCATTTGTTATTTAGTGAGGCAAAAACCTGATAGGTCACAGATGTGTCACATGACAATCTGCATTATTCCCCTACTGGATGCCAAGCTTTGGAGAGACGGGTCACCTGCTGTCTCTGGTGTCCGGAAGCTTCCTGTTGAGTGGCAGCCTATCGCTGAGAAACGTGTTGTAACCATATTTCTGGAAAAGTTCCTCCGCCTCTCGCTGTTCTGCTTCTGAAAGGTCGTCACCCCAGCTTCTGAAGAGATACGAGTCTGGGTACAGCTTCTTTGTCTTCACCTCTTCCTTCCCCTTTTTATCCTTCTTTGTTGATTCCGAAGATGGGTCATTTTTCAGAACATCGCCGATTAGATATTCTGCAAGAAACGTGGCACATGTTCTCATGAAGGCATTTTCATATCACACTTGCTCTTGGTGTCCTTGCCGAGTGAAAGAACTGGCTCTCTTAAATGCCCACAGCAGGGTTGCCAGCTGGGCAGCTGGCTGGCATGAGATTTTCAATTTGAGAAAAGTCTGCATACGCATTTACATGTATGCAACAGTTCTATTACTTTGGAAATAGTCTGTAGGGTTTGCAAACTGCCCCAATGCTTTTGATGTAGCTAATATTAGGTTTTTAAAGGAATAATTACTTGCTGTGAGATTTTTTTTTTGTGAGAGTGAGACAGGAAGCATGAGTGTCGTGCCAGTTGCATGAGAGTTGGCAGCTCTGCCCCAGACAACCACTTATGACAGATCCTACCAAGATTCATGTACAGGGGGAGTATAGACATCTCAGGTCATGGACAATTATGTAAGTTTCTCTTCTGTCTTTCAACAATCGAGTGAATGTCAGTTCCATCTTCTTTACGATTCTGCATGTTATCTTCATAGGTAAATCAAACAAGTACTGCTTAAATTTGCAGGTGTGTGCTAGGGGTGTAATGGGTGGAACGCTGTAGTTTATGTGGTTCATATGTTTGGAAAAAATGTCCCATGCATGTATTTGTGCTCAATCTATGTTTCACAATTGTGAATCTGTTGTAAATTCTTCCGATTTGGGACTCTTGCTCTGATAACGTGGACTGTATTGTTTCCATATGGGGCTTTTATTGTAGTGTATACTAGTTTAGAGTTTACCAGGTAAAAGCGGAGGTTGCCATTTTCTATCTCTCTTTACCAGTGTTGTATAATAACGAAGCAATAATACTTCACTGCTGTACTTTTTTTATTTTGTCAGCTTTCAGTTTTACTTCACTACATTTCCTAATTTAACTGCATACTTTTACTCCAACACATTACTCCTTAGATTTGGTGTTTTCTCTGCCGCTCTGACTTTAGGTGACTGCAACAAAGCTTGAGGAAGTTGACTTGTCATTGTTCTATGAATCACGTAAGGCGACATGCACACATCCACACTCAACTTCGGTTATCTGTCGATGTGAGCGCTGAGCAGCCATCCCACAAGCAGTCATGGAGGAAGAAATAGCGGAAACAGTGTCGGCTACAAACGACGGAGAAGAAGAGGAGCAGCACCCCTGGTCATACTCAAACACAATGTTTTCTTACGTGGTCGGAAAGAATCATGCTATCAGATGAAATGCCTCTTGTGCCTGCCTAAAGACATCGAATTTTTGGCTTTTAGAAGCTCCCCATCCAATCTAATGAAGCACATCGAGGAAAGCTAAATTAACGGCAAACACCAGTGAATTAACTTCAGTTATCACGATTATCCTGGATAAAAGCTTGGGGTGAGCCTTGTGTCTGATGTTAGACAGATTTTCTTCTCTTGGTGATAAGCTGGTTAGGGCATTTGAATCACTAATATTAACTTGAACTTTTGAACAATGAACACTGAAATAGTTATTTAAGCTGTAAAACAGGGTTTTGTGACTGAGATAATGAACCCCATGCTGGTAATAGGAAAACCAGTGACTTTCAGAAATGGCTTTAAAATACGTCAACATTAACCTGTACTTCTTTTTTAACAATAGCCTGCTCCTGTTTAGGTTTTTAAAGCCCTGTTTTTGAAGTGTGTGATGTCGGCAAAATTTTTCTTTTCCACGCTTTAAAATGCTGAGTAAATGTTTTAATATTAAAAGTTTAGACAGCGTTCTGTTATTTACATTTACTTGCACAGTTAGTTAGTTATAGATTACTTGTAATACTTAAGTACAGTGAATACTAGATACTTTAAGACTTTTACTTGAGTGGAATTCTAGTTGGTGACTTGAACTTTTATCAAAGTAAATTTTTTGGAGGGTATCTGTACTTATACTTTCGGGTTCTTTATACAAGACTGCTATATATCTATATATATTCTTTATATTGTGGTACATTCTTTATCGTTTTGGAAGCCATTAAGGAAAAAATACTCTTCCTGTTTTATCCTGTTTTATTTTGTGTTTAAATGCTAAAAAAAAACATTGACGTGAATGTTTTGGGGCTAGGAACCAATTAATTGGTTTTCCATTATTTTCTATGGGGAAAAATTGATCAGAACTTGAACCTTTTAGGATTAAATTTTAGTTCTGAGGTCCCACTGTAAATGGTAAATGGACTGCATTTATATACTCCTACGAGTACTCAAAGCACTTTACATTTCATGCTTCACATTCATCCATTCATATTCTGGTGGCAAAGGCTGCCACACAAGGCGCACATCTAATGATGCTAAAGTTTCCAGGTTGCCTGCTTCTCCTGTGCAATATACCCCTGTGCTTCCCTCCTTTTCAGATCTGTTGTAGACAGCGGCAATGCTAAACACTAGTAATGGATAAAATGATGCTTCATTGAACATTTGCTGTATTTTCTGACCCCACTAGATGGTGCTCTTAGTTTGCTTTGGTACATGCTTTGTGCCCTATTATGAATAGAGAGCACCACCTAGTGGGGTAAAAGAAATACAGCAAATGATTCATGAAGCGTCATTTCATCCATCGCTATTTAACGCCCCTCAAAAAGCACATTAATAATATTAAATAAATGCATTCCTTATCTGTGAGATACTGAAGTAGCATGTCTTGCTAACAGCTAGCTAGTTACAATCTATAAATTCATAACTGTGTATATAAAAGTGTGATTTACCTGTTTTAATGATATTTTCAATCTCCATGATGTACTTGTCATACAGTTCTTCCCTCTTAATGTCTTTAAGTTTTACCATATAAACTGTGGACATTGGAAGATGAAAAGAAAGAATGTTGGTTAATACATTTACAGCACATGTACAAATCATGAAAAAAGAACAATAACACTGTGCCCCAGTGCTGACTAAAAGCAGGGTAGATTATACATTTCCTCAGTTCATAATTAATCCAAAAGCATAGCTTTTTTACCATGTGTGGTTGTACTACAGGCCTTTGTCTCCCGGTCCTCTGTGTGTTTGCTGAGGGTTGGACATGCTTCTATAAAAGAGCATTAATAAAAAATAACATGTTATTGTTTGTAAGAAAAAAAAACACACTTTTGGCAATGGACAAGGGGATTTCACTTACGTTCGGCACAGGTGCACACTTTTCCCTCACATATAGTGGCCAGCTGTGTCGCGTTTCCTGTCGGATGGTAGAACTTGGTGCAGTGTTTCTCTGAAAATGTGATATGTCTGTCGTTACTTAGGATTTCTAAGAAAGTCTTTGAGATGCCATACTAAGCTGTCATAGTTTTAACAGGGGTGTCGAAGGACACAGACTTGCTGCTCACCCTTGTTGTAATAAGAATAGACGGTAACACTGGCTGGCTGGAGTAGACCCACTTCAAACTCCTGGTACAGAACCAGTGGGATACAATTGGGGCCGCCTCGCACTATCTTTTAGGAAAAAAGTAGAGGAAGAGTGTACGAAACAAGCAAAATAGTGATAAAAATATTGTCTTGCATGACAAATACACAAACTGTGAACCCCCCTCCCAATTCTGACACAGGTTGTACTCAGTAGCTGCGCTCACTTTGTACAGATGGATGATGAGTGACCCTTTGCGTGATAGCTCTGAATCCATACTGTAAAAATCAATCAGATGGTCCACTCGATTCATGAGCTGCAAATAAAAAATTAAATTACACTGAGCCAGGAAGTTCATTATAATTTCATTACTTTAGGTGCTTTCACACTGCAAGAACTTTTTTTTTGTAACCAGAACCTTTATCCAGAACCTGTATCGCATTCACACCACAGGAACTTATTGTAGTTCCGCAGAGGCAGTTCAAGAACCCTTTTTTAGTACCTGCTCCAGACTAGATACTTTTCGTTCTACTGTGGAGGCACTTAAAGTGATAAATTGCTAATTATGTGACCATAAGCACAAGCAAACGTCAAAGTGTCACAAATTTGTGAGTATTTTTGTATCATTTGTTCAATTCTGTTCTATTCACCTACTTTTGATTTTTTTGATCATTTTTTAAGTCATATTTAGGCAGGAATATGGAGAGTTCAGAAGGGTTCACTGTAACTAGCAGAACAAAACTTGAACAGATGGAATTATTTCGTAATTCAACTACATTTAATTACTACGTTTTTTGAGTCGCTGTATTTCTGCATCAGAAAATTCGATTAATGATCAATACTTTTCTCTAAAATCTCCAGTGCTGGTACTGAAACTTGCCACTGCTTATTAGGAACATATGTAACACTGTTTTTTTTTTTAATTCTGTGAAACCTGCTGCTCAGAATTAATAATATAAACATGTTGTGGGCAGTCGCTGCCCCCTCCAATAACTAACAAATAAGTTAATTCCCCGTTGTTTTGGGATGGAGGTGTAGTTTCATATTATGTGTGAAGTTTAAGCTACGAGTTTTTTTTGTATCTCCCATACTGATTTAGCATAAAGGTTCCAGTTGTGTTTTGCAGTGTGAAAGCGACACACAAAAGTGACTGGGAGCTACAAAAGTCAAGATGACCCAGGGACTTAGAACCAGGGCCCAGGTTCTGGAACTTCAGTCTGAAAATCACATTATGTTACCATCACAGGAACTTATATCTCAGCATTTTTTAATTTTACTGACATTAAAATCCATCGCCAAAATATTCCAGAATATTCTAGAAATCAGAGATTTGTTTATGGATTCCTAAGCCTTTATCTTTTCTTCTAATGCTTTTGCTATCAATGAATCCTTCACAGTAAATTGGCCTGAAAAATAAGGTCTTAAACATAAATAAATTCTTTGAATCAGTCAAATCATTCCTTTTATCACCCAAAGTTAACAAAATCTGCTTCTTTCAAAACTCCCTGTACATTTTTATACTTAAATATTTTAAACTAGCAAGATCAGTTCTGATTTAAAAACATAACAGTAAAAAGTAAATTTTTAATTATACACTCTTTTCTCCTGAGACATGCATTTTCATGCATTATGTTCTCCCTTGAAAGTACTTGAGACATGTGCACCGAAGAAGAACTATCCTTAAATTGATGGTAACATTCACTGCTCAGTAATACAGAATGTTAGTATAATGAACTTCACCCATTCCAGAGCCTGCAAGGATGGTGCAAAACCTGTGGGAAGAGACACGTCCAGAATTGTCATCGTTTCAGGGGTGTCTTCATGGATTCTGTACAGGAAAGATTGAGAGACATGAGGAAAAAATAGACAAAATGACAGAGATGTCAGGGGCAAGAAGAACTCATCGTAAGCTGAATATCAGGAACAGATTGTGATGGACAAAATGACGCTTCATGAACCATTTGCTGTAATTTTTGACCCCAGTAGATGGTGCTCTTGGTTTGCTTTGGGGCATGCTTTGTGTCCTTTTTGAACAGAGAGCACCATCTAATGGGGGTCAAAAATACAGAAAATGGGTCATTAAGCATCATTTTGTCTATCACTTGTAACAGAGGACCGATAGAGATAGCATGGTAGAAACACAGATAGTGAAACTGCAGAGATAAGTGAGGACAGTCATAACAATTAACCAAGACTATAAAGAATATATAAATTATGCTGAAAATGTCCAGGGAAAACTTCACATATGAACTATTTACATTACATTTATTTAGCAGCTGCTATTATCCAAAGCAATGTGCATTTTTGAGAAAGCAGGGTCCGACAATCCTTGCAGTAAATGGGGGTTACAGGCTTTGCTCAAGGACACAACAGTAAAATCATTCTGCCAACCACAGTATTTGAACTGGTGACTTTCTGATCACAGGCAGAGTATCCTAACACATTTATTATATCCATTATATTCACAATTCATCATAAAGCTTATAAACTATAGCTGAACAGTTAGATGGCACAACAGACAAGGGTAAGGATCTCGACCTGAACTCAGGCCATTATGCGTATTCAGTACCTAGTGTGAGCAAACAATGGGCTTTTTTTTGTGGACAATGACAGAATGAAGATCCATGAGCTGTAGTGAATGTGTGTCTTAGTCTGGGAATTTCAGAGGTCTCACCTATTCAGGAAGAATTGTTGGAAACTTATGAGGAGACAATGATTCACTATAGAAAGTTAAAAGATGAAATACTGTGTCTGGTATTTTGGTTTACTGACGTTGGAGATGACTTCTGCCACTGCCACCGCCACCACTTACCTGAGGCAGATCTCCATGAGATACCCGTTTTTCACTCCGCTTGGAAAATTGGCATCTGCAAGAACACATGAGTATCAGATAGACAGACTTAATGACATATGATGCTACAGGAACACGCATAGGTAATCCAGTACTCCTTCTGCATCTCCCAGTTCTCCCTCAAATTTCAAATGGAAAATGGCTGTAACCATCACCAAAATTAAATCTGGACTAGTCCATGCATTATGCCAAGTTCTAGTTAACCAGAAGTCCATTAGTGCAAAAAACCTAAATGGTTCTACACTGTAAGCATGTCTGCCAAGATGAGCGTGATGGTGACTCAGAGGGGCCATTGCATACTCACTGTGCCTTCGCTGCAGTTCTTGTAGATCTCTGTTATCTATCCTGACATCCATCTCATAACCCACACATGACTTCATTTTTTGCTCAGGGATGGCATTATATATGGTCGTAAGCTAGAAGGTACAAAAGCCTATAGAGTTAGTATAATTTCACATTTATAAGAAGATGATCATGGGCAGGAGGCAGTACAAATGTCTGATGCTGATTTCTGCTAGGCTTCTAATAAGGTGTCTAAATACATTCAATTGTTCAATTTGGATGGAGGGTGTGGGTGTTTTTGCAGCTAAGCTCTACACACCTCTGTACTGCATATAAAGCAAATTCGCTGTGTGCTGGGGAAAACAGAGCCTGTGAGCAATGGCCAGGTTCACATGGCTGTACAGTTCTAGAGGAGAACTGTCCTCTGTAAAGCGTTGTTTGCCTGACGGTGCCAGTAGTATCGTCACATTCCATCCTCCAACCCCTGGAGAGTTTGTTCACTGTCTGAAGAATCAAGTTTTTCCACAGTAACTATAAAACTTTTGATTATTAGTCGTACAGACTTCCTGGAAAGTTTGTGGTGAAATATTTTATGGTGCTAGATATTTGTTCTGTTCTGTTTACTGTAATTATGTAAAACATTATTTAGCATTTTTTTGGTCTTTCAAATTAATCAAATAAAAGGCTGCTTTCCAGTAATATATTTCCTCTTTGAAGTTTTCCTTAGAATATCGTTAAAATATAGTCACGTGAACGCAATATCGTGTCTCGTCTCGTGGGCTGAGTATATCGTTACACCCCTATTAATGACATCACCACATTTTTGCTATTTTTTTCCTCATTTTCCAGCCATCCAGTCCCTAGCCCTGGGAAGGTGTGCGGCTCAGCAGGCTAGGCCTATGTGCTTGTGATCACAAGCCTTGTTAGTATCATTACTATTATCGTCCTGAATTGAACACCTAAGCACCTAAGCATGTTCCTATGTTTCATATCCATGACATGTCCCTTAACAAAAGGCATACATAATAAAACAAGTACTTTATAAATTTGTGCACCTCACCGCTTAACTGAAACCACTGATTTAATTAATGTGGTGATGTCATACAATGAAGACTGTGATTGGTTAAAGTGAAATGCAAGGCCCTCTCTAGCTGACTCGGGGACGTCGAACTCTGCAAAATCAGGACACACCCCATTCATTACCAATGCCGTTTCTCTCACCCCCAGTAAATCTGTCCACACACATATCCTTTCTGGGAGCTGACTGCCCAAATGTTGTTCATGTTTTTACGGTCTGCTAATACAAAACAGCATATTTTTTTACCTCCCCAATGCTTTACCTGCACCTGCCCCCCCTCCGCCCCCATTGCCGTGTCACATAGCTTTGTTTGCTGTCCTGTACAATTGTATTGTATTAAAATTGATTGCATAAATATACTGTGAGAAATTTGGTGTTGATCTCAATACAGTCTGTTTCTGAACTTTCACTGTAGAGTTAATAACATTTACACCCTGAACACAGTATTCTTCAGAATTTGCCTTGAGTAAAAATGAGTTTTCCGTGTTATATGTGCTCATTATTAAACAATTCAGCTTTCTGTTGCTGAAGAGAAAAAGGAACAGAGAACTAGATTCAATTAGAATGATACCCCATCCTGAAATACTGAATATGTTGTGTTTAAGAGAATTATACAACTCAGTTGAAGACAGTAATCATGCCCTTCAACTTGTAATGATGGGTGAAATCATTTATGAATTATGTAAAAAAAAAAAAAAGTGACCAGTTACCCATCAGCACGTTTTTAAGCATCATTTAGAAAGTACTTAGAGGAGAGATTTAATATTTCAAGCTGAGAATTTATGAATCCATGTAGGACCTACCACAATCTTTCCAATTCCACTGCCCTCTGCTTCTATAGTGAAGTTCTTAAGCTTGTGGACCTGCATTGAAATATGCAATAATAAATATTAGAAATAAATGTATTTCAGTCATTAATATCGTTATACAGTGTATATTCATCCATCCATCCATTTTCCAAACCGCTTATCCTTACTGGGTCGCGGGGGGTCCGGAGCCTATCCCGGAAGC
>JAODJX010000083.1:972155-998373 GCA_026776945.1 Isichthys henryi
GCTATTGACTTCCCTGCCTGTTTTCCGACTCTGCCTCTTGCCCAATCCTTCTGGTGCTTCTGTCTGGTTGCGTGAAATAAAGCACATTCCGGTTTGCATATCTGGGTCCTGGTCTTTCTGCTCCGTCTTTCGTGACACTTATAAAATCTCTAACTGATCTGTCGGCAACCCCCACTAATCCACTGGTCCGTGAAATTTTTGCATGACACAAACTGGTTTGCAGAAATCTAAAGGCTGGAGACCCCTAATTAAGTAAAATACACATGATCCTGGTATCATAATGTTTTTGGTAAAGCCAACAATGGTCATTTGCTAGTGCATTTTAAAATTGGCTACTTAGTTCAATGTTATAAGAAATGCTCTGCAATAGGTAGGTGTCCCATCATGGGTTATTCCCTGCTTTGTGCCCATGGCTTCTTGGATAGGCTCCGGAACCCCGTGACTCTGAATAGGACAAGCGGGTACAAAAAACTGATGGATGGATGTAATTATGAATGATAATCTATTGTATTTTGTAACAGGTAGCTTCAGCTTTTGGGTGTTATAACCAGTATCTAGGAGTCATCTATACTATAAAATGCTGGGTGTAGTGGGGAAAAAAGCAAGCTACTAATGGAGCTGACACACCCTCACATATACACACGTACATACACTCTGTCATGGATCTTACCTTTTCAGTTTTAGCAGCTGACCAGGTGTTTCTGTCAAACGTCCACAGTTTCGGCCGGCTCCTCGCATCAAGCACCAGATTCACTTGCAATTTTTTCTCTTTCTTGCCAAATTCCTTCACCTGCATTAACTTGTACTCTGCTAGGGCCTGGAACACTATGATGGTGCTCTGGAGAGGTAACGTTAATGTGACATTAATGTAGCGGTAATGTGACAAGGAACCTGTGAATATAAAACGAATTGGAGCTACACAGGGGTTTTACTGTCACAAATACAAATAGGACAAACTTCACAACAGGAATGTAAGCACAGCTATGTATTTCCTATAGATACTTTAAGGCATTTTAACAAGTTTACATGAAAAGTGACAGCAGATGGATTGAAGCTTCTTATAGGCTCTATAATGTAAGTTCCTGTGGCAGGATGAGGAGCAGTAATAAAAATGATATAAATGATATAAATTAAAAAATAAATTCCTCTCCTGGATATAATTATCACCACCTGTAGGAGGGGCCAAAGGGGTCGGTTGCAATGTGAGTTAGGTAGTGGACGAAAGCAGGGACCTTGGTGGTCCGATCCTCGGCTGCAGAAGCTAGCTCTCTAAGCACTCTGCCCCTGCTACAGAGGGGGGGGGGCAGTGGGTCTGATGCCGCATCCTTCTGTAAAGCAGGAAGAGTCTTCCCACGATGAGGAGGATGAGGACGATGACCAAGGGGATGATGATGAGGAAGAAGAACCTGTACCCAAAGGCCGGGACAGACGCTTTGGGACTGTTTTGCTTATTGGAGAAAGAAAACTTTGCCGCTTGGTAGCGGATGACAAAATTCTGAGTGACTGTATCCCTGAAGGTCAAGAACAGCCTGAAAGATTGCATTGCACTGCTCAGCCTTCTGGAATGGGAGGGGCTGAGTGGATAAAGGATTTCGAAGCTGCAGGACAACTGGGAGAGACTGTTGTGCTTGATTACCTCTATGTGGCAGAAGACATGCATGCCGTTTGTCAGCCCGGCCAGGAGCAGCAGTATGTGGGAGGTTCGGTCCCCCATGTATTATATGGGGAGAAGGGGTCATTAGAGGAGGGTCCATCGGATAGTCGAACCTCGGATTCAGGAGGAGCAGTGTGGTTTTCGCCCTGGCTGTGGAACAGGGAACCAGCTTTATACTCTCGGCAAGGTCCTGGAGGGTGCGTGGGAGTTTGCCCAACCAGTCTACATTTGTTTTGGGGTGCCGGGCTGCCTTATAAGGGCTGTTCGGTCCCTGTACGACCGGTGCCAGAGCTTGGTCCGCATTGTCAGCAGTAAGACTCGTTCCCGGTGAGGGTTGGACTCCGCCAGGGCTGCCCTCTGTCACCGATTCTGTTCATAACTTTTATGGACAGAATTTCTAGGTGCAGGCAGGGCGTTGAGGGTGTGCAGTTTGGTGACCTCAGGATTAGGTCTCTGTTTTTTGCATATGATGTGGTTCTGTTAGCCTCATCAGACCGTGACCTTCGGTTCTCACGGGAGCAGTTTGCAGCTGAGTGTCAAGCGGCTGGGATGAGAATCAGCACCTTCAAATCCAAGACCATGGTCCTCAACCGTCCTCCGGTGGAGTGTTCTCTCTGGGTCAGGGAGGGGATCCTTCCCCAAGTGAAGGAGTTTAAGTTTCTTAAGGTCTTGTTCACGAGTGAGGGAAGGATGGAGTGGGAGATCGACAGGCGGATTGGTGCGGTGTCAGCAGTGATGCGGGTACTGCATCGGTCTGTCATGGTGAAGGAGTTCAGCCAAAAGGCAAAGCTCTCGAGTTATCAGTCGATCTACATTCCTACCCTCAACTATGGTCATGAGCTGTGGGTAGTGACCGAAAGAACGAGGTCGTGAATACAAGCGGCCAAAATGGGTTTCCTTTGCAGGGTGGCTGGACTCTCCCTTAGAGATAGGGTGAGAAGCTCGGTCATTCGGAAGGGACTCTGAGTAGAGCTGCTGCTCCTCCGCATTGAGAGGAGCCAGATGACGTGGCTCAGGCATGTAGTCAGGATGCCTCCTGCCCACTCTGCCCCCTGGCTCACCTGCAGTCCCCCAGGCTCCTGCTTGGCTATCGCCTGGGGGTCCCCCGGCGTCGCCTCGTCTGCCACCTGCGGGTTCCCCTGCTTTGACTCGGCTTGTCGCCTGCTGCGGCTTCCCCTCCCTTATTGCCTTCGTCATGGTCCCCTTATGCTCCCTCCTTGCCTCTGCTGGTGCCCCCTTTGGCTTCCTCCTCGCCTCCTCCGTTGCTCCCTCTGGCTTCAGCCGTTTGGTCGCCAGCAGCCCCTCCGGCTGCAGCCCGACACCCACTGTAGCTTCCTCGGGCTCTCCTTTCCCCCCTGACCTTTCCCGTCTGGCCTCCTGTCTTTGCTCCTCGTCCCTCTGTCCCTCCTGTCTCTGCTTCTTGTCCCTCTGTGCCTCCCGTATTCACTCCTGGTCCTTTTGTTCCTCCGTTCCCTCCCAGTCCTTTTGTCCCCATCCGTTGGTGTTTCCCTTGTGTCTCCCTTCCTGGTCTGCCTGTTGGCGTTCCCTGTTTTGTGTCAGGTCCTGTCCTACTTCCTGTCCCTGTTCTGTGTGTCCGTCCTGTTTCCGGTTCCTTGTTAATGTTCTTGGTTTTGTTTTTTCCAGGTCCTGTGCAGTTCCTGGTCTCGTCCTGTCCATCGCTCCCCTTGAGGCGTGCCCAGAGTGCCCACCTTAGCTGGGGGGTTCTGTCATGTCCCTCCATCCATCCTTCTCGTGAACCACGCCTCCCTCATTAACCCCGTGTGGAATCCTTCTGTTTGCCAGCTGTTCTACGTTTCCTGCTGTTTAGTCTTGTGTATTTCAGTCCGCGTTCAAGTCTGTTTCCCCAGGTCTGTCATTAATGTTGTGTAGTGCTGATGTGAGTTCTGCTGCCTGTATTTGTTGTTTTCCCCTTTAATAAACCCCATCTTTCTCGAATTATGGACTCGCATATCTCCCTGCCAGCTACATCTGCACCCGAGCACGACAATCTCGATCAAAATGGGACACAGCCTTTTATTTATAGGACCCGCAAAATGTTTATAATTCATTATTTGTATTTAGTTTTCCACAGAATAAAAAATGATGTAACATTACTCTGCTAATAAGCACTGGCAAGTTTCACTGCAGGCACCAATGATTAGACAAAAATATATTAGTTATTGGTCAATTTTCCAATGCAGACATATGAAGACGCAAGCAAAAGGCTATTCATTAATGTTTTAAATGTAATTGAGGTACAAAAAATAATTCCCTCTGCTTAGTTTTTGCTCCACTAATTCTATCTCTTCTGCCTAATTTCCAAGTTAGCTTGTGGTCAAACAACCAGCAAGTTACCGCTGTAAGCACTTCCACTGTAGTGCCTCTGAAGAGTTACAATCGGACCGAGTTCCTGTGGTGGGAACATGACAGAAGTTCCTGGTTCCAGAAAAAAGTATACACATATACACCACACAATGGTGCGCCTATTTATAAAATCTAGCTATCTCCAAAACTGGTCTGAAAATGCTACTGAAAGGTTGCAGTCTGGAGCCTTGAGCATACAGCTAAAGACATGCAGAGAAACACACACCTAAGGAAACAAGTTACCTGCGTGGACCCAAACTGGCCTCTTTCATTGGTGCGTTCCATGAGCCAGTTGTTCACCGGAGTGGCCAGTTCAAATTCATTTAGCGTCAACAGAGCTAGCAGAGCATACCCTGTAGCCTCCATGGCCACGTCACCAGATTCACCCCAGTGAGTACCATCTGAAGAATCAGGAGACATAACAGACATATGAGGCAGATGTGGAGAAACAGTGAAGAAGGCAGACATGTCACAGAAAACAGTTTGAGAACTTAAAAAAGTGGAGTGTCTATTTGCACCTGGCTATACAAAAGCATCTGCCCATCTCTTCAGCTACTTAGACCAGGGGGGTGTTCCACAAAGCAGGATTAAGGGAAAGTCTGACTTATTTCGACAAGTATGGCTCATTTAAGTGAGAGTTCCGTTCCATCACCTTGTCTTAAATGAATCCCCGCTGAGCTACCATGGTAACTAGGCGAATGAACAAGTCTGCTCCGGACCGGGTTAACTGTTTCATTTAGTTAAGCGTTGTCTCGAACGTCTGACGTCCCAAAAGATCGTTCCGCCAGATGAAATTCCGTGCTCTCACTACTCACGTCATGTAATCTGTTGAATTATGTGTCCTCATCTGTCACAATATTTTACATTGTCTAATTTAATTATTTTGTTAACCTGTAAGGTGTAATGTACCAAAATGACATACAAGAAAGAGAATAAAATACAGAGAATAAAATCCATCTTTTCTGAAGTAATCCTCTGCAGGTAGCAAACTAAAAGAGGTTTTATTAAACTTATTTATTGAAGGATAAATGCAGCAAAGAAACTGGATTGTGAGGGATCATGAAAATGGGAGGGAGCGAAGGAAAGCACTGGTTTAATATCAAAATCAAAACTGGCCTTCTCAGTCCCCGCCCCCTGACTCAGCAAAAAAAAATGTAAGCATTGTGTTTCTTGTATGGTTTCACATTACTTCAGTGACTAAAGGCACCAAAACTGGATACAAATATAAGGTATAGTAGAGTAATGGATGGTTGATTCTGGATTTAAGACGTGCCTGCCGCAGTAACAGATGCACAGAAAGCCTTACCTGAAGAGCCAACTCTTTTTAAGTGGTTGAGCAAATTCGCTTTGGGTACTTTACGTAATGCCAGGGCATAGGAAGTTAAGGCCACACTATAGGGCCGTGAAAGTCCTTGCAGCTGGAGGAGCAGATACTGTGTGGCCTTGCTCATACTGCTATCAAGATTCTGAGGAACAGCATGGACACACCAGAGATGAGACACCAGGCACTTGATGGGGCACACATACTTAACTGTACTGATGGACAAAATGACAATTCATGAACCATTTGCTATATTATTTAATGCCACTAGATGGTGATCTCTGTCCAAAAGGACACAAAGCATGCTCCTAAGCAAACCAAGACCACCATCTAGTGGTGACAAAAAATACAGCAAATAATAGTTCACAGACGAGAGGAGGATAGGAAAAAGTCAAAGGAAAAATACTTAGCTAGCTTTGCAATTTTAATTTTTATTCAATATGTGTTCTCTGAGACAATAATAAGTTTCATCCTTGTTGTTTAAATCACTCCTACATGGGTTTGTGAGAAATGCATGTTGAGCTGCTTTTTGCTTTATAAATACCCTGATAATTATTAAAACAAAATAACACCTAGATTATTACACAAAATACTTTATTTCTTGTCCCTGCAATCCTGATCCTGTTGTATCTCTTCCTTGCATGGATTACCTTACATTTGTCTACATTAAATTTAATCTGTCAGGTATTATCCCAGTCGCTAATTAAATCAAGATCCTGTTGTAGCCTCTGTGCCGCTAGATCAGTATCTGCTACACCACCCACCTTGGTGTCGTCTGCAAATGTAACCAATTTACTGTATGTAAATATTATATAAAAGCTGCATCATTTTGTTCATCACTACTTACTGTTTAAGTACAAATCATGAACAAATATAGTAGCTACTTGAGATGATTCATTAATTAAACAATCATGAGATCAGTATTTCACTTGTGTTTATTATTTGTTTTTTCAGGGGTTTGGTAAGTAGTTCACAAAGGTTTATATAATTAAGAAATATAGCAATAAATATAGTAACTGCCTGATATAAAACATGTGCCATGATTTATTAATGATAAATAAACATGAGATCAGTATGTAACTAAGACTTAGTTTGTGGTTAATTAATACATAAGTAATAGCATAATACTATATCATTTGTACCCCCCACATGCATAGTATTATCATGTTGCATTCTGTGCTTTAGGAAGTACACAGAGAATGCATCCAACTCACAGATATGTCTTCACTGCAGATACTCTGGGCCTCTGCGATGGCTATCAGAACAAAAGCTGTAAGCCCTGGAACTCCTTCATGTTTGGTCCCACCCTGAGACACAGGAGAAAACTTCATTCACTGGTATTAAATACATACATTGTGTTTAGCATTAAGTCTAATCACCTTCAAATCAGATTTACATGTATATGTTATATTGTTTTGCCATATATAGGCTATATTTTAGTTTCATTGATCCTAATGTCTCAGATACATGCAATATTTACTAACTATAGTTTCAAAAAAGGGCCAGATTACAGTATAAAAAATTAAATGAATGCTTTATAGTGAATTATAAAAAGGAATCAACTATATCCATTTTCAGTGACATGAAAATGGACGTTTGAATGCATTTGCTAAGCGAATAATTGTTGATTTAGTGACCCAGAATATTAAATTAGGCTATACATTTTACAATTGTTTAATCTAGCACTGCAAAAAAACATAATAGGATATGATAGTATTATGATAAACAGGAATATGAGATGGAACATGATACCATGAGGGACGTGGATGAAACTTCAGCACCCTCTTCAAAGTGTCCATTGGTTGCTTGTCTTTGCTGGATTAGGAAGTTTATGGTCTCGCACACACGCTCTATAGATGCTACACCAAATTGTGCACTCATTGCAAAAACCTTGCCTGTGTATGCTGTCACCCTGAGCAAAAAATAGCAGCAAATAAATCCCTGAAGGAGGTGTGGGGGGAGTGGCTCACTGCGAACACTTAAAGACAATGGGCCCCATTCACCATCAGCTCCTAAGGATGGTGATTCACCATGGTAGCAAACTAAAAGAGGTTTTATTGAACTTAAAGGATAAATGCAGGAAAGAAACAGGATTGTGAGGGATCATGAAAATGGGGGAGAGGGAACTAAGGAAAGTGCTAGATTAACATCAATGATGGGACTGGGGAACACAGGACTGGGAAGCAGTTTTATACAAGACTGATGAGTGAGCAAACGAGAGACAGCTGGAGTGATTCACACGAGGGCCTGAATGAGAGATAAGACAAATGAGTAACAGGCATGGCTTGTTAGGACCAAGGAGGGTCAGGTGAGCAGGATGTGACACTTCTTAGGACCTTTCTGAAGAATAAATTTAAGAAAAAACTCTAGATTGGTGAATAAGGTCCAATGTTCTCAGAAAATCCCCAAGTTCATCCAGAAGCAAACAGACATGCAGGAGTACAAATTACCATGTGCTTGACTTTAAGTTATTGTAGGGAGGATATGAACCATCTGACTTGCGATGCTGCAGATGGTTTCCATAACCTTAAAAAAGAGAATGAAAGTTAAAAAAAAATTTCTACAAGAGCGATTTCATCTTCATGGTGGCTGGACCCAAATGTATACATCTCCTTAAAAGTGACACCATATGCAGAAGGACGTATGAGAGTTTGATTGGGCGGGGGGGACACGACTTAAAAATTTAAAGGCAAAGATTTATTTATAGGAGGATGAATGAAGTCAACTTAAATATTTGGGGGGGTGCATGTTGTACCCCCCCCACTCTGTTCCTACAGATGCATACGCATCAAACTTCCTGTGTCTGCAAGACTCTGGAAGTTCTTTAAAACATTTCATATTGCTGAAGGTTTCTGTCATGCTTTGCAGCTCTAAACATGCAGCATTTTGCAATTCGTAGGGGCAGCGATAAACCTCAGTTTTCAGAAACCACAGACATGCATTCACTTAGTCACACAGTCACATGACCAATCTAGCGAGGCAGAGCAAAAAGGAGCCGTTTACCAGCCTTGATGTAGGAGATGGCCTCCATCCTCCTCTGCACACCTACGCTCTCCCAGCCATTAGTGCTATCCAGGAAGCGGGTGGCGATGATGGGGCATGTCATGGAAGCCAAGTTCTGCTCTACACACCCGCCGGGCATATTGATGAGCTGGCTCAGGACGTTCCCACTTATTGAGTTTTGGATCGTGTCCGTAAGCTCGTCCCCTAGAGACAGTATGGATCGTGAGAGTCTGTACCGTCACTGAGCACCAATAAAAAATGTTTGCCTCCCTTCAGACCAGTGTCTCTGTACAAATTACAAACTCAGTTTTAGCAAGTTTAAAAATCACCATGTAAAGCTACATGCTTTTTCAATAAATTATTTATTTCCCTTTTACCCGTAAGTTTACATTTAAAAACATTTAATTAATCATTTAAAAATTAATGTATTTAAAATGTATTTCAAAAATTAATGTATTTCAGAACAATACACAAAGATAAATTGCTTAATTATCATCACACACTCATTCTACCAGGTTCTAGCTGTCATGACCTGCTCGTATGATTGTCCTGTGTGCCGCACTCCCTCATCAACCTCGTGTGAATTCCTGATTGTTCTCAGCTGTTCTGCGTTTCCATCCCTTAGTTCTGTGTATTTAGTCTGTGTTCTAGCCTGTCTCCACTAGATTTGTCATTGATGTTCGTACCGTCAGTCCTGGCTTTCCCTTGGTTACCCATAATAAATCCATTCATTTGTATTTCTGTCTCCCGGAGTTGCTTCCTCACTCCCTGCTCACGCACGAAATGTGACAGAATGACGGATATTCAAAAGAAGAAGTCAAGAGCCGATGAAGAGAAGGCTTTCCCCCTCACCAAGCCGGAGTACCTTGAGCTCGCCGACGAGGTACTCTACTGGCTTCGGCAGACCAAGGTCCGGGAGGATCCAGCTGCCAAAACCCTTGCTAACCGAAGCAGGGATCTCCTGAAGGAGATGTCCCTGCCCGGTGACGCACACCTAGCTCAAGAGGTGCACGAGAACCTCCAGCGGCTCAGAGAGACGGCAGCAGAGACGATGTACAGACAGGTGAAATTTGATTGCGGACTGCCATATGATAACCTGTCGGAAGCACCCCAGAGCTCGTCGAGAGCTGGGGAAAAGAAAGGAAAGCGGAGGCTCCATAAGCAGGAAGTGATACCAGGAATCTTCCTGGGAGCTACCCAGATCTCTGCAATCTCCCTTCATAGGTGTCGGAGGATGCCCTTTCCTATCCTGAACCCAGTGGTGTTCTGACCAAATGTCACCACCGACGCATCCTGTGAATCAGTACCCAAAGCCCGCAACTTAGCCACTATGCTGCCAGTCCCAGCAGCCTATCCCTTCTGGGGAACGCCCTGGCCCAAAAGCCACAAGAGGAGGGTGCCCGAGGTTGGGGTGCAGTCTCCGTCTCTGCCCCCCGCGGTTTCTGTTTTACCTGTTCCTATTTTACCTGACCTGCCCGGTCCTGACCATCCTGTTCCACCCGTGCTGTCTGACCAGCCTGTTCTGCCCGTGCCTGACCCGCTAGTCCCAGCAGCTGCTGCACCATTGCTGCCTGCTGCTCCACCTGAAGTCCCTCCGCCTCCTACTCCACCTGTGCCTCATGGGCTGGCTCCAGTTCCAGTCCCCCCGACTCTGGATCCAGTACCCGAGGAGGTTTCGGACTATCAGATCATTGCTTTTCCTCCCTTGATGGAGGGAGAGGAGGAACTTGAGTGGGACACCTCGGGGACCTACCTAATGGCCCCAATGGACTCCTCCATGAAGAGGACTCCTCTACCATCGCCCCAGCAGGGTCAATCCCGGCCAGGATCCCACCTGTCAGTGTCCCGAAGAGGGAGAGGACATAGGCGAAGGGGCCGGGTCCTGTTGCCTGCGGGTCCCCCTCCGAGGGCTCATTGGCCACCTTCGGTCACACCACCTCGGCTCATCAGTTGCCTGCGGATCCCCACGGGTCGGCTGTGCCTTTCACGGCTGTGGCATCGTCTGCTGCAGCTGCTCCTCCCTCACCTGCGCTGTGCTCCCCTCTGACTCCCTTTTCGTTTCTCCTGGTGCCCCCTCCGACTCCCTCCTCACCTGCTACGCCAGTCCCTCCACCTACCTCCTTGCTCCCTGTGAGGTCCCCTTTGCCCCCTCCAGCTGTAACCCCTCACTCGCTGTGGTTCCCTCAGGACCCCCATTGTCCCCAGGCCTTTCCTTTCCAGTCTCCTGTGTTTACTCTTCGTCCCTCTGTGTCTCCTCCGTTCACTCCTGGTTCTTTTGTTCCTTTGGTTGGTGATCCCCCGTGTCTCCTTTTCTGGTTTGTCTGTCTGTGTTTCCTGTTTTGTGTCTGGTTTTGTCCTACTTTTTGTCCCTGTGCGTCTGTCCTATTCCCGGTCTCCCGTTGATGGTTTTGTTTTTCTCTTCCAGGTCCTGTGTCCCCCAGTCCCATCTCGTCCGTCGCCTCCCCAGGGTTGCGCGCCTTTGGGCGGGGGTTCTGCAATACCCTGCTCGTCCGATCCTCCTGTGTACCACGCCCCCTCATTTACCACATGTGCCATCCATGTGGCCAGCTATTTCCTGTTATTTCGATTTGACGTGTGTATTTTAGATCCGTCATTGAAATCTTATGGTGTTGCGCTGCATGTCTTTGCCTGTTCCATGTCCCTGCTCCCATTCTCCATTAAACCCCATATTCCCCAATCTTGCGCATCCCCGCTTCCCCATTCCGCGCACCGTGCCAGGATGTGACACTAGCATCATACATCTATGCCAGCTTATTAACCATAAAGCCGTATTACCAAGGACAGTGATGATACTGATGGAATCTGTTCCTGGAACCTGTGATGTCAGTTCAGGTATGATAAAAGTTTCCTTTCGCTTTCCACCTCAAGGGAAGGGAAACATCAACCAGAATAAGCAGTTAGAAGGTGAATAGATTGCCATAATAATAAGCTGAAAAACTGCCAAAATTTCTACAATTTATAGTTTAACAAAGCATCAAGGTAATAATTACAAACAAGAATCTAAAATTGGCCAGCAACTTTTTTTTACAATGAACCATAGACGTGCCACTAATATCTGGTACAACTGACCTCGAGCAGAAACGTTCAGAAACCTTATGGTAGTTTGAATTTTCTCTTCTCCCTCTGCCTAGAATGAGAGGACACATGACCCATCATGGACAGCTCATCTAAAGCTTTGCATTGTAGCTGGTCATAGTCCCTGCATGACCTACCAAAACCAAAAGGTTCTTCTGAATGCCATCGCTGACTTGGAGTTCTCTGCTGAAGGCTTTTACTCGGATGGCATGTGAGCCCTCTTTCAGGGGGATGATTGTGAAATGCACGACCCGGCTCGATTCCTCAGCAACTGTTACTTTCTGCTGGAACTTTCCATCTGCACTTGCCATGCTACAAAGGGCATCATGTTTGTCCAGCTGTACAATAAACTAGCAAAAAGGAAGAGAGTAACAATGTCGTGTCTCTACTCCATAAAATTATGTTAAGAAGTCTGGCAACTTGGTACATCAATACTTATTTTAGATTTAAAATGTGCTTGTAAATGTTGCAAATATGACATTCCTTGAACAGTACAGACAAGTTACCAGAGGGAGACTATTATGGCAAAATAAGTGGTACCTCTCCTTCCGAGCCCATGTAGTTATGCAGGACTACTTTGATTTCAAGTTGTTCCTTTACAATGACAGAGTAGGGCAAGCGCAGGTCAACAAAAAAGGATTTCTTAACTAGGATTGGCAATGGTTTGGCCACACACACACCTAGAAGGGACAGACAGATAGACTGAGGTAAACCTGAATGTAATAATACAGGCAGGAGTGTATTTTGAGATAAATGGATAGGGGGGTTTTACTGAGGGGGGGCGGGGGTGGGTAATGGCAAACTATTCATGACTTAAGCCAATAAATACACATTTATTTGGGAGGGCTAAAACCATTTTAGGGGGAATGAAGACCCACTAAAATAGGCCTAATGATGCCCCTGAATAAAGGCTCTCAGATGGCAGTCAATATCGCCCAGATAATATCAGGTAATATCATTTTCTGATAATATGAACCAATTATTGAGTTAGGAAGACCAAGTGTAAATCTCTACTTTGAAATAGAAAAACTATATCGGATATATAATGTCTATATAATTTGTAAATTCTGAATTCTGCAGCTACAGACACATTCGTTGCTTATTTTTCGAAAATGAAAGGTGTTGGTACGCTAAAACTGAGCTACATGTCTCTCCTGATTTTCCAGCAAGCGGTTACAGACAATCCTGTTCTTCTGATATTGTGACAATGCACTTATACTGCTGCATAACACATTACTATAGAACAGCATACAAAATACTAAACATTGCAACCTAAAGATTCAAAATTGTGTAGGTACATCTCAATAGCTATCAAACTGAGGCTCCAAAGAAACATACAGTCCTGATCCAGATTACTGGAGTGAAATGTGTTATCCAGTGTCCAAAAACTAGGTTTGGGCAAAAGTCTTGGGTCTTTCAGCAGGACAACGACCCAAACAGACATCCAACAGTACAAGAGAACGGTGGAAAAGAAAAGATGGACTGTTTTACACTAACAAGTGATGAATCCTGAACGAAATCCCATTGAAAAGCTCTGTAGAGAGCTGAAATCTGCCATTGCAAATAGGACTCCTGTAAACTAAGAGCTGGAATGCATAGCAATGTTAGAGTAGCGGAAACTGCTAGCAGATGGATGCAAGAAGCTTACAGATGGTTACAAGAAGTGTTTAGAAGCGATCATTGTCGCCAAAGTTTCTGCGATGAAATATCAGTGAAGGAGCCAATAACCATGTCCAGCATACATTTTATGTCTATATTATTATTTCACTACATGACAACTTTTTTTGTTTTTGTTGTTCAATTACTTTGGACATTATATTAAATATTCAGATTATAAAAAATTGGTTTATTAGCATTTTTTTCAGAAAAAAAAACTCCATTCTGTACTTACAATTGAGGGGTGCTAATAATGCTATTACAGATCCCCTAAATGACTCATTTTGAAAGTTTTAAAAGAGGGATAAAAACTGAAAATAATTACAAAAATTGCATACCTTAAAATATGGCTAATTGATATAAGTACTGGATATTATGTATTTCATACAATAAATAGTCCATTAACAGGTGATTTCAGTCCGTCTTAGCTAAGTAAACATAAATTACATGGTTATTGTGGTGTGAGGGTGCTCTCTGCTGCCCCCTACCTTTAGTAGGAGAAGTACTGACAGCCAAGACCTGCCACTCAGTTATGGAGTCCTTCAGATATGGCTTAAGTTCAGTTGTGACAAGACTGAGGAAACTGAGAGCACAATATTAGGGATGCTGCCTCTCTCCAGAAGCGCATCACAAGCCTCTATCATGGACAAATGAGTGAGAGCAAGGCTGGTCCTTAGCTGGCACCAAACCCTTTAATAAGCTACAAGAAAGCATATATAAGAAATGTATAGCTTAAAACACATAAAAAACCATTTTACCCATCAGGGCCTGTGTTGTTGCCAAGGGTCAAAGTTGTCCACATAAAGCTGACCTCAAAACGGGATCTGATATGAATTTGAGACTCGTCAATGTCAAATTCATCACCTGAAAAAAGGTCAACATAGATAAATGTAACTGGCTTTTCACTACGTTTATCTCCCACACTGACCTGTGCTAGAAGCAGGAAATAACCCAGGATGGGCCACCAACAGCACTTAGTAATTTAAAATCATCTTAGACTGTTTTTGGACCATGGGGGGAAACCGGAGTACCCCGAATAAACCCCATGACCACTTGGGGAGAACATGCAAACTCCACACACAGAGCTATGGTGAAGAGTCAAACCCCGGTCCCTGAAATGTGAGCCAACAATGCTAACCACTGCACCACGCATATTTGAACATCAATTATTTAAGTAATTTAAATATTTCAATGTCATTTTTGTTTTGTTACCTTGAGACATTATGATTTAATGTATGTTACAAAACTTTAGAAAGCATTTTCACAGTATACTGTAGAACGAATTCTGGAACATGTTTCTAAACAGAAAAATTCTCCACAATATTGTTATTGTAGGCTGTGCGTGCTTGTTTTATATGTATAAAGTCTATCAGTATCTGGGCGTCTACAGGTTTGTTAGTTTGTGCTTGCATTTGAGTGTGTGCCCTGTGATGGACTGACATCCCATCTAGGGTGTCTGCTTCCATATGTCCTGTGGTCTCAGGTGTTGCTTTGTCTCCTGAATTCTTAACAGAGATCAGATCTTGTGCCACAAGGCAGTGGACATGCTGGATGGAATACCAGTAAGTTAATGGGGGCATCATCCTGAGCAAAATCTCCCTGCATGAATACACAATTGCACTGAAGAAATTTAGTCACTAGAAAAAACTGTGCAGCAATTAGTAACAAAATGACACTTTGTGAACCATTTGCTGTATTATTTGAGCACACTAGATGGTGCTCTTGGTTTGCTTTGTGGCATGCTTTGTGTCCTTTTTTGAACAGAGATTATCATGCAATGGGGTCAAAAGATACAGCAAGTTGTTCATGAAGTGTCATTTTACCTTTCAATGGTAAGAGATCAGTAGGTGTTCTTTCTTTGTCCATTATACCTTGTTTGATTTGACATATTCCTGGGTTATTTAGATGTGTTTTTTACCCATCTTTGAGTATGGCACTTGTCATAAAATATGTACATTTGGATAATGAATGGAGGTGGGAGTTGGCACACTGCAGAAAGCGCACTCACTTCGGGCCAGTAGCCACTCTGTACTGAAGAGTGGCATCTTTTTTTGCAGGCCTTGGCAGCAGTGAAGGAACGCCTCCACACACTGCTGCCCCTCTGTGATGTAGCGGGAGCGCTCCTCACAGGAATAGTCCAGAGGAAACGCCGTCATGCCGTCACGGCAACACTTCCGCTGCAGATCACTACTGTAACGGTTTTCTGTGGAGATGGAGAGACGTTAGCCTGTCTACAAGTAAAAGTCTGGGGAAAAAACATTTAAAAAATATTTAACCAACATTTGTCTACAGGGTGTAAAATACAAAAAAGACATTATCTATAAGGTTACATAACTGTGGCCTTATACAAGTAATCCCCAGGATAGAAACAAGATCTGTTCTCTTAGTCTGTCTTTAAGTCGAATTTCTAGGTAAGTCGGGTAATACCTATTATTATTATTATTATTATTATTATTATTATACAGCAATAGTAAAATTAACTACATAAAGCACTGCACTTTACCTTCAGCTGACAAACCACTGAAGTCATGCAATATCTTCATGAGCGTCACAAATTGCATGTGTTCATTATTACGAACCATTGTATTTAACTCAAATTTTGAACATAATAAGCTTTATGGCAGTCTGTTCGTAAGTACGAGTTGTCCATAAGTCAGATGTTCTTAACCTTGAGATTACATTCACTGTACATTGAGGAGATTGCTGAAGATTTTTTCATAATACTACATCTGATTCCCCCCCCCCATCTCATCACAACTGACAAAACCTGCAACCAAATAACCATTGTGTCTAGTGGCTTATACTACGAAGTGGGGTTACTGCCTTATTGGTGTAACTTGTCAGATTTAAGGTAGCATACTTTAAATGGACTTCATATTCATTCACTTACATTTTGCCCAGACTACCTTAAATCTGACAAGTTACCCTGAGAAGCCAGTAAACCTGTTTCGTAGTACAGGCCACCGGTCCAACTCACCAAACTCCAGTTTGATTTCTGGCAAGGTGGCCTGTCGCTTATTCCGAAGAGTGACATGATCAAGGCAGGAATGGCCTTAAGGCAACAACAAGTGTGAATTAGCGAACAAATTAATGTATGAATTTATGAATGAATGAACAAACAAATGAATAAATAAATGAACATGATTTGTTTAGTAGAAAAAAAATCGGTAGAAATTTCCATAAATGCAGATGGAGCTGATTGGATTTTGATGATAACTCTTTGTTCTGAATTTATTTATTATTTCTTTATGTCACCGATGGATCATTGAACCTAGCATTAGCATTTCTGTCACCCTAATGTAGAATTTTGAATGAAGCCCAACTGCTTAACGCTCATTGTATTTTGCCTGTTAAGCCTCAGCACTCATACTTTGTCTGGGCAAGGCTGAGTGTCCCTTGTTTGAAGTGAAGGTAAGCCCGGCATCTGTAAACACGGCCATGTTGTTCTGCCCCCCTCCCTTGGTGCATCCCATGTCTCTGTCTTCAACAGCCTCCCAAACCTGAGGCAAGAGATAACGGTACAGAGTGGAAAGACACAATCTAATCTATTATCAACCCAATATATATCATAATATACCAGGGCATGTTCACCCCGGAACAATTTTTTTTGTTGTAATACTACATGATGTTCAAATGTGACCTTATGCATCAGTGATGAATCTTTTCATCTGTCTGTATAATTACTGCACTTGTGATACTCATTTCTGGGGAATGCTTGTGGGTTTCCGTTACTGTGTAGTTTAATAATGTATTGATGATTAAATAAAGCCTCATGAACCACTTCTTGTATTTTCTGACCACACTAGATGGTGCTTTCTTTTCAATAAAGGGCACAGAGTATGCCCCATATCAATCCAAGAGTGCCATCTAGTGGAGTAAAAAAATACAACAAATGGTTCATGAAGCTTCATGTGGGCATCGTTATAATAAGGGTTCTGATCTCCGCACTCTAATGGATGGTGGGATCTTACCTTAGACTGGGTAAGGAGACCCTTCTTGCTTAGTGTGAAGGCAGCTTTGTCTACTATCACCATCCCCACCTGGGCTCCTGGATCTCCTTTTACCTGCAGAGTGATTTTCGCTCCTGGCGTGTATGATGTTCGCACTCTGCCAACTGACACTTCAAGCTGAGCATCAAGGAGAAAGAATGGTAATTATTATTATTAATATTATAAATATATATAATCGAGTTACTCATTGGAGCTATAAAAGACAAGGAAAATGCCTTAACCATTATAAAGGCATCGTTATTTTCCAATTAATTTATTATTGTCTCCTTTTTAAAAAACCTTTATCCAAGTTTTAGTTTTGTGACAAATGGGAGTGCCAACTGATACACCCTTTTGCAAATTACAGCTTTTTGCGTCTACATGCAAACACACTGACCACAGTTAAGACAGACATCACAGTCATATTAATTCACACTTATTGCCTTGGGTCTGGATTGACGATAGATGGATTGATAAAAATTTTATTGGAATAACCCATGATGGAAGAAACCCCACTATAACACAATGCTCTCCAGAGCATTCACTTGAAACCTCCTCTGTCCATTCACTCAGTCATACCACCCAGCCCAAACCCCACCTGAGCAGGCCAGCCGGTCTGTGGGTACAGTGCCTCCTCTGTCCATCCACCCAGTTCTAACCCCACCCAAGCAGGCCCGCTGGTCTGTGGGTAGAGTGCCTCCTCTGTCCATCCACATGGCTCTGACCCGACCCAAGCAGGCCTGGGCTCTGGTACCAGTCTCCTCGAGGGGGGTTGGATACTCTTCCATTCTGGAGTTGCTGGTGGGGAGAGGTGCTGGGCAGGGGTGGGCATACTTATTGCTCATGCTCCTTCCCCATCAGAGGTGACATTCCATCTCCCTAGAGCTAGCTTCTGCAGCCGAGGATCGGACCGCCAAGGTCCCCGCCTTTGGCCTCTGCCTAACTCGCACTGCACCCGACCCCTATGGCCCCTCCTACAGGTGGTGAGCCCATTAGAGGGGGATAAAGCCCTGGGCAACTTAGCTCCTAGGATCATTGGAACACGCAAACCCCTCCACCATGACAAGGTGTCGGCTCCAGGACAGGGAGCCCAGGCCATGGCATGCATATGTGACAACTTATTTTAATTAATTTGCACAAGGGTGTATATATCCCATAAAAGGCACCGATTCTTGGATTTCCAGTAATAAACTAAACGCAAAAAAACTGTAGAGGTTGAGAGTTTAGCAGCCAAACACCTTCAAGAAAACTACATCATAAATCTGCAATTTCCCCGTTAAAGCCCCACACTCAATAGCTCCAAAGGCCGGCACTCACAGTTCCCTCACATGTGTCCTCCATGTCTACCCACACCGAGTCTGAGAGGATGTCATAGTTGACTCCAGGTAATATGCCGTAAGCTACGAGTCTGAAGGATGGCAGCATGTCTTTGGTGACACTAAGCTTCTGCTTCATGGTATAGCTGCCCTTTTCCACTCTCCACTTATTTGCCTCTGTAACCTGACCCTTGCTCACCACCTAGAACAAGCAAAAATATAGTATGCAAAAGTAAAAGAGCAACAAAACACAAAGAACACTTGATTTGTGACAGATGGAAAGGATTAGTGATGGACAAAATGATGCCTCGTGAACTATTTGGTGTATTTTTTGACATCACTAGATGGTGCTGTTGGTTTACTTTGAGACATGCTTTGTGCCTTTTTTTAAACAGAGAGCACCATCTAGTGGGGTCAAAAAGTACAGCAAATGGTTCATGAAACGTTATTTCGTCCATGACTAGTGAGGATGTTACTATAATTCTGAAATATAACAATGTCTGACAATACTACTTGGTGACTTTACCAGGTAGGAAATGTATTCAAGCTCCAGGTTGGTTCCCTTATTATTGAAGTTGATAGTGACATCTAGATTGTTACTGGAGATCATATCTGCACTCAGATGTAGATATGCACCAGTGCTGTGTGCTTGAGCAGCCTCGAGAGTGCGATATTGCACCGCCTGATGAGTAGCCGGTAATTCTTTGTCTTTGGTTTCCACTTTCACCACCTTCAGTTTGTCACTGCTGGCTGTGTTAACTTTGATCAGAGCTACGCCCTGATTGTCCGTGTTTACTGTGTAATCATTGGCCTTTACGGGGAGCGTTTTGGCAGGAGAGCCATCTGGATGAAGCACCCGTACCTACAGCAGGAGGAAATGGTGCAGATACTCTTAGAGAAGGTAAATACATGTATATAAATTGATCTGGTCTACAGAGTAGATACTCCAGATTAATCCAATTTATTCTTGTAGGCTACAGATGTAAGGCAGGGAACGTCCCAGGATGGGGCACCAACCCATTGCAGCAAATTCAACTTTGCATTTTTTGAAAACACTGAGGCAAGTCAAAAACGTACATGTTGGACATATCCGAAATGCTGTCCTACAGTTCTACCTTTATTTTCCCAAATTATCATGCAAAATGACAGCAATTAATTTCCTATGTAATATCTTACTTTGGGGCAGCATGGTGGTGTAGTGGTTAGCACTGTTGCCTCACACCTCTGGGACCCGGGTTCAAGTCTCCGCCTGGGTTACATGTGTGCGGAGTTTGCACGTTCTCCCCATGTCGTCATGGGGTTTCTTCCGGGTATTCCGGTTTCCCCCCACAGTACAAAAATATGCTGAGGCTAATTGGAGTTACTAAATTGCCCATAGGTGTGCATGTGTGAGTGAATGGTGTGTGAGTAGGCCCTGCGATGGGCTGGCCCCCCATCCTGGTTTGTTCCCTGCCTCATTCCCATTGCTTCTGGGATAGGCTCCGGACCCCCCACGACCCAGTAGGATAAGCGGTTTGGAAAATAGATGGATGGATGTCTTATTTTATATTTATCATTTTTGTGGTTACTTTGGCTAAATTATCACCATCACAGGAACTAAGTAAAACACACTGAGAATGAAGTTCCACCTGGGGGACATTAAAGATTACAGCTCCATTGTGACATGCGAATTGGGTCCAAGTGATACTCACGTGAAGAACCGCAGGCAAGCCAGGCTTAAAGTACTTGGAGGTCTTGTTGAACAGTATCCTATATGGAGATTCAACCACTTTGACAGCGACCTCAGCTTCCACCATTTCACTGCCTATATTATTTTACATAAAAATGAGATACCATGTTATCAACAATTCATTAGTGATGAAAATACTAAATAGTCAGTCAAAACCAACTCTTAGATGTATCATTGGGGGGACAGCGTGTGGCTCAGTGGGCTAAGCCTGTGTGCCTGTAATCAGAAGGTCGCCAGTTCAAAAACCCAGCCTCAGCACATCTGCGGGTCCTTGAGCAAGGCCCTTAACCGCCAGCTCCCTAGGCGCCACTACGGGCGGCTGCCCCTCGCGGACAACTTACTCTACACAGAGTAAGTTGAGGGAGGCGTAAAAACAATTTCCCCACAGGGATCAATAAAGTATCAATTATTATTATTATTATTATCAAGGGTACAAGCAGTGAAGGTGCGAGGAACCTAGTATAACTATTAGAATTTTTCATTACTTTATACTTTCTGATAGACAGTCGATGGCAGCCCATAGAACCCCTTGGTGGATTTTGATGAAACTGGGACAGTCCAACATATCCAGGCGTCAAATTTGGGGTCGATCCATCCATCTCTTTAGCGCCTCCAACAGGCCAAATTTTAAGGTGCATTTTTGATTATAACTTTTCTACCATTTATCTTAGGGATGTGACGTTTTTTCTCCCAAATTTTTGGGTCAGGTCGAATTCAAATGCACCCATTGTTGTTAAAGTCCGCCATGTTAAATTGTCCGTTATTCTGAATTTTTCTAAAAACTACTTTTGCAAACTAGTCCTAAGCCATTGATTGTATCTCCACCAAATTTTGCACATAATAACCCTCGCTGCTACCATACAGTAACTCGAATACTGTATGCAGACTGTTACCACTGTTAATTTGCACTGTATCTTGTCTTGTCTTGTCAGTTTGTACTGTTATGCGTGTTTCCTGTCTGCACCTATGATGTTCTCTGTTTTATTCTGCTCTGTGTTGCACCATGGTCCTGGAGGAACGTCTATCTCATTTCTCTATATACTGTGTGTATGGTTGAAATTACAATAAAAACCTACTTGACTTGACTTGACTTGAAAGTATCACCTGAGCCTTTTCACAGGCCAAAAATTTTGTCAGATCTTAAAATTCGGACAGATCATCGGACGAAGTCTCACAAAAGTTATCGGATGGATTTTTTGATTTTCAAAACCTGCAAAGGAAGTCAGTGGCAAAGCTACCAAACAGGAAGTGTGGCCATGCTTTGATGTTTTGACACCAAACTTGGTACATGAACTTACAAGTACTTCTTGAGGATGTGCAAGAAATTTTGTGTCCTTTGACCACTGGGGGCACTACAGTACAATAAGCAAAAACACACTTTTCCTAACACTCTTTGATGTACTGTCCTTATAAAGTGGTTGTTATGTTCAGTGATTGTCAGGATCAGTCTGCCAGTCCCGTAATGTCCCTGTTTTGCCAGCAGATGTCGCTGACCATCCCATATACTCTTAATGTCCGTGCCCTGGTACTGTATGCCATCAGTTATTGTTAGTGCTTTGTTCATTCCCCCTTGTGGTTCACTATTGTTAACGTTCTACATCAAAATTTTACCCAAATTTTCCCTTTGTCTCAGCCAGCTCTAGTCCCTCTTGATTTACCCTCCCTGCCGCTTATTTTAACCCTTTATGGTCTTTTTTGTGCACCAGTGGTATAACAGTTCTGTAATGAAGTCCCCCTCCAGCGTTCTAAAATCTGTGTAAGCATTGTCACTCTTTACCTGCATTCAGATGTGACAGTGGTATCTTAAAGGGGCAGTTCAACCCAAAATAAAAAAACATATGTTTCAGATATGCTGTTAGCAGTATCGCTTAGCATCAGCTACCAACACTAACAAATAGCTCATAGCTTGGTACTGTTAACTCATTTAGAATCACTGAGCCAACATTACAGCTCATCCAAGGAGGAAGCCATTGATGTTTACATCTGGTCACATTGTCAGGAACATGAACTTCCCGACTCTAACTTCTGTTCAGTGATATAGTTGGTGTGTGGAGTTCAGTAGAAAGAAAATAGTTCCTATATTAAAGGGCTCACTACAAAGTCAATGGATTATTATTAATAATAATAATAATAATAATTAGTAACTGGGTCATGATTTCTGGAAAGAGACAAGGAGTTGAATTTTTGAAATGTATTTTTTTGACGCTTTAATCACCACATAAAGAATGCCATTCAGTCAGATTATACTTGAAAGAAGTCTGACATTTCTGTGGTTGATATCTTCAATACTAGGCAACTCTCATCACAACAACCAAGATGGAGAAAAGTCCTACAGCATATCTGAAACGTGTGCTTTTTTTATTTTGGGGTGAACTGCCCCTTTAAGAGATCCAACTTGTGTGACCGCTATTTCAGATATAATCAAAAACTTTTCAGCGGCCATAAACCTTATCAAATCTTCACCAAGTTTTGCACAGATAATCTTCAGAAAAAGCCTCACAAAAGTTGTCAGATGGATTTCAAAACCAGTCGTCCTTTACAACCTCAGCAAATTCGCCAGTTACGATGCCAAGCATTAAGGGGGCTCATATCATGATTAATTTTTGGTCAACTGACATGATATTTGCAGTGCATATAACCCTAACCCTTGAGAAAATGACATGAAGTTGTTCCCATGGAACCTATGCCCTGGTAATCTGCCAGGCCCCATGATTTGGGTTTAATTTTTTTGTCATTTCTAAGATAAAATTGCATATAATTAGTGTTTTAATAATAGTTTTTGTTTCTGTGCGTGCAAATGAATATATCACGTACCTGTGATGGTGAAGACTGTGGCTCTGCAGTATATTAAATCACCTAATATTTCATTAATTTTTCTGTCAGTGATACTCGTGCTGTCCAGCTTAGCCCATGCTGTACCATCCTGAGAAAGGGGGGGGGCATGAAGTTCCGATCTTAAAAATGAACTGTATTATGTTAATCTATTTACATTTATGTGATGGCAAATAATTCTGTATAAAAAGACGTAAAGTTGTTACTAAGAAGGTAAAAGAAATAAACCAGTAAAGGCTACTTCACACTCCACCTCTCTGCACGCCGTTACAGTCCACATGTCGTTACAGTCCGCATGCCGTTACAGTCCACATGTCGTTACAGTCCGCACGCCGTTACAGTCCACATGTCGTTACAGTCCGCATGCCGTTACAGTCCACATGTCATTACAGTCTGCACGCCGTTACTGTCTGCACACCGTTACAGTCCGCATGCCGTTACTCTCTGCACGCCGTTACAGTCCACATGTCATTACTGTCTGCACGCCGTTACAGTCCACATGTCGTTACAGTCTGCACGCCATTACAGTCCACATGTCGTTACTGTCTGCACGCTGTTACAGTCCACGTCATTACAGTCTGCACGCCGTTACAGTCCACATGTCGTTACAGTCTGCACAACGTTACAGTCCACGTGTCCTTACAGTCCACACGCCGTTACAGTCCATACGCCGATACAATCCAAATGTCGTTACAGTCCGCACGTTGTTACAGTCCACATGTCGTTACAGTCTGCATGCCGTTACAGTTCACATGTCGTTACAGTCAACATGCCGTTACAGTCCAAATGTCGTTACAGTCTGCAAGCCGTTATAATTCATGTCGTTACAGTTCGCACGCTGTTACAGTCTGCATGACATAAATTTCACTGTGACATAAATTTCATTACCAGGAGTGTCCCTGTGGACATGCGCCTACAGCTCAGATTTTGGGTTCAGCAGACTTGTTGCGCATCAACCATGCAAGTGTAAGACTACTGGGGCCAGTGTCTTGAAGCTGGATTTTGGATTTAGCAAGATAACTTGTCAAATTTAAGGTATTCTGAAATAAATGCAAGTGAACGAAGATAAAGCACATTATACTGGGAAACCTTAAATTCGATAAATTATCTAGCTAACCAATAAATCTTGCTTTGTGATACAGGCCCCAGGTTTCCTGGAATATCAAGAAGTCCATGTTCTCCACCGGCAAGAGGACAAGTGGAGTATGAATTAGGCTTAATGTACTAATCACATACCAAACCATTATACTCTTACTTTTAATTCCAGCCTTTTTAGGGTGGAGGGGAAAATGTGTTTCTCTCCATTATTTTTCTTAACACCAAATACGACAAGAGCAAAGCCCTGAACATCTTCTCCGAAAAGGTACCTGACAGAGAAAGAGACAAAAACCGATACTCAGCACAATGAAAGCCCTCAGGATGAAGAAAGCAAAATAATAGCGTGTGTGAGTGTGTGTTCGTGTCTGTTCGTGTGTGTGTGCACTTTTTATAATTATGACATTGTGGGGTCCACATTTCCCCACAATGTGATAAAACCTGTAACTTTTAACCTTGTGAGGACATTTTTTCCCCATGAGTCCCCATAAAGATATGAGTACAGGTCTGTGTGTGTATGTGTGTGTATGTATTTTATTTAAAAATCACCTGGCTGTTAGTTCCACATGTAGAGTTTTATCATCCACATGGAAAAAGTTTTTACTTGGTTTTAATGTCACCTCAAACGTTGGCAACACTGAAAACAAAATATAAAAAAGAGTCATTAAAGGCAAACTCTGTAAAGAAGACAGGGCAGCCTGATCGTAGGTCTTCATTGGTGTCTCACCGTGCTTTTTCACATCAAACTGAGTGGAGAACACATCCTCTGGTTGGTCCTTCAGCATGGCCTCCAAGCTCCAGGTCCCTTCCCTGTGGAGAAACGTTACAGAGCACAGAAATCTCTACCAGTGTGTCCTCCACTGATCGGGATGTCAGCTGGCTCTTCTGGGGCACACATCTGGATCATAAAGGGCAGTGATACACTGAACTAATTGCAAATTGTGGCAAAGATGGTTGAATACACACACTATGTTTCAGGAACAAGGCATATATGCATAAAAATGGTAAGAATCAGCATCACTTACTTAATGACCTCGGGGACCTTGAAAACTTTGCTGAAGACGCCATTGACTGTTGTCATGCCACTATTCTGCTCCACTATAATCCCATCTGGATTCTGTGAGCAAAGATAATAAACAGAATTGATTATGATTCTGATGTTGTTTCTTATATAGGAGCCTATGGCTGTCTCATTATAGTTTTTTATTAATTAAGTTTTATTTTATATTCTTTTCGATTTTCATTTGAAACCCAGGTTTGTTTTAGTTAGTTTTCAGTGTGTTTTTTATTTTAAAGATATATTTCAGTTTAGTTGTTCGCTAGTAAAGGAAGAAGAGAGCAGGAGACTGACTTGATTTACGGACAATCTACATTCCTACCCTCACTTATGGTCATGAGCTCTGGGTAGTGACTGAAAGAACGAGATCACTGATACAAGTCACTGAAATGAGTTTCCTCCATAGAGTGTCTAGGCTCAGCCTTAGATATAGGGTGAGTAGCTCAGACATCTGGGAGGGACTCAAAGTAGAGCCGCTGTTCCTCCACATCGAAAGGAGCCAGTTGAGGTGGTTTGGCCATCTGTCTAAGATGCCTCCTGGACGGCTCCCTGGGGAGGTGTTTTGAGCATGTCCAACTGGGAGGAGACCCCAGGGCAGACCCATGACAGATTACATCACTCAGTTGGCCTGGGAACACCTTGGTATCCCCCCAGTGGGGATGGGGGAGGTGGCTGGTGAGAGAGAGGTGTAGGGATTCCTGCTTAAACTGCTGCCCTGATCCCAGATAAGCAGAAGAATATGGTTGGATGGATTTCTATCTAGTTTTATATATTTTACTTTCAGTTTTATTTCAGTTGTAGTTTCAGTAATTGTTGTTCTGGGGATTTTTTTTTTATCCCTAGGTGGTGCTCTCTGTTCAAAATAGGTCACATAGCCCTGCTTTAAAACATACCAAGAGCACCATCTAGTGGTGTCAAAAAAACACCAATTGATACATGAGGCATCATTTTGTCAGTCACTACCAGATGGCCACTCCAGATCTGCTGAAGCAATATTTATAGCTCTTGTTCATATTTTGCCTTCATATTTTCCATCCATCCATTTTCCAAACCGCTTATCCTTACTGGGTTGCGGGGGGTCCGGAGCCTATCCCGGAAGCAATGGG
>JAODJX010000083.1:998473-1009138 GCA_026776945.1 Isichthys henryi
CCCAGGCGGGGATTCGAACCCGGGTCCCAGAGGTGTGAGGCAACAGTGCTAACCACTGCACCACCATGCCGCCCCCCTTCATATTTTATTTAGCAAAATTAAAAAATATATATACAGTTTTTTATTATTTACAGTTATTTTCCTTTAACCATAATAACTCTGGTTAAAATGCAACTCCAACTTTGAACAAAAACTGACAAAATAGTTCAGCAGTAGTAACACATGAATCACTGACTTAGACAATAAACATTATAATTGTGCTTAGAATCTCCTTTTATTTAATGATGCAATGCTATTACTAGACAATATCCATCCATTGCCCAATACTGCTTAACCAGTGCAGGATCATGTTGGGTCCTGTGGAATATTAAAACAGAAAACACACTAACCCAAAATGTCAGTCCATCGAATCAAGCACACCGTGGGCCATTTAAGACAATTATTTTCTTAATTACATGATTCTGAGCTTCAGGAGAAACCAAAATATTAGTGATGGTTGAAATGATGCTTCATGAACCATTTGCTGTATTTTTTGACCCCACTAGATGGTGCTCTCTGTTCAAAAAAAGACACAAAGCATGTCCCAATGCAAAGCAACAGCACCATCTAGTGATGTCAAAAAATACAGCAAATGGTTCATCAGGTGTCATTTTGTTCATCACTACAAAATACTCAGAGGACACCCACATGAACACTGGGAGAACATGCAAACTCTTTACAGAGTCAGGGATGGGACTCAAATACCCAAATAAGAGAACAGAGCCACCACACCACCGTTTTAATGCGATGCATCCTGAATTTCACTGAAAAAAGAACAGTGGCTTTAAATCCAAACATGATGCTTTACCAAAATATTCCCATCATTTAATCCTTAAGAGCAATACATTTTCCTTATGGCAAAATCTAGCAGACTCACCTTGATCTGGACTGTCAATATTCTGTTGACAGTTTTGACTTGTGTATCTGTCGTAAAAATCCGGTATTGCACTGAAACAGAAAACTTAAATCATCAATCATACAAAAGGAAAAGTATGTAAAATTCTGACTAATGGTAAAAAGCTGTTTTGACAGATATTGCTTCTTATATCTACTTTTATGGTGGTTTTCTATTGCATTACAGAGTAGACAGGGGCATTGGAAATAAGGAGGAAGTGGGGAAAGCGCCCCCCCCCCCCAATATTGACAGACCCAACACCCCCTTCATCACATCCTGAGTACAACAACAGTCTATTTAGGGCTGAACAATATTAGGGAAAAAAAAATCACATTGCTATATTTTTGGGTTTTGCCATTCATAACGTTGGATATTGCATGATACAGATGAAACTACAGGGATTAAAAACATAAATCTTATTGGCAGTTTCATGCATAATAATGTCAAGCAAGTTTCTTTTTTTGTGTGCTGTAGCCTGGAGCTCCTTCCACCCCCCAACCCCCCCCCACTCTCAGCGCATGACCTTTTTCCATGTTCATCCTTTGCCATCAGTGTGGTTATAGGTCCAGTTAACTTCCTTATCAAGGTTTTTGCTAGCTACTGAAAGGGAGTGAACATAAAATTAGTTTCTTTTTTTTGACTGAACTGGTAGGTAATTTTAAATGCTACGTTTCTATGCAACGTTTCTACAGAACTTATACAGAGCAAATATCACCGAACATGCACAACTATGTCTCGCTATGACCTGCAGGAACGCAGGGTTGGATATCCATTTTGCGGCTTAGAAAATGCCACAGTTCTTGTATACTGTTCGGGTACTTATGGTTAAGGTTAGGGTTGGGCAAGGGTTAGGGGTTAGGCTAGCCGAGGTCTCCTTCGCTCCCTAGTAATTCGAACCGTGGAGCGGACTTACACACTATTAGTGTCACGGCATTTATGGTTTTTATGGGCACGGGTTTTCAGACTAATTAAATGCCAGTTCAGTTAGTTTGCTTCGTTACTTCGGTTTGGAGTTGGACGTGGCTTTTCACCTTATAAGAGCGCCGGGTTGGATGTCAAACCCCGCCTTCCCACAGGTTGCAACCAGAGGCTTCTCAACACACAAGCGGGTTTATACGCAACTTGACTATCTGTCTTTAGGTACTTGGAAATCCTGCATTGGTCGCTCACTCTACTATTCCGTGTGATGACGTCATCATTTTTTCAGCGGCGGCTACGGGTTGGGACCGAAAATGCGGCTTTCGCGGCTAGTTCTGCATTCAACTTATGAGATATCCACTATTTTGAATAATTAATTTTTCCTTGATTTTCTCATTTTTTACCGGATCAAAATCGGTTCAGTATTCGTGGAGCAACAACAATTTAAAAACAAGGTAACTTTCACGCACTAAATAAAAATCGAAAGAATCATGGGGCATCGATTATTTGTGCACAGGCATATTTATTGCAACCTAAATGTGAAAATTGGCAACTATGATGACCCACACTGTACAATCGTGTGCCCAATTCAGGATGATTGAAGATTGAAGGGATTTTATAACCACTCCGATTACTGTGCAGAGGATGGGTCAATGTCACGTGACCACCGATCTGGCTCCCGATTGGTTGGACATCATGCCAGCCAACGTAGATACCCCAAGTAAATTTTCATTTCAACATTCAACAACATGTTGGTTAGATATTGGCAAAGTTATGGTTGTTTAAGTGCACCATACCCTATTTACAATTTCTTACATTTATTGAACGAGGCCTATGCAGAGCGAAGTTGCTCTATGTAGTCACAGTTTTTTCTACAGTTCTAAATGTAATTACATTAGAACAAAAGGCCGATTTCAGGCATATTTCAGGCATCTTCAATATCTCTGGTTCTATTAAAGCTATCTTGACAAATGAGGTATCATTTTTTATGGTTTTTTAATCTATTTCCATTAAAATAGGTGTGAAGTTAATCAAGACACCTTGGTGAAAAATTTCCAAGTACCTACTGTCTTGCTACCAGTACAGTATCTGACACTTGGCACTTTGGCTAGCTTAGCTAGAGTGGCATTAGGTCACGCTCAGAAGCAGACCTATCATGGAGGTGAGATGTGTGACTGCTGACGATGACTGTCAGGAATGTCATATAAGGTCCCTCCTTCCCTGGTCTGTCTATGCTGACTTTCAAGGCAGGTGTGTGTGTGGGGGGGTGCTTTTAGCTCCACCACTAGTTCCACTGCTAATATGAGGCTATATAGAGACTTTCATAAATGCTCTGACAATCGTACAACTGGAGGCTTTTGAAATCGCAGACTCTAAAAGTGCCTAAGCTTTTAGTCTGCATTTTCAAAAGTCTCCATTTTCACTCATCTACACTGCGACCCTAAACTACCATTGTCAGAAGTGTACGATTGTCACGATTGTACGATTGTAACTGTTCTCTACTCATCATATGCTGCATCCCTGCGTTGATCCCACTAGTTACACCATCTGATTGGTCACCTGGTCACCCTACGCGGAAGTGAACAGTGTTTCAAGATATGCAGGAGCTGCTTTCAAAGGCCCATTCCCTATTGCTGACCTGTATCCAGCTAAATAGCGTGTTATGCTATATATGCTATATATTTGCACAAAACGAAACTAATTTACCGTAGTGTGTTGATGCATGCATGCCTACCTTAGGCTAATAGTTTCAGTGTGTTTGGAAATACTTTCGTAAAAGATGTAGAAACGGCTGTGTGGAAGGAGATGGTTTTTGTTTGACAACTCTGTTTTTAAAAACATTGCAGTGTGGACATAACCTGAGTCTATATGGGAGTTATTTTGAGGTGAGCCATTTTTTCCCACTGCACTACAACACGGGATCTTAGGGCCTCCCTCCGGCCAAATCCCATTAATCCCCTGTGAAACAGATAGGATGAATACGAGCACGATCCATTATGAATTTGCGTGTAACTTACTGTGTATGCACAGTGCGAGGGTGAGACATATACAGTACTTGGCCAAGAGAATTTTTTCGTATGGGCTGTCAGGTGAGCAGCCTACAGTCTATCAGAGAGCTTAAAAACACTAACGTCAAGCAGATAGCTGTAAGAAAATACAATCATTCTGGAAAGATGGTCCACTAGCAGGTGCTGTACTTTTTTAACTTCTACTACACACATAAATGAGGACTTACCATCTTCTCCGGGATTGTATATTGGTTTATCTGTCTGTAAGAAGAAATACCCAGACTGGAAAGACACCAGTATGACCGTATGCATCTCCTGGCCCATAACTGTTGCTGTCAAATACACATACTGATTTGCAGTGAGGTCTCTTGTTAATTTCTCTCTGGACACCTGGCATTGAGAGAGACAGGTTGGGAGACAACAGAGATCAGTGACAGTTACAGTCAGAAAGCACTACACTTACACATTACATCAGCTGTACACTGCAGAGTCAGACGAGCAAACACAGGCAGGCCTGTAACCAGGTCCTTCCATGACATTACAATGTTAATATTACAATAACGGCAAATTGAGAGCATTCAAAAGAAAATGAGCCCCAGATTAATTAGTCAGTAAAATGACTCAGCTTTTGCTGAGAACTGGTTTAATGATACATTATATTTATTTAGTGAATGATTTGTCCGAAGTGACAACTAGGGAAAGTTTGGGGTCATGACCGCAAGAGCAGTGAGGTCACCTGAGCCCAGAAGTGCTTTGCTCATGGGTAACAGTACCAGAGCTGTTGCAAATTTAGCCATATTTTTAAAGCCCAGTTTCCCAACCCGGTCCACTGGGACCCACAGACGGTCGACATTTTTTCTCCTTCTCCGCTCCTTGTCAGGCAGTCCACAGTTTTGCTCACTCCCTGGGAACTGGAAGGGAGCAAAAACGTGAACTGTCTGCAGGCCCCCGAGGACTGGAATGGGAAACACAGTGCTAAACTACGCCGCTCAGCCACTGCAAATTCTGTAACACAATCACCCTCCACTGAGGGTTGGACCTGACAGTGTGAATAGTAGTAATGTAGCAAAATGTTTTTCACGTTCATTCACAAATCTTCATATACAATGACAGATCACGTGACGTGTATTTCTGTTCAGTATTTTGCGAATGAAAATTGTGTTCAGTGCAAGCAAATTTCATTTTACGGGTGCAAATTGGAAAGTACACATACAAGTATATATGGCACTAATCTGATCCCATATTTGACCCCAGTCTTTAAAAGATCTATGTCCCTGTTTCTAGTATAGAATCATATCTAAGCACCAAATAATGGAAATTAATTCTGAACTATGTTTTCATTTTAAGGAGTAGAAAACGTATGTGTCATTTGTAATATAGCTTTCAATCTAGCATGCTCAATCAATATTTGTTAAATAGTTATATGTGTACAGTATATTAGTAGATTTAAGTACATAAGTCCTAAAATACCAAAAGTCTTGCCAATTTCTGTATTAGTCTGTTCCAAAAGGAGAATTCAACATGACTGATTTATATAAACAGAGTCCAGTTGCTTCTGGTTGCTCTGGTATGAATTTTGGTTAGGATTACTAGGATAATTTAATTGCATATCTGACCCTGTAATTAGCACACAAATCCTTTTGGCAATTATAAAATAAAAACAAACCAGTAGTACTAATCATGTGCAAGCTTTTTCCTTTAAGAAACTAATCGTAGGGGATCCGACACTTTGTAAACAAAAGGCTGATAGAATGAGTTATAATAGTCATGACTACCTTGTACAGAATTCTGAACAACACAAAACCAATAGCCAGTATTATAGCTGAAAAGACTGTGTCTGACTTCAGAAAAACTGGACTATAGCAGATCAGAGAATTCTTTGCATAAATTCTGAGGCACACAGTGTTAGAAAATGATGCATTAGATGGAAAGAATAGAGGAAACATCTCATAGCATTTGGGTTTGAAATGTCCATCAGACACTCTGATGAGATAGGGGCAGGTTAGTGAATCACAGACAGACTGTAACAGACTTGGAAAGACTGACCTTCACTTTAGAAATAGCCTGGTGATTGTTGTTATTGTCGAGCTTCAGTGTTCCATAAAAAAACTGTCTGTGTTTCAGTGGAAAGTCATATATTTGAATAGTCACCGGAACATTCTGATTTGTGCCATGAGCTTCCAGGTAGACACTCTCATAATTATCAACATGGAGGATATTTGGGGCTATCATTACACAGCTGCAAGATAACAGAGGTGGATGTTACAAACACTGTACACCACTACACACACCCAACACCACATATCTCCAAAACATCTAAGCAAGCCCATGTGGACATCAGAAAACCTGCCCAGTCCCAAAAGACAAGCCTGTCAGGCAGGCAGGAATACCCCCTACACCCAAATGAACAGCCTGTTACACAGAGTGGGGATGTATGAGAGGTTTAAGATCTTACTGCGGTTCTCCTAGACAGACCCAGCCAAAGCTGAGGACGAGAAGGATGACAAAGCTGTATGCTGGACCCATTGCTCTTCTTCCATGGACCAGAAATGACATTACTTCTTTAAAACAGGCATATAAGAAACACAACTTTTACTATTAATAACTGAAACTGTTAAACTGTAACCAGGGCATACAATTCAGTTAAGTGTCCTTCACTTGCCGGGAAATCTCAAACCACACAGGATGATGTAACATAGGGTTTCTCAACCTTTTTACCCAAAAACTTGCCTCAGAATCGGATGATGTGAGGTGCCAGGCAAATAAACAAAGATAAATTAATTAAACAAAGGTAAAGCAAATGTTTATCTTTATATCTAGATACCACAAGGATAAATTAAATATTTTCCAGGTTACATATTATAATACTGAAGTTTCAGTTCAGTTTTATTTGTACAGAGCATTTTCACAACTTTACGTACTCTAAGCAATTTACATTATCCCTGCGGAAGCCCCTGGAGAGAAAGCCAGAGGTGACAGTGGCCAGAAAAAACTCCCTAGAAGGAAGAAACCTTGGGAGGATCCAGACTCAAAAGGGGAGCCCAACCTCCAGGGGGCAGCAGAGGTTAAATGAGCAAAATATCAAAATCCTAATTTACATGGTCCTAGTTTTAAGATTTGAATATAAGACTCTTTGCAAATAATCCATATTATTCTGCCAAAGCATCCAGTCTCTGGTCTGGGTCATGCCAAAGAATCTCACAGGCTATTTTAGCTCTAGCCAGGCAGTGGGGGATCCACCACTGAAATGTCTAAACCGGCCTTCTATGATCTGGAGGAGGTGAATATGGATGTAGGGGGTCTCGGTTGTAAACCTTCCTCCGCCATGCTGCGAAAAAAAGCTCCTATGGGGTTTAAAAATGGGAGAATTTGCAGGCAGAAAGATGATGGAAATTCTTGGGTTATCGGTGAACTAGTCACGAACCAGGGCATCCCAAATGAGAAGGTAGTGAGGCTGCTCTGGTGTGCTTGCTCCCTCTGGTCTAGCTGGTATACATGATCTCTTAAACCATCAAGGAAAGCATGAAGGAGTGTGATGTTTATAAGGACCAAGGGTGACATGGTGGTGGAGGACACCTCAGTGATTGATGGCCACACATATAGTCACATTCCTTCCTCTCTGGTCAGAAACAGAGACAGTCACAATAGCCGAAGGCCAATTTTGTTCTTCTCTATCTTGTTAAGTGAAACCCTGCTTCATCAATAGAGCTCACGAGGAACAGGTCAGCCTTCAACCTCAAAGATTCTCTCCAGAACCACAATGGAATACACATTGCAAGACTCAAATACTTTGCACAATATGAAAACTCATACTTGTACATATTCCTGGCACTGGTCTTTGATCCTGTCAGAATTTCTTTCAAAAGAGGTAGACCTGTTTCATCCTGATTTTTTTGCAGTAGAAACCTGATTTTTTTGGAGGATGCAGTCAATTGTAGAGATACTGACCACTAGCATTCATCCCCCTAACTGCACTGTAGTGCAATAGAGCGAACGGCTACAGTATGTTTTGTAACATCACAGAGTACGACTCTAAAATTACAGTAGAGAGTAGTATGTAAAACACCTATTATTTTCCTCTGAATGTTCGTATTACAGAAGCAACCGTCAGATTTGGCTCCACTCATTGCCCAGCTTCCCTCACTGTCATCCCATTGACAAAGACATGATCGACAAGAGTGGTACGAATTTCTTCTGACACAATTTGTCTCCTTGGCCTTTTTCTTTCTCCTCCGCCTTCTTATCCTCCTCCTCTTCATCTTCATCTTCATCCAAGATCTCCTCCTCCTCCTCCTCTTCTTCCTCTTTGGTCCATTGTTCCAAAATTCAGTGAACTGACCCAAGGCCCTTTATCTATTGAAGGTACTGACTGGTATGTGAACTTTTAGTGTTTCCATCTGGACAATTGTGTGCTAATTGGGTTTAAGCCGTGCTGACTTGAGTGAACAATATTGACTGCTAATGCTTTCTAAATGAGCACCAGGTGTAGGCAATGATATATGAAGGGAAGGGACTTGTGTGTAGAGATTTGCAATAACAGAACAACAAACCTCAATCATCTGTCAAAACAAGGGAATAGTGCTTATACTCTAGTTGAGGGAAATTGGTGTGTTTTTTGGTAGATGGCGTTGTGGTTTTCAATTTTTAGCTCATAAGTCTGGTAAAAGTATGTAAGCAATCGAAAAAAACTGTAGAATTTCTGGTAAGCACATCTTTTGAGTAACTAGGACTATATTCTTGCATTTGACTACTAATTAATGCCCATGTTCAGTTCCTATTCCATGATATGAACCTTCAGTCTTATTTTTTTGCCCCAGGTATGTACTGTATATACACCGAAGACCCAAAACATTATGTTGACATGCCAAATATCCTGTTGGTCCTCTGTGTGCTGCTCAAACATCTATGACCTACTGTGGCATGGATTAAGCAAGACCTCTGTAAGTGTTTTGTGGAATTTGGCACCAAGATGTCAGTAAAGGCTGGTTCATACTTCTCCACACAAGCGTAACAGTCACGTTTTCACTCTGCATATGCGTACAAGGAAATGTTCATAGTTCTCCAGTCAAGTCCCGTACTTTGTCCATGAGCACAACGCGTCGTATTTATATCATTAATAATAATAATGTAAATGATTATTCTGATATTCTCTGCATATGTACCATAGCAGTGAGGTTTGCATCGAAATTTTCAATTTGAGACAAGTCTGCACTCACATAGACATGCATTTACATGTATGTAACAGTTTTGTAAATAGTCTGTAGGGTTTGCAAACTACCCCAACACTCATAACAAGCATCCATGTTGGTGTTTAACGTGGATGCTAGCGAGTCAGTCATGCGCAGTGTGTCCAGAGTTGTGCAGACACAGCTGCGCAGACTCAAATTTGGAGTGCCGCAGGTGTTCATCCCCAAAGGTGCGCAATGACGTCAAACACGTCATACATCTTCGAGCAGACACATCTGCTAGTATGCATGCGGAGAAGTATGTACTGGCTTTAACAGATCCTTTAAGTCGCATAGGTTGTGAAATGGGGCCACCATGGACCAGATTTGCTGTTCCAGCACATTCCAGAGATGCTTGATGAGATTCTGATCTGGGGAATTTGCCAACACCTTGAACTCTATGTGACGTTCCGCAAGCCACTCCTGAACAGTTCATGGAGGGGAGATGGGGGCATTATTCCATTGATAGATGCCACTACTATCAGGGAATACTGTTGTCATGACTTGGTGTATGCGGTCTGCCAGGATGTCGTGATAGGTGTCACATGTCACAGTATCCTCACATGATTGGCTGGACTAAAAGTTTCCCAGCAGAACTTTGCCAGAGCATCACACTCCCTTCACCGACTTGTCTTCTTCCTACACTGGATCCTGGTGCCATCCGTTCCCCAGGGAATCGGCACACACGTACTCGTCCATTCAGTTGATATAAAAGGAAATGGGACGCATTAGAAGAGACAAACTTCTTCCACTGATCCAAGGTCCAGTCCCAATTATCGGGTGATCATCTCAGGTGCTTTTCCCAGTGGAGATGGGTAAGCATAGGGACTCTAAGCAGTCTGTGGCTACAAAGCCCCATACAGAAATAGGGAGAAATACTGTGTGAGTCATTTCATGGTTTTTCCGTCCTCTGACGACACTGTCGGCCATGCCGTTTCTGAGATGCTCCAACCCAGTGGTCTGGCCATGGCGATTTTGGCGCTTTTCCACTGCCACCAAGAACTGAGCTGTACTCGAGCTGTACTAGGAAGAGACAGTTTTCCACTGTTAATTATATATGTCTTATCTGAACATACCCGTGCTGACATGACCTCGCTTACTAGCAGGGCCGAAAGTGTGACCAAACCGAGCTGGTTGCATCACCACAATCTGATTGGTCGAAATGCACGTAGACATTGGTGATATGTTTGCATGGATTATCTATCTGTGTATGTGTTTGTGTATGTGTGTGTGTGTGTGTGTGTGAGTGTGTGTGTATACACAATGAGGGAACTAATTATTTGACCACCCATTGAATTCCAAAGTTCACCGATTAATAAAGAAATGAGAAGACTATAATTTCAATGGAATGTTTATTTCAACATCGGAAGATATATTTTCAACAAAACAAACAAGAAAAAATCATTATGTAACAGTTACAAATCAATTTGTCATTTATCTAGGGAACTAAATATTTGATCCCCTACAAGTCAGGAAGATATTTACACATTAACAGAACACAAGTACCGTAGCGACCTGGATTGATAACTGGTTAACAGATAGGAAACAGCGAGTAGTTATAAGAGGCACAATGTCACAG
>JAODJX010000083.1:1017165-1035061 GCA_026776945.1 Isichthys henryi
GGAAACCGGAGTACCCGGAGGAAACCCCACGACGACATGGGGAGAACACGCAAACTCCACACACATGTGACCCAGGCAGAGACTCGAACCTGAGTCCCAGAGGTGTGAGGCAACAGGGCTGACCACTGCACCACCATGCCGCCCCCGCCTATAATATAGAGTTAGTGATTCCTAAAAAAAAAACCATAAGGCCTATGTTTTAACATTAGGGAAGCTAAGAAACCAAACTCGACTGACCCATCAGAAGAGCTGAATTTCAATTTTACTACATTTATTCAGATTTGTTCTCAATAACCTACAATTGTATTCTCAGCAAACTGAGTCTCCACTCACCTTCATTTTAACGTTAGTTTTTAGCTTTTGCTTTGTTGAATTAATCCATTCAGCTTTGTATTTATTTTTACAGTGTATATGATATTTATACATTCATTTATTTTTGGAAAATAAATTTTCCCATCTGACAGGCCCTTTGCTCTGCTGAACATTGATCACTGGTATTGGTCACTACTTAAAAAGTAAACATGATTTTGTGTAATGTATAACCCTGCTATCTGTGCTGTGTCAGCAGTGTTTCATTGCACTCTGAACTACACGTCCATTTCCTACGGCCCTGCACTGATCCCAAAGTGCAGAAAGTGACGGAGCTTCAGACGCCGTGAGGAGATGCCTCTTTAGCTAAACGGAAATGGAGACGATTCTTATCGTGTCGCTCAGAAGACACATTCTCTGGATTGGGCAGGAAATACATGCAACAGTGATAAATAAAAATAATGACTCTTAGAATTATGCATATTTGTTCATCATATTCCCTAACTTAAGTGTCAGCTTCAACATTCTTATTAGGGATGTGGCTGCATTGTTGGATATTCGAGAACATGTATAAAATCTGAAAAAAATCTTAAAATTGAGTAATTAGTGCTTTTAAATGTTACTCAGCAGCAATATAATTAGTTACGATTTATCCGTTCTCTAAATTTATTTGTTCTGAAGTTTATCTCCGCTGTTTTTGTGTGAGCTCTGCATGCACTCCTCGAGCTAATCATAACCATTTTCATCCTTGCCTATTTGTAAAGTAGCGTATTTATGCGAAATTTACGTCAGGCCAACAAATGAACTAGAATTGATCACCAGAAGACATCTTTGATTGCACAGAAATATTTGGGATTCCACAGAGATCAGATAGAGCGAAAGCAAATGACTTGCCAGCATTTTCTGGCACAACTTGTGGTAACGAATATGAGAATCACTTTTAATGTCTTACGTTACCATTCTGCACCAATGAGTGGTTTCCGTATATTGTACAGAATTTATGGAGTGGCCAATAAGCCAGAGTAGTTAGGAGTGTGTCATCAAAAATAAAGAAATCGGCATTCGTCGTAACTGATAAAGGCACAAGCTATTAAATGTTATTGTATGCAACTGCTGTGGAAGTAAAATTGGACATTGGTAGGCCCGGGAGGTTGGCACATTGGGTCTGTTCTGTCTTAGGCAAGAAGAGATTGCGCGCATAACTGTCCATATGTGACCTCGCTTCGCGATAGCTGCCTGCAGTAAGTTCGTAGACCCTGAAGAAAGCTCAGATCTTGGAGAGGCAGACAGTGGAACAAAAGAGGGGGAGAAACCACCTGCAGGAGGAGATTCAAAGCTGCCCCAACTGGTGCACAGCGAGTTATAGCTTTATAAAATAGCTGCAGCAGACAATATATAGTATGTTACGTGGGAGTGCAAAAGTATAAGTAATCATGTTAATCATACTAATCATATGTTAACCATGTACTTGCAGTGAATCAATGACAATGTGTTAATCATTAATCAATGGAACACCCAAACATTAATAGTGATTCAACGTCATATGATTAATATCTATGTACATATCTCAATAGAGTCTAGAAGCCAAGACAGATTCCGGTAAATTAAGCAAGATGGGTGGATTTTACCTTGCTACCAAGGTGAACCAATAGAGCAGGAGAATTGCGTTTGTTATACGTTTTGTTGGTGTTTTGTGACCAATCAGGACTTAGAAGTCCTTACTGGGAATTGGGAGTTATGGTTTATCAACTGGTTGCTCTGTGAGCTCCGGGTGACTTGGTACCGAGTGCCAGAGTGTGACGAGTGCTTTGCTGAATTGCTAGAATAAAAGATATTTTCTTTACTCACTAAACTGAGAGGTCCAGACTTTTATTCTAAGTGACTCCATGTGTTATCAGAGGTTGATTAAAATTTTTTCTACCACACTGCATTTAAAATATCTCTTCAATTTAATTTCAGTTTCAATCAGGGCCGTTGCCAGAACAAATTTTTTTTTGTGTGAAAATAAGTAAAACAAATGAAAGAGGGTGCCACTGGTGGGTGATGCTTGGGACGGCAGAATAGCTCATTTGGGGGAGGGGGGAGCCCCACGAATGCCCCCCAAGACACCCACTCTGGTTTTAGTTTAAATTTGTTCGTTATTTATTTTATGTGTCACGTTATTCTTTTGCAGAAATGTGTAAAGCTGTCATTTTACAAGGAAAGAAAAATATTTTGATCCATACTCCGTGTTTTTCCGTGTGTCACAAAATTCAACTAGTAATTTTACCTGCATGTCCACCCCTAATTTTTACAAGATGGGGAATTAAAACAAAAAAACATTTTAACATGCATATCTTTCTTTCCAACTTAATGGAGAATTTATACTTCTGTCAGCTTTAACCCATGTCAGAAAAAACCCAGAAACTAACAATCCTGATTGTTTACAGCCAGCACTTTCAAGTTATTTGCAGCTAAACTCACATTTTGCAGGCATCTAACCAGCGAGCTCCCATCTCAGTCTGGGGAGGGAAAAAAAACCCGCAGGACAGCAGGGTGCAGCATTGTCTCGCATTTACTATGCAAATCGTACGTTTCAAACTGAACTGGTTAGAACAATTTTAGGCAGCGGTCAGAAAAAGGAAAAAAAAACAAAAACAAACAATGAAATCTGTACAATAGAATAAAAAAAGAATGGAATTAGAATGGAGGGAAAAAGAAAGGAGGGGGAATAAGAGTTTTATTTAAAGCTTAATTAAATGCTTCAATGATGTCAAAAACAGCTGGGGATTTCATATTCACAAAACACAATCTCATTTATTTTTTTTTTCCATTTTAAAGGTAATTTTCTTCATATATAATATAAACTTCTGAATCAATAGCAATCTGAATACTTATCTTGAATTAAAAGTCACTCCCTTATCTAAAGTGTTGTGGTTTCTTTACAGATTTATATACACATATAGATTTGACTTTATGCATTTCTCATACAAAAAGAGAAAAGATGAACTCCGCCCCCCCCCCCAACACACACACACACAAAAAAAAGCATCTATTGGGCAAGCTGATCACTCTCCGTCTCGTTCCCCTGTACAAAATTTGCCACCCCACCCCTGACATTAAATACTTTTGGAAAAAAGAAACCCATCTGCTGCCCCTTTCTACACCTGTAGGGGGTGCTGCTGCCGCCATTAACTCAGACAGCTTCCTCCAAGCCAGGGTTTCCCAATCCGGTCCTTGGGGACCCAGTCGGTTCTCGTCTTTGCTCCCTCCCACCTCCGGCAAAAATGTGGACTGTCTGGCAGGGAGCAGAAACCTGGACCAACTGTGGGTTCCCAGGACTGGAATGGGAACACTGTCCTAAGCATGTTTCATAGGTAACAGCAAAGAGTCACACAGCTGGAAGCAGGGATCCCCGACTGTGACAAGGCCCTCAAAGCTTTGCGGGTGGCAGCGAGCAAAAGGCCAGCTTAGGGAAGCTGGTTTGGATGGTTTCCAGTGAAGGACTGGCTCTGGCTGGGACCAAAGAATGAAACAAAGAGCAAATACTGAAGGCCTGTCACTAAAGCCGCTGGAGTTCATATGTTTTTTGGGGGAGGGGGCTAGGGATGGAGTGGCTACAGAGGCAGCGCATTGGGGAGGGAATTTAAAGGGAGTCACACTCCCCATTCCAATTAGAGTTCCATCACCAAACTCCGGTTAAGTGCAAAGTCAAAAAAACAGAACCGGTGATCACCGTTCGCCCATTTTACCTTAATTTTGGTTCAGGTGTAAAACGACAACAGTAACCACACTCTTAAGGATTAAGTACTGTACTCCATCCCATCAAAACTCACCTTAATATACAATCAAACCTGGTTAAAGTGCACTCTGTAGCATGGGGGGAGGGGCCCTGTGTTGGTGTGTGACAGGCTGCAATCTACTGTGGAAGTGCAGGGCCTGCAGCACGCCCTAATGGTGGGCGGCGGTAACGCGTCGGCTTCAGCACAAAGGCCTATTTCACTCCCAGGAGTTCCTCATGATTAAGACCTAGACAGGCCATCGGGACCCATATGAGAACGGTGCCCGAGACCAACCGGCCCCAGCCGTCTGTAAATTCAACTAGAGTGAGATGGGAACCGCGAGACCATTGTGTGGTTGGTCTGTGTCCCAGACGACGCAGTCAAAGTCAGGCAAAAACCAGCTCATTCGTTCTCCCTGATCTCCCGAGTTCCATCTCCAAAAAATAAAAATATAGGAACACAGCCTTCCCAAAATTATGAAAAAAGTTACACATAGGTGCTAGGGGCACAGTGCGCAGTGGTAGAAGTGGGACAGCCGCTGGTAAAGAACAGGACAATCTATCCATCTCCTTCCTCTTCCCCTCTCCTCTAGGATGCCGTCACACGGTTGGACGTCTGCCTCCCTCGGGCGTTCAGCTCAACACGCGGTCAAGTCGGCAGAAAAAGCCCAGGTGGCAGCAGGATGTGGGAGGGGCCTAAATATGACCAGAGCTGATGATTGGCTGCAGTCACGGGTCCATCAGTTAGCGCTAAGGCCCACCTCACAAACAACAAATGGGTTTGGGTTTTGCACTGGGACCCTATTAAGAGGCCCCTTCAGTGTACTCGTCACTCAGCCAGTGGATGTACTACAAAAATCACTCTAATATTACTCTGTGTGAAAGCGTGTCGCAACAGCCTGGTAACAAACCAACATATGTGTCAAAGCATGAGCGCGCACAACTGTCCACAAGCGCCCTCCACTGTCCGTCAGGCTGCGATGCGTGCTGTAAAAGATAAAGGTTTCCACGTGTCCGCCCATCCATCCACCAGTTACGTTCGCCTCTTCCTCCTTCCCCTCCTCAGGAGGACATACACTGCACGTGGTCAGGGCCCATGTCCTCCTCATCCGACGAGTCCGCTGAGCTCCACGAATCATCCGTCTCTCCTTCTCCGGCTTCCCCGCGGCGAGTCTGAGGAAGGACATTAACACTGTAAGTAAACTGAGAGGGGAGGGGCTGTCCTCCTCAAACTGGCTGTAAAAGCCTCTAGGAAAGCAGAGGAATTGACAAATACTACCAAAATTTATTACTATTGATTTTTGCTTTCTTTTAACAAACATTTCCCTTGGCATATTACCACTAAAAATCCATCCATCCCTGCATTTTCTGAAATCCTAGAGCAGGGGTCTCAAATTCCAGTCCTGGGGGGCCAGAGACCTGCACGTTTTTGTGCTTTCCCTAATTTAACATACCTGATTCCACTCCTTGTGCTAATTACCACACAGCTCTTGAGCTGAATCATTTATGGTGGAACAGGGAAAGAATTAAGATACACAGGGCTCCAGCCCCCCTGGAATGGAATTTGAGACCCCTGTCCTAGAGGCTATGGGCACAGGATGAGGCGCCAACCCATTACAGACCACTACAAATCTACATCCAAAAAAAATAATTCACCAATATTTATTTTGTATACTTTTCATAAATGCTTTCCATGCATTTTCAGTTTAGCCACAGTTTGCAAAAACTGTGCTATAACAGAATCACCTTTATACCATTACATAATCATTAGTGTTATACAAGTTCATTACTCCTTATTATTAATGAACTGGAACTGGTATAGTTGGGGCTATGTACTGTCCCAGTGGGTATTACTATGGCCCCTACACCACAGGCTTAAGGGTTCAATTCCCATCCCACTTCATGTGTGGGCAGCTTGCACGCTCTCCCACTGCCTCACTGGCTCTCTTTGGCCACTCCTCCCACGTACAGTTAGCTGAACAGGCGTCCAAGGCCGCAGCTAGGAATTCTGGGCCCCCGGACAAAATATCACCTTGCTAGAGTTGCCACTTACAGGACAAAGAACAAGACGCCACCCCAAATTTGCTGAGGCCCCCAGAATCAGCCAGGCTGTCCAAGCAGCTCCAACACCCTGCTGGTGTCTCTAAAAGCAAGCATGTTCCCTGAGACAGATTAGCCATCCATCCCGGGTGTTCCCCTGCTGCCTGGGACTCCAGGCTCACGCCATAACTCACTGGATATGAGCGTTTGGGTAGATGGTGTTAGTGGTATCACACACACAGTAAGATGCTTTGCCATGGTGCCATATCCACACCCTACTGGGAGCAGCACTCTGGCCCATTCTCTTACCGCCGGGGATCATGCACTGACAGCAAGGACACTGCTCCCACATCGTACTGGAAGCAGCACCCAGTGCTGGTCTCTTACCCTCTGAGGCCGCCTGTGTCTCATGTGTCGCATGAGGAACCAAAGCAGTTGTGTGTCATACTGGTCTCCGTGCCGCACGCTGTCTTCATCGCGCTCCCGCTTGTTCTTCATCATCACCTGCAACGAAGAGGCACACGCAACACGCTGGTACCACAAGAGCGAGGCAAAACACATGCAGTTACAGTGCACCAGATGGGAGGAGGACACACAAGCAGGGACAAATGTCTGTCTGTGTGAGAGAGAGAGAGAGACCTCTTTGAGACCCTTCAGTACAGTGGGGGTCTCTGCTGTGGGGGCCCACAGCTTCACATCGTGATCCAAACCACTGGTAGCCAAACATGGCAGGTGTGGGTGGGGCTCCAAACAGTTTACCTGTGGAAGAAAAAAAAAAAGAGTGAAGAGGGGGAAGAAGAAAAAGACGACACCATAAGTACAAGGCCTTGAACTCTTACCACCCCTCCTTTGTCGCCCTCCATGAACTGGACGATTCGAGCAGAGCTTTTGTCCCATAGGTAGATGTGGCCACAGTCGCTGCCGCTCACCACAAACTCACTCCGGGGACCGTAGAAATTCACGCCCTTCACTGTGGGACACAGAAACGTAGAGGCGCTCATGACAGCCCAGTAACCGTGCACCCTCAATGGTTCGACTTATGATTCATTCAAATTCCCCCCACGGCCACTGAAAATCAGCAGGAACCTCTCTCTCTCTCTACCCCAGTACCTGTGGCATTATTGCGGTGGCCCTTGTATCTCTTCCAGAAGTCTGCACCGTCACTGTGGCTGGCATCAAACAGGTAGATGTCCTCATCGTTGTAGCTAGCGAGCAGCTCTACGGAGAAAGATGGAGAGCGGTTCCATCAACCACAGACTACAAATGAATGACTACTGTCAGCTAGTGATGGACAGAATGATATCTCATGAACCAGTTGCTGTATTTTTTGACACCACTAGATGGTGGTCTTTGTTCAAAAAAGGGCACAAAGCATGCTTTAAAGTAGGGATGGGCAATCTTATCCGCAAATGGCCGGTGTGTATTCAGGTTTGTGGGGTAACCTTTAGGTCAGCTGTTTAAACCCAGGTGCGAGGACTCTTCAGCCAATCAGTCCTCTAATTAGTAATCTAATTTGGAAGCTGCAGTGAAAACCTGCATACACAGGGGCCCTTTGCGGATTAGACTGACCACCCCTGCTCTAAAACATACCAAGTACAGCATCTACAAGTACAGCAAATGATTCATGAGGAGTCATTCTGTCCATCACTACTGTGCACTACGAAAAGCAACATCCCTTAAGGATGCTAATTGTTTAACAGAACATCACACATCACAAGAGATGCTTCTGTGGACCAGGATGTTCACCTGCTCCATCGTGGCTGTAGACCAAGCATGTGATGTTGGTCTTGGACTCGCTGGACACCAGGTGGGAAGGACAGAATTTCTTCAGCACGCCATTGTTGTTGTTCTCATTAATCTTTCTCTGGTCGTAGATCCTGAGGAGGTCGGGGGACACAAATGGAGCTGTGATCACCCTGCGGGGCCCAGGACGGGCTGAAGTCTGAGGAGCGACTGACGGGACGGAGCTTCTACCTGACATACTGGTCTCTTCCTCCGACAGCGAAATGGTGTGTGTTAGCGGGATTCACAAAGATTGTGTACAGGCCAACTTTCTTATCCCCTTCCTTTACCACCACCAGCTTACTGAAAAAGAGTGGTGAAAATAAGCGAGAGACCACAGCCAATGTAGCACATTTAAGAATCATATTTCACCGAGAACCCCCATTCAGAAAAGCAATGCAATTCTCACACAGTACACTAGGGGTCAGTGCAGTGCAGCTGAGCACTGTATCATGCAGAATAAGAGAAACCAGCTTAAGACTTACGTTGCAGGCCGGTCGAGGCGTAGGTCAATACTATAGACTATCGCATCCTCCCCTGCTGACAGGAAGGAGCAGGGGGAGTCCGGCTCCAAGGCCAGCTGGGGGGGAAAAACGGGAAAGGATTGAGCTCAGATACGCTAGACAGGAAAACCACACCATTCCGATAAAACTCTGAGACCTCAAAATGGTATTTATGATACGTTACAGAGACCAGCGCAAATCTGCCCTTTGAGGCAGCGGAGGAGCTTCAGAGACCCAAAGTGCTACAAAACCAGCCAGTAAGTGTAACCATTCAACAAAAACCCAACAATCGGCACAGAGCACTCATTAAAATCAACATTTCACTTAAAAAGAAGCCCTGCAACTTCATAACTTTCTACGTATGAATACACAGTTAAAGGGCATACAACTAAAATGAAAAATTAAGTTTTAGTTATTAAAAAAAACACACGCACAAACACACACAGACAGACGCACACAAACACACACATACACACACCTTGTGTGCAGCTCCCTTGTGTTGGGCCACCCTCTTGGTGTTCTTACATCGCTGCGTGGCAGAAAGCTCAGCCACCCGGATCTGGCCATCTCGGGCACACATGGCCAGTGTGGAGTCTCCACTATGGGGTAAAAATTTGGCCTGTGGGGGGCAATGAAAGGGTTAAGCAAGATTTCAATAAAAGTTCGACTCTGCCACCTAGAGGCAGGCATCCAGTCAGGTGCTTGCAGCCCCACCTGAAAGACGTTGCTCTTGTGGCCGCTGTCGAACTCCAGCTCGGCTCGACACTGCGCCCAGTCCCACACCACCACGCGCAGGTCGTCGCTGCCCGAGGCTAGCCGCGTGCCCGCCTGGTTGAAGTGTAGCGTGTTGACGCAGCCAGTGTGCCGCTCCAGACGGGCCTGCAGCTCCAGCCGCTGCACCAGGCCCCGGGCGCCGCATGCGCGCCGCACAAACTGGGCACCCTGGCCGAGCTCCCGCGCCCGCAGAGACGGCACTGCGCGCCACGCCAGGGCCGGCAGCTCGGACACATCGGCCTTCAGCCAGTCCTCCATAGCCTGCTCGTCTTCCTCCTCGATGTCTTCCTCATCCTCATCCTCTTCCTCTGAACTGGAGGAGTGGCGAGTAGTCCCGCCCCCTGTCCTCTCCCTCTGTCGCCTCCTAGCCTCCCGCCTCTCGCCCCCATCTCTCTCCTTCGCCCTCCTCATCCGCCTGCCCCGATCCTGGCCCCCCTCGCTCTCCTTCTCTCTCTCTGCTTCCTCCGTCAGGAGGTACAGCCCGCTGCCGTCCATGCTGTCCGTATCCTCATCCTCCCCGTCCTCAGTGGGCTGCATCTCCCGCCTTGCCTCCGGTGCTGTTCCAGTCCCGTCTCCCTCTCCCGATTCGGAGGGGGGTGCAGTCTCTGCCGGGGCTGAAGGTGCTGGGGGTTGAAAAGAAGTATTCTGAGCAAACCCACCTTTAGGGAAGCCAGTGGTGTTCCAGACTCAACCCTCCCGATATGAAAAACTTACAATTTAATTACCATTACAATCTAATTACCATTAATAATTATAATTTAAGGTGGTTACTAAATAACCTTAAAATGTACAAATCTATGGGACTATGAGGCCAAGGTGGAATTTGAGAATTTCTGCGGTGTCAGTCCAGGTGCTGGGCAGGCTGTCAAGCTGCACCATACCTGTACTGGGGCAGTCTAGCCCATCGGACGCAGAGGGCCCGCCGGCCGACTCGCTACCATCACCCGTGCACGGATCCTCCGAGTCACCTGTTGGAGGAGATGGACACAGATTAACCTGCATCTAATAACCAAAGAACGAAAACCATCATACAGACATATGGAAACGAGGAGGCAGCCAGCAATGTTATAACAGACGTGTGTTAATTCCTTACCATTAGGTAGACGGGATTTGCCATCGTTATCCGCCATTGTTACTCTGTATCCCTCCCTTCCAAAGAAGGGTCCTGAAAAAACAGGGAGTCTATTAATACAGCAGCAAAGAGCTCCACAGTCAACCCAGTAACACTGTGACAGATGGGTTACTGCAGAACATTAACACTAGTCCGTGATAAAGTACAAAAATGTGACTCATTTGACTCTGCAGAGAAGCGGACATGTATTTAACCAATAAACCCTGATGAAGAATGACATTTTATGGACCACAAAATATGCAATACTGTTGAAAGTCACTGAAATATTAAAAAGCTCTCATCAGTTGAAAAATATTCCATTCGGGAACTTAATGACGATTAAGCATAGGATAAGCAGTAAGGAGATGAGGAGGGATGAGTAGAATATTAAAGCATTTGCGGAATTCTGACCGTTTACAGTCTACACGTATCTAGTAAGCTGCAAGATAAGAGAGGAATAAAGGAAGGTCGTAATAACAGAGACAATGGCGTTTATGAGGTTAGGCTTCCTCTGTGCACAGGGTCACCGGCATCCCGGACCCCACCCGACCGGCTTATAGACACGCAGCTCGGGGCCAGTCAGCGGCCACCGCCTCCGTCCGAATTGCGGAACCTGCCGGAACTACTCGTACTTTTCTTAGCTGACTCGGATCTTTGTACAAACAGCCCCTAATGTAAAATTGCAGCCAAAGAAAAGGAGGGAAAAAAGCAAATAACTGTTTATTACCTACTGTGATACTAGCAACAAAACACCCATGAGTTGAAATACATAAATGCAGGTGCGCATATAAAATGTATAAGCTGCAGCGTCAACCTAACGATCGAGAGTAAAAAACAGCGCCTATATAGTTCATGAGAAGCTTGCATTTAACAGCTTGAATAAGTAGGCAGTGTGTGCAGGCAGTCGGGATTATACAGCCACCCGACCAGGGGAAGTGAACCAGCTGCGCCGGGTATGGCGTCCCGGGGCGCCGAGAGCCGCTTCCTTAAATAGACCCAGGCCTGCTTCCACGCACTCCGTTTAGCAGGACTGCTAACCTAAACGTGTCGTGCCGTGGGGGCAAACTTTCTGGCACGAATGTCCGAAAATGATAAACTAGGGTGCGCTTTGGATTCACGTTAAGCAGCCTGGCGTAAGAGTACAGCGCGGGGCTGCAGGAGCACCGCCGGTCGGGGTGGCGAGTGAGCGGCCCGCTGTCACGCCGCTTCCCGGAGGTATCCGCGCCCGGTCAGCACGTCGCTCCGTGTTCAAGTTAATCTGAAGATACTGGTCTTGCGTCTCGGTTTCTCCTCACTTCCTGAACCCGTAATAACGATCTAAAACTCTAGCGGAGCATAGATCACTAAAGATAAGGCGTCGGCTTGGTTAGGACGGACAGCAAAATAAATATAAAGGACATCGCACTATATCGCCTGATGTTTTCCAAGTTCTCGTTCCGCTCGGTTTTGTAAACATAGCCACCTCTACTGTAGGCCCGACGACACTGCGGCTGAGTCCTAACCCTCCGTCTTTGTCGATTTCTGTCCTCGGCAACTTCCTTAAGACCGTCGAAACGCCGGTATCCCTTTCAAATTACATGACATCGACTTTTATGCACAAAGCAGTCAGCGAAGGAAGCGAAAACGATGAAGTTTATAACTGTACTTGCTCTCTTTATGTTTTGACGGGAATCTTCTCCTTGCTGTTTTTTTCCTACAGTTCCTCTTCCGGTCTTCGTCCTCTACAGCCGACCTGGGATTTGTAGTTTATGTCGGTAATATGTAGTCCAGACGTTGCTTTACTCGTGGTTAGGGGTATTTTCCCTTTCATATTACACTTTTAAAAAAAATACTTAGAAATATCCGGCGTAGGAAAATAGTAATAGACTCATTTGTATTTTCAAGCGCAAACAAGGTATTAAATAGGCCTTAAGTGTTTCAATAATCCCTATCATTGTCTTTGCGGGAAATCGTTAGCGTTAAAATGTTGACACTGCCACAAAAAGGCTGTCATTTAAAATTTTAAAAATTTCATGGTATTCTGAGAATCTCTATTCGTACATCTATCCATCCATCCATCCATCCATCCATTTTTTTTAAATAAGTTAATTACTGAATAAAGCCCAGCCCAGATAGAGTGATCATAACTATTTAAAAGCTTTGTACATTGTAGACAGAGTTAGCATATGTATGTAGCAAAGGCCCACAGCAAACCTGCTTGTGGTTGACTACACATGGTGTAATTCATGCAATACCATCCGAAAAACACATACAGTAGAGGTCTTAAAAATGACTCACAAATGTTTGATGTCTGCGCTTGGGGGGGGGGGGTGCAAAAGAAAACTGCATCCTGCTTACTTTACGTGTTATTGCATGTATCCGCACATACACTATTATTTTACCTACCTATAGGGTACCAACAGACCGCTTATGCAAAGGTGCAAAATGTGCAATGCTGGTCTTGCCAGTCAATTGCAATTCCTACTCAGGCCACTGGGAGGCGGGGCCGGGTCAGTACCGTCCCCTCCTTGCCCCCCTCCAACTCTGCCCATGTGATTTTGCCACGGGAGAGAATTTTACATTTACGGCATTTGGCAGACGCCCTTCGCCAGAGCGACTTACACGCGTGCTTTAAGACTCTAAAAACAGAGTTTTAAAAAGATTTTAAAAACAGAACTTCATCAAAGTCCAACAGAGAGCACACGGGCATCGTGTGCATGCGGATTATGCTGGGCCCCTGACTGCATGCAAGCAGGCTTCACTGACACAATCCAATTCAACGTTCAATTCAATTTTATTTGTATGGAGCGTTTTTGCAACATTACATTGTCTCAAAGCGCTTGACAGCATCCCCGTCCAAAGCCCCCAATGGAAAAGCCGGAGGTGACAGTGGTGAGGAAAAACTGTCTAGAAGGATGAAACCGTGGGGGGAACCAGACTTAAAGGGGGAGCCCAACCTCCAGTGGCCAGCAGAGGAATATAAGGTTTCATCCATCCATACATATACCTTCTACCGGCTTATCCCGGCTAGGATCATGGAGCTGAAGGAGGCAGCATAGGGCACAAGGTTGGGGTATGATAGTGCACTGCAGAGCATAGACTCTCATACTCAATGGGTGAGTTAGAGACGCCTGTTAGCCTACTCGTAACTGCATGTCTTTGAGTCGAGAGAGGACCTGAAGGAAACCTCCGTAACAGAGTATACTGTAGGCGTCTAATTTTTCTTAACAAATAATACTGACAATTTTTATTCCCCTTTCACAGAACTCTGATCGGCGAATTAGTCCACTGAGATACCCCCACCCCCACAGTTCCCCCATTAAGGGATCCGATCACTGATGTGCATCAAATCCAGGGGGTGATTTCAGTCTTACAGACAACACATAAGGACTGACAGATAATTTGATGCATTAATAGAGGCAGAGCACTGAAACACTGCGTCCTATAGATTACAAACAGTGCGATGCTAGACTCAAAAACAAAGGTGGGTCTTGTGGAAAACAGAAAAACAACGTACGCGCTACAAGTACGAAATGTTTGACTAAGCATTAAGTTACATTTATGATGTGGAGCCGATATGAAAGCTAGCGGCGCGCTTCTGCAGTTGTATGCGCAAGTGCGTGTGTGCGTCTGTGTGTGTGTGTCAGCGAGAGAGAGAGAGGGAGTTACAAGGTATTTGACTGTATGAATCTGACCGTCCAGTATCACATATCCAATAGCCACACAACATTCAGCAGGCTATCACATTTTAAGCACAATTAAATCGCTTCCAAGCCAACAGCGACGTCAGACGAAATATTACTTTTACACAGACGAGGCGCTATTACTACCTGCTTGGGGTTTTTCTCTTTTCTTCTTTTCGCATTTAACACCCCTGTCATTTAAGGCAGCCGATAATAAACAGAGGGAGATACAGGCAAGAGCGCAGTCAAGCGAATTCCAGAATGAGTGAGGTAAGGCTTAACATTTAACTTCACTTTATTTCCTGCCATGTTTAATTGTCTGCATACTATTTTTTTCTTGAGGTAGAAGTGACATTGGATATTTCTATGCGCTATGCGGAGACTTGTAAAACCATCTGTATTATCGTGTGTTATTGTCAGTAAATAATATAGTTGGTTATTGTGCGCATAGATAACGAACAGCCTGGGACATTACAAACAGGTGCATTTTTGTGAGTGCTTTACGTTTCGGCGTACACAGGAACTTGCCTGTAGAACTTCTTTCTCTCTGTATATTTCAGTTTTCGCTGATGTGTTCTGTTCTGGCATTTTATAAGTCTTTGGTGCTTAACAGTTGATTTTCTCCACCCTTGTAACGTAACCAGTTGGCCAGGATTCTAGCAAAAGAAAGTGCCACAAGCCGTGACACATCGAATCCAATCTGACACGCAACTTAAGGGGATCACAACCGATATGTCCGTCTGCAAAAACAATATACGAAACATTTACCATGCATAGGTTTAATTTTACCAGAGAGCGAAAATATCTTGAATTGTTTTCCGTAATATGAACCGATTCGATGTAATATAGCTTAGATAATTGTAAGAATAATAATAATAGAAAATAAGGATGGAAAATAGTATCCCTGCCGGGAAGCACGGTCGCAGCGTACTTGTCCAATGCAACATTGTCATAGCTTGCCAGATGTTTTTAACGTTACGAGCATTTCTTACGGCATCTGCAGTGCAAAATCCGTAGACTGTAAAAGATGGCAGATCGTTTATTCTGTCAGCTACTTCTCTGTAATAACTTGCCCTTTGTATGTGCAGGAACACCTGCATCGAAAAACATTCAACACACCGCAATGCCGAAGCGATTTGTCCCATCCCCTTTTATTGCACTGTTATTCTCCTTGTTTTGACCAAATGACCATGACTGCATTCTGACAGGCCCACAGTTATTGCAGTTACTCGTGTTTTTTTGCTTATATATAAAAGTAAAGTTGACTGCAAATATGCTACAGTTGACACTTCGTTGCATTATGCCACCTCATCTGCCAATCTGCGTGTTCCGCAATGACAATTTAGCTGACGTTATTAATTTAGTAACTCCGCTTGAAATGATGTATTTTTTAAAAAAAAGCCGGCGTATATTCTCCTTAGCAACAGAACATAAAGTACAGCGCAGAGCATCTGACAACGGCGCTGAAATACAGCATATGTAAAGAAAGAGGGAAAAAATGGTTGATATTTCTCAAAGTGTTCTATTTCTAAATAGGTATGTCTTAAAGACACCCGCTTGATGTTCCCAGCGTTATATAAGCGCGATTTGACGTAATTTAAAGCGATTGTACGTAGTACCGCATCCGTGGAAACCTTAACATACAGGAGCAGCTGCAGTGTATAAACCGGGTGCTTGAGGTTCGCTGAAAACACTCTGAAACACGTATGTACATTAGGAAGAAGGGGCACGGAAACATGCCCGTTCAGGAGCGGACCCCCACTGTCATGCAGTTATACAAACTAAGAGAAAACCTCGAACTCCCAGCAGCCTTGAGTCTGACGCTGCCGATTTAGTATAATAACAAATTACATGGCTTGACGAAATAACATGAAAGGTACAATATCATGGCAACAAGGTCCCAGTCCGTATGCGTTGAGATTTGACCTATATATTAATCATAAAAAACCTTTATTTTAGAGGAAGAGATTCTTTCAATGATTTGTTTGTTTGTTTGTAATTTCTGGCTTGTACACAGAGGAACGTGTTCACCTTGCACACCCGTCGACAATACCATAATATAATTAGCCCTGAAATCCGTTTTGTCTTAACGAAGAATTCCCTAGTACTAGGAGGATGAACTAATTATTTGCGCCGAGTGGGCGTGTGACGTGAAAGAAAGCTGTCCCGATGAAAAGTGCGGTGACATCATGTTATACCTGGGTGGTGGATGTGAGGTGGTCAGCTTGTACCACAATGCATGCGCAGGCACGAGGAAGGTGACACAAGCTTATTTCATGCGCTTTTGGCGCGTATGATCAAGTTTAACTTAACCACTACCGGACCTGCTCCTAATCTGTGTTAAGGCAGGGCGTCAGTGTCATTTTCAGAGTTGGAGATTTCAGGTCCAGAGAGTGGAAATCCAGACCAGGATTTCGTTTCAACCAACCAGTTGAGTACTCTGTCACTGTGACTCTTTATGCTCAACTGGTTGGTTCAAACAAAATCCTGGTCTGGATTTCTACTCTCTGGACCTGAAATCTCTACCTCTGGTCATTATGTAGGTCGTATCGGTGTCATGATAGGGATGGTGACGGCTCCTGTTGTCCACATCAATGCATAGGGGCATATTTCTCATAAGTGAGAAATTAAATAAGGTAAATGATGGAAGTGAAAAGGCAGAGTAGCGGATGCTGATGCGATGGACATTCTTCCTTTAAATTAAAAATTCATTTTGGGTAAAAGTAGAGAAAAGAGATGGACAGAAAGAGAAAATTGACATAAAAGAAGGCATGAAACATAGATCGATATGATTGATCAGTTTAATTTTAATTTAGAAACACAAACGTTCATAATGTGTCCTTTGACATTAGGATAAACTGAGGTGCCACGAATTTGGGGAGGATTTTTTTATTTTTTTACATTTTTTTTTTTACTGTAAATAAAGAAACAGGAGGCAAGAGAGTGGTAGAGACATAATGTATATGGAGGAGAAAAGGGAGCAGGGGAAAGTGGTGGTGCGTAGAGATGGGTGGTGGGGGGGCATAGAGGAAAAGAGTTGAAGATGTTAATTCACTGTAAATATGATTTAGTTCAGCTTGGCGCTGCAGCGATTTGCATTTGAAAGGCTTTCTCAAAGCCAGCGAAGAGAGGGGGAAGGCTGAGATATGGGACAGGGAGAGGGAAAAGTTCAATAAAACCACAGAAATGTTTAGCTGTACTGGTTCAGGAGGGCGGGGGAGACGGATTACCAGGTGGAATATAAAAAAAGTGATTCTGAGTGCCTTTGAAGGACACTGAGTGTGCTACAGCGCCCGCAAACGGGAATGCTCAGTGTGCAGTGCACAGCTCGCCTCTGAAAGGAGAGTGCAGTAATAACACTCTCAGCAGAAAGTGTGTGTGCCGATGAAGCTCTTAACTTGAGTGTGTGTGAGGCAGAAAAGCTTTTTTTTGTGTGCGTCTGGAAATGAAGCTCCTACGTCCAGAACTGTGCGCTTCGTGTTTGTGGAGTTCACATGTGTTCCCTGCCTGACGTGGGTTGGCAACTGCAGGCCAGGGACACACAGCTGGGCCTCAAATGTCTGTGTGTGTGGGTGTGGATCCTATGATGCCCTGGCACAAGAATGCAGCCAGATGTTTCGTGGGGGAGTCCGGCTACCCTACTTATAGGTCAGTTGTGGTAGATTGTGTGTGTGGAGGGGGGGTCTCTTGATAGATTTTGGGGGGCTGAAGCACACTCCCTGATTTTGCTCCCTGCCTATGTGCCTGCCTCTCCACCCCCCGCCTCAGACGAACCCCGGCATTGCTCCCTATGCGGCCAGACCCCACGGCAGATCAGTGGCAGTCTGTCTGTGTCTTACAGCTTTGCCATCTTCAGGCTCTCCCTATTAATACCCTCTTTGCTGGAGACCTTAATGAGCAAAGATCCACCTTGGGCCCTTGTTCTCTGTGCGCCGGGGGGGGGGGGGGGGGGGGG
>JAODJX010000083.1:1035066-1050269 GCA_026776945.1 Isichthys henryi
TAAAATGCGGCAATCTTTCACCATCCGACGGCCTCCCTTGTCTGTTCCCCCATCCTCCGGCCTCCCTCGCCCTCCCCCTCATAAATGCGCTAAACTGTCCCCCTGCTTGCCCTCACCTCCATACATCAGCAAGATTGTTGCGCCTGGAGGACTTGGGGGGGGGAGGGGATTTGTCAGGGTAGAGGGGCTGCTGGAGGTACAGTCGAACAATCTCCACGGTAATTGCAGCATTAGGGAGCCAGAGCGGCACCGTTGAAAAGTTATAATTATGGCTCACACAAGAAACTTGGAAGGAGGGTGACGCATCTCCTCGTCCCGAGCAGTCTGACAATGAGCACGACCGCGATGTGTGGGATATTCTCTCTCCCTGCTTTCCTTTCTTCTCCTCTGGCCTTGCTCTGAATTCCCCTTCAGCCCGCCCCCTCCAAACCCCAGATAGCCCCCACCATCTCCTCTCCCTTTACATCGGTGGGTTTTATGTGGAAACAGATGCCCAGTTGCTCCCGAGGCAAGGTGAACGAACGCCAACAAAGGAAGGAGAGGCTTCTGGAGTGACTGGAACGAGATGCCGACATAGGCGTCGCTGGGATAGATGACCAACATAAGGCTCCTATATTTAAATACTTTGGGCTGACGTACAGAAATAGAAAGGGGGGGGGGGGGTGGATGAACAAGAGCAGTGTAAGAACGAGTGGAATGGATGGATGACTAAAGACTGACAGGGAGGAGAGGTGAGAGAGGTACTGGCAGATGCATCATGGTGGATGTTTTCAAGTGGATGTTTCAACATGCTCCGCTTTATGTTTAAAATGCAATCCTCTTCTGTGTGCCAACACACCAGGAGTGCTTTAGAAAGTAGGAACGCAGCCATTCCTGCCTGTTCTGGAGTGTGGACCTCACTCATCCACCATTCCTCTTCTTGTCTCGTTTGCACTTCACCTTCAGTCATTGTCTTAGAAGAATGTGAATTGCAGGACGGTTTATGCGGCAGTGTGACGCAGTGGTGCAGTGGCACAGTGGTTAGCACTGTCACCTTACCCCTCTGGGACCAGGGTTTGAGTCTCTGCCGTGGTTCCGTGTGTGTGGCATTTGCATGTTTTCCCCGTGTCACTGTGGGGTTTCCTCTGGGTACTCTGGTTCCTACATGTAGGAATGTATGTGTGCCCTGTGATGGGCTGGCACACCACCCTGGGTTGTTCCCTGTCTTTCACCCGTAGCCTCTGGGATAGGTTCCTGGTGGCCTTGCATAGGATAAGTGGGTACAGAAAAATAGATGAATCAGATCTTTTTTTTACTACTATAGTGCAGATTATTTTTACATGAAGATGGGGGTGCTTATGTAAGGTGAGGGAACACGTCTGGGTGTGAGTACCGGCAGAAGTGTGTTTCCATGTGTTATTAAGGGGGTAGCAAGGACTGTATGCATTAATGACATGGGCCATAATCAGCATGCTGCTGGTTTATGTCCCAAGACGGGCACAGTGTGTGATCCCACATGACCAGAATTGCTCCAGTAAAACACCCAACTGTGTAAACGGGCAAAATTTCAATCAGCGAAATGTGATGTGCTTTTACTCAGTTCACATAAAGAAAAGCTATATAGTTGTTACCGTAGCAGCAGAAACTGCAGTTACCTAGGCGATGGAACTTACTGACAGTCTAGGTGGATGTTACCAAACAATGGAAGGTGCTGGCGGCCTTGGCTCGCGGTCACTGGAACCGCGGAAATTATTGACAGCCGCGTGGCATTATTAAGCAACGGAGACGCATGTCCTGACACACTCGCCCCTTAATGGGGAAGTTTTTGAAACCCCTGCCCTTTGCGTCATGCCGAAAGCCATTTTGAAATTTGCACGAGCCGAATCACATTGAACAGAATTTGAGCGAGGGAGACATCAGAAGGATGAGAGGAAGGATGAAAGGAGAGGAAGAAAAAGGGCCGTCCGCAGTCATGCTCGTGTAAAAGCCCGCAGAGCTGTAAACAGTGATGTAAACAGTGCTGTTCCGCTCTTCCTCACTCTGTCGGGGGCCCAGACCATCACAGGAACGGGGGTGTTGGTATCAAAATGGACCATTAGTCCAGATTACTTGGGAAGATGAAAAAGGAAGTGGTAATGATAAAAGGATGTGGGGACAGCAGCGGATTATGTGTCACCGTGTGGTATAATGGGCCGCGCCAAGTCGGGACTCTACCGGCATCACTGCCTCCCCATTTGGTGAGAGAGAACGTAAAGGGATCAGCGAAGACCAAAATTAAAAGAGGAAACATGGGAACACAGCCCAGATACACATTCAACACACACATTTTTTTTTTCTCCAGTCATTTCTCAGTTATTTGTAGGCAGAGTGGTAACAACAGTTGTGTCTTTCTGTTAAAGGTAAGGTCATCAGGAGAGCCAACCAACAGCCAGGGGTCTGAAGCCAACAGCAAAGGTCTGTCTGCGGTCCAAGGGCCGGACTCTCTGCTCCCGCTTCCATCCGATCTCACTTCCCCCTTGTCTTGCTCTCTGTTTGTTTCCCACACCTGCATCTCCGAATTGCAGAAATCATTCCCTTTAAGGGGACGGAGGAAGTATCACTGATAATGGTTTACATCTGTAGTATTTGAAGACTGATATTGTTCCTTCTGGGTGTTTTATCTGTGTTCTGTAGTCAAAGATAAAAAAAACAATCGGTGTTATGTGTTATAACTGTAGAATAACCAAACAAAAAATGCCAAAGGTCTGCCCAGGATGAAATACATCGAGTATTAAGATCAGCTGTCGGGGATCGAAAGCGAGTCTCCCACCTTCCAGTGGTCTGATGCCTGATCTCCCTGGCTGTGCTGACGGCATGGAAACTGGGTCGTTTTTCCAGCATTTAAAGACTTGGATTGATGGGGGGGGGGTGAGCTTTCTCTGTGCAGACGAAATTCCGCCATAGTGGAAACTCAGCCTCAAGAGAAACTCAGAGGCACAGTCAGAGTTCACGAAACGTAAAATATCATGCAGTTCTTCTTTTCGATAGAGGCAGACAAACTCGGACTGAATACTCAGTATCTCAGATATCTGCCATTTCACACTGGGTAGCGTATTCTTAGTGTCGGTCACAAACCCACAGCATTTGCACACCAAACGGTGCTGCCTTTGCTGCCCGTCCGCACAGCTACATGTCTGAAGAGGATTGGCAAACTGGAAAACTGCATGCAGTTTTTAAAATAGAATCGCCAAGCTCAAATCTGTACATATCAAATCAAATCTGTATCTTTCAAAAGCGTGAAAGAAAACATGCAGTTTACCTGCAGGGACCCTGTTTTTGAGGTACAACTGCGCTCAGCTTTGATAAAGGATCAGATGGTAATGGCCCTACTGTACCATGGTGAACAGCAGACACCATCGATCTGCTGCGGAAAATCCCAAGGAGGCCTGGATGGTAGTTTTTACCAAAATTAGACAATGTGTGCTTTATGTGAAGGTCTGTCAGCAACAGGCTCATTTACGAGGTGACCAGGTCCCAAGTTCTGTGTCTGGCACCGTGATCGACACATCTGAATACTAATCTGTTGTAAACATTCCCCCAGAAACCTTCGACTAAGCCTGACAGAGGTTACCAAGCACTGTGTTTCATTAAGGTTTGTCTTTGAAAAAGTCGCCTTCTTAAAGCCAGTTCCCTCAAACTGCAACGTCGCCTCCCTTTGCGAATGGACCCAGTAACGAGCATTTCCTCTGAGGAAGGGTCCTAATTATCCGCCCCCATGGCCAGCCTGGCGGGGTGTCTCCTCAGAGCCTCCGCGTTTCTGTCCTCCTTTCAAACTCCCGTCTCTACGACACTCCCCCGAGTCTATTATTGTCGTCGTCTCATCTTTCCATTTCTCCCGAGTCCCTCTATTCCTGTATCCCATCAGTTAATTCCATTTTTCTCTTTTGTTGCCCTCGTTTAGCTAATTTGAGTTGGACTGGCCTTTTCCCAGTTTCCTCCCAATCTAGAATAGCCATTGACTCCATTTCTCAATCAGTCTCCTCCCAAAATACAGCATCCATGGAAGGTGCAAAGACCGGCAGGTTTCTGGTCTGTGGTCCACTTGCTGCCTGTTTTAACTTCAAGCAACACTATAAGTTTAGAGGAGCGAGGGAGCTATCCCTTTGACCCCGCCCACAGGAGTCTGGACAATGGCACGCGTTGCTGTGGTGCCAGAGGCCTGGTCCACCAGACAAAATATCTCCTGGGTCTCCTAATCCCAGAAGTTCAATATGGCCCAGCAGGGATGGACACTGAATCCCCACCGTGCCTAAACTTGCTTGAATGGGGTCCATCAGTTTGGCTTCATGCAGCATTATACATCGTTAGTGCTGAGATAGGAACACAAATGATAACAGAGATCATGGACCACAAAATGCATCTGAATGGGGGTGCGGTGGGGCGGGGGGTGGAGGCATAAAATCATTTCATATGTCTGTATTTGAGTTTTCTCCAAACTGCTGAAGCCTGCTCGCCCCACAATATACTTTTGTTGCCTCACAATGCATGTTGCCCTTTGGCATGACATTAAACATACAGTCTCATGATACAGATGGTTGGTCGATATCAAATTACGACACACTTGCCTAAAATTCAGATTTTGTTAAAAAAAAATCTCTGCCTCATCCTTCCATAGTTGCTGGCTTTTTGCTTTTAGTACCATATAGTCTCAGCCCACAAGCAAACTGAAACACCACAGCCTAGGATGAGTGTAACAGGCACATTATCTCAGTATCGCTTTAGGAGGAAACCATCTGACAAGTAACCAAATCATATTAATCTCTGCAAGGAGACAACTTCATTCCCTCATTCCTGTTCGACGGCCCATTACATGCTCTCACTCCTCAGTGATAAACCTTATCTGCAATCACAGCTGATACACAATTGAAGTCTTCTCATTTGAACAATTGTAAGAAAAATGCCCAAATAATGTAAACCCAAAATACTAAACTGGGGATATGAGTCAAAATCTCAATAAGTGAAAACTGAACTGTGACATCCTCAAATCTTCTATTTTAAGAAGGGTTTTAAATATAACCACGCAGAGAATAAGTTCGACCCTACCCCACATTTCCCCTCCGCTAGTCCATGCACATCCCAGTCTATCTGATACATCTCCTGTTCCCTTCTTCATTTTCACTGTCCTTTCAGATATGGTATAATGTATTAATTTGATTCCCTAGTGAATCAGGGTAATGAGTTGAATTTCCCCTGAGAGCCATTTAATCAGATGGATAAAAGTATATTTTTCTGTGTTGTGTCTCTGCAGTCCTCCTTGTCCCTTGCTGTGATTCTCCCTTCATTCCTTCATCTGTGATTCTTTGGCCACTCTTTCCTTGTGACTCTCTGACCCCTCTTCTTCCTGCCTGTGACTCTCCTTAACTACTCCCTCGCTGTGACTCTCCCTGACTGCTCCCTCTCTGTGATCCTTCCTGGTTGGTCTCTCTGTCTGACTCTTCCCAGCTGCTGATCTCTCTCTGTCTCTCTGACCCCTTCTCTCCCTGCCTGTGACTCTCCTTAACTACTCCCTCGCTGTGACTCTCCCTGACTGCTCCCTCTCTGTGATCCTTCCTGGTTGGTCTCTCTGTCTGACTCTTCCCAGCTGCTGATCTCTCTCTGTCTCTCTGACCCCTTCTCTCCCTGCCTGTGACTCTCCCTGACTGCTCCCTCTCTGTGACTCTCCCTGACTGCTCCCTTTCCGTGATCCTTCCTGGTTGGTCTCTCTCTGTCTCTCTGACCCCTCCTCTCCCTGCCTGTGACTCTCCCTGACTGCTCCATCTCTGTGACTCACCCTGACTGCTCTCTCTCTGTCTCTCTGACCCCTCCTCTCCCTGCCTGTGACTCTCCCTGACTGCTCCCTCTCCGTGACTCTCCTTGAATACTCCCTCTCCGTGACTCTCCCTGACTGCTCCCTCTCTCTGTATCTCTGACCCCTCCTCTCCCTGCCTATGACTTTCCCTGACTGCTCCCTTTCTGTGACTCTCCCTGACTGCTCCCTCTCTGTTTCTCTGACCCCTCCTCTCCCTGCCTGTGACTCTCCCTCACTGCTCCCTCTCTGTGACTCTCCCTGACTGCTCCCTCTCCCTGACTCTCCCTCTGTGATTCACATACCTTTCCCCCAGTCTGTTTTTCTCAGATTCATTGATCTCCATGACCCCATCTGATGCCAATGCCTGTGAATTTCTCTGCTCCTCCCCCCGCCCCACTACCTTATTCAGATAAGCCAACAGGCCCTACCGGGAAGCCTGCGCGTGAAGAGCCAGAGGAGGAGATCGACATCGACCTGGATGCTCCAGAGACCGAGAAGGCAGCTCTGGCCATACAGAACCAGTTCAGACGTTTCCAGAAGAAGAAGAAGTAAAAACAACAAAGGAAAATTCACCAAAAAAAGTCTGGGGGGGGGATGACATTATTACAGAAAGTTACGACACTCCATCATGTACAGAAAGGGAGGAGCATACAGCAGGACAGAGGGGGCAGAAGACAAGCGCAAGTAGAATATATAATAATCATGCATGAAAAGTACCCAGCAGACCCCACCTGCTCCTGCATCTCTGCAACCCTTCTCCCACACCACGTACACACCCCCGCCCACGTAGTACCCCCCAACCAAAATAATGCTGAGAAGAGGACCGGAGACACCCTGAAACGACAGGGTGAAAGTAGACAAGCAAACAGCCCGGTCCTTGCGGAAGTCGTTCACCTTCCCCACACTCCCCTTCCTGCTCCCACCAATCCCTTCCCTCATGCCCTCTTCCATCTCCACATCCCTTCTCAGTTTTGTCGCCTCAGAAGCAGCGTGCTAAACCCGTAGTCTCTCGTCACGGCGATGGTCTCGGCACCTTCTAAACAATGGAACTAATTAAGAGCCGTAACGGGAGGTAAGAAGACCTGTGAGCTGGGGAGAAGGACCAGTGCTGGTCAGCCATGCGATTAAACATTGAGACGTGCAGCGTGAGCCCGAAAGGGTAGCGGAGAGGAATGCTAGAAAAGGCAAGGGTACATAGGACAGAAGGAGAATAGATACAAAATAATGTGGGAAAAAAGCTGAAAATGACAATTCATTTTTGAGTACAATCGAACTGAAAGTGTAAAGCACATTAGCTTCATAAAAGTTACGCTCCTCCCTAGCTGAAAAGAATACCAGTCACTCCCCACCCCTCTGGTTTTGCTTGGTAGATATTAGATTATATAACCTTTTATATATGGAAAAAAAAATAGATCAATACCTTGAATGGCACAAATGATGTAACCAAGGCACAGCTCTACAAAGCATCCAAATAATGCTGCTTCTTTGGGATGGTCAACTGAGCACATGAAAGCAGAAACAGAAGGATTACATACAATACATATGCTACACAACCCTTTGTTCTAGTACAGTTGGTGCCTATAATTGGGAAGGCTCTCCATCTAGTGTTTTTTTTCTCACCTCTCATTCATTGTAGAATCCACCATGTGATTGATCCATCGAGTCACATGTCCATTGGACCAAGATTCCCTCCCTCCTGTTCATTTTCCAGGTATTTAACTAGCAATGGACAATTGACACTTCATGAACCATTTGCTGTATTTTTTGAGCCCACTAGATGGCGCTCTCTGTTCCAAAAAGGGCAAAAAGCATGCGCCAAAGCAAACTGAGAGCATCGTATAGTCGGGTCAAAAAATACAACAAATGGTTCATGAGGTATCATTTTGTCCATCAGAAGATTTAACCTGTCACACACCAATTTCCCCAGACTTATTCATAGCAAAAAACAATCAAATCTCAAGGAAAGTATACGACTGCACCCGCACACCAACCGTCCCCATGCTACACATCTCAGAAGAAACACATCAAAAAACAAGCCAGTGACAGTACAGAAGCCATGAAAACAGCACATAAAGTGATGCTTTAAGTTCACATTATCCTCCACATCCTCACTTAGGACCTCTTCCGGGCCCAGATTTTCAAAATAATTTCGTGCCGTATGTCTAATAAATTTCAATTAGCATGCTCAGATCAATGGGATTTGTTTCTTTATAAATTACGTTAAGGTTGAGGCACGTTGGCTAGACTAAGAACTGTCTAACACAAACCGTACACCCTCTTATTCTGTCTTTCTGTACAAATAAATCTGCTGCAATATTCTTCAGCAATTACGCTCCATGACTGAGTGTCATTTTTTATATGTGGAGGTGTTCATCTATCACTGCTGAGATAAACTGCCTGTAGAACTAATCAGAAATCTTAGCTCTTAACCAGAGTCAGCTGGGCCCAAACCAATAACAAGCATGCAAGATATCAAGTCCAAAGGGCTGCGAATCCGGGCTCAGTACATGTCTGAGATGCAGTGATGGATGTATATCATAACTGCACTGTCAGGGAAAAAAATGATTGCGAAGAATAACCAGGTTTAATATGACCTTCAGCAGCTGTACAGGAAGGTATTATTTATATGCAGTTATTGGACTCAGACATTTCCACATTCATGCGATCACACTGTGATTTAACAAACCATGAATTATTCCTGCTGACGGCCAACAAGGGCATTAACGACGTAGTGGGTAATTAAAAAGACTCTCACCGCTCACTCGTGCTGTCACCTATGTCTGAATTCATGTAGCTTCCAGCAGAAGTTCTGGAATATCAAATGAGCTGGCACTCAGCACTAAGTGGGCCGATGCGACTGCAGGCGAGCGGAACGGAGATACTGTGGCGTGCACATATTCAGAAGCACACACATACACACGCACGCTCAAGTGTGTCTGTGCTCAGGAAAACCTGTAGGGGGCGGAGCCTGAGGGTGGGGCCTCCCATAATTCAGGGCTATCGCACAACGGAGTGATGTTTCTGGTGCAACCAGTAGACAAAGGTATGAATGAATTATGGTGCTATGAAGCACAGGAATAACACTAATGCAGATCGTTCCGTGTTACAATGATGCCATTTTCAAAATAGCCAACTTTACTACTGGGACAAGCTGTAGGTCAGCCAGTGCTTGTACTGTATGTGCTGCTGTTTGTGCAAAGGCAGGGCAGAGGACTGGGGGTCTGTACCTTTGGGAGTGTGACATTTCCTTTGGCATTAGTCATGTGGGACTGCAAATCTGTCTGCTCTGTTTGGCCACTGCCAGTGACTGACTGTGTGCCATGCTTGTTTTCGTTCACCCTTAATTTGTGTGTGTGTGGGTTTCCCTGCATTAAACAGGGGATCCCACTGCGGCACAGTGAGGAACTCCCTGCCGCACTCACCACAGACTATACGCATCCAGACGGGAGCTGCGCTGCGGACCTGCATTTTCACTACAACATGCTGACAGCAGAATAAAGGAGGAGAGGACAGACAAAAGAGAGAGGAAAGGGAAAAGAGGCAGAAAGTACGCCTTGCACACACTTTCACAGGCAGTGATTTCATTTGACGGCTCTCCGTTTCCCAAAGCCGTCCTTATGCACACACGTGCACGCACTCACACACGTGCACACACTCACACACGTGCACGCCAAAACGCGGAGTGCTCTCACGGCATCCGCGGCGTGTGTCCGCATGTGCATCCGCGTGCGGCTTCCTAACAGCAGTGTGGGGGAGGAGAGCAGGAAGAAGCTGGCAGGAGGTGGGGTAGCAGCTTCTATTTATAACCTGGGGGGGGGACGCATGCGGAAAGCCCCACATGCGCCCGGCAGATGTTGCGATGCAGCTTCCACTGCAGCACTAACGCCTGGCTGAGGAGGAGGGGAACAGCGCGAGATGCACGTCTGTGTGGGTGACGTGAAATCAGGAATGGGAATAAGCTGGGAAAATGAGAAGCGCATTCCTTTGCTCCCAATGTGTAATGTGAAAAGCAGGCACAATGCAATTTTTTTCAATTCACATATGTATAATTTTTTCATTTCAAAATCATACCTTTTACGTCTAAATACTTATAATTGTTCCCTGTAAAGATTCACTCCCCTGCTGAAGAAATATATATAAATTTTCCTGAGCTGAAATGCAGACCAGGACACATTTGTGCATGTGTTAAGGTTTGTGCATAAGGTTTGTGATGCATTGTTGAACTAAATGTTTTCCCCAGGTTCGCGATCCTGGCTTATTTTAGCCTGTACGCATGAGAAATTTGCGTATTACAGAGTATATAAAACAGAAGACAAAAAATGTTTGTATTTCACAGGGTATAACAACCCTAGCTATTTATGTTCGGGGTCCTGTTAGTTAACAGCAGAGTTTTGAAAGCAGACTTTGTTCTCTCTGCAGCTCAGTGTATAGGCGATGGGAGTTGGGTCAGAATGACAAACTCACCTCTCTGTTCTTTAAAAAAAAGCCCTGTAACTTCTTTCATATGGGTTTAAATAATGCCTGAACATGAACGACAGTACAAAACAACAGGTCTGAGTGCAGAAAGAATGGGGGCACGGCCACTAACCAATTAAGCAGAGCATATTTTGTTCATCAAAAAAAGTACATTTCAGATGTGTTTATTGCAGATGCAATAAACGTTAGCCATGAATTCCCAGGTTTTTCACAGATTTAAAGCATGGGTGGGTGGACGTGGTTTGTGGCTCTCTGCCTGTACGCGGAAGGTCATTGGTTCAAATTCTATCATTGGTAGAATCGTCACGTCTCCACTGGGCCTTTCAGGGAGGCCTTGCTCAGCTTTTGCTCTGAACTGTATGTATGAGCATGTATTTCAAAGGAAAGCAGGTTAAGGTATGTGAAAATGAACTCTTGCAAAATGGCAAATAAAATGTTTATTTTATATATATATATATATATATATATATGGAAAAAGGCTAAGCAAAGCAATTTGTCTTGTGTTTTTGACAAGAAGCTGTACTGGGAAGAAGGACTTAGTGCTTCAATTATTAATAATTTTCTAGATCCGCCCGTGCATCCAAGTATATGTCTCGGGAGAAAGAGTACAATTGCAAATGTATGTTTGACAGGGGATATCACACAACTGTCAATACAAAAATATACTATGCTCAGTTAACACACCAACTGGTGGAAGATCTTATCACTGGAGCAGGATCCACACTGGTTTCTACAGCGAAAAGCTTCAGAGTGTGATGGATTACTTCAACTTGAGGTCCCAATATGGCGGTAAAATCATTGCACTTGCAATCATGCGAGAACAGGTCTAGTAAATATATGTCATTGGTGCTGAATTTTCCTTTGTGTTACACTAATTGGCCTCTTTTTTACAGTGTGGGTGGGTGGGGCTATGTGGGGGTGTCTTTCACTACCCAATCCCTGATACTTCTGGCAGCTTTTATTTTGACAGCCAATTTTAAATTTAAGAATTTTCCATTGACGTATATTTACGAGACATGACAGGCAAGTTTCCAGTTATAGGCCAATAGAAAACGCAGGTCGGGTCATCATTTTGGGAGTTTGTGCTGTTGGGAGTTTAGGGAGAGCAAGCAAGCGGCACATTTTGGAGAATCGGTCAACCACCGTTAATATGACCATATTTCCATGTGAGAGGGGAAGGTCAGTGATAAAGTCCATGGCCAGATGTGACCAGAGACGCAATGGGGTGGTTGGTGAGATGATTTAAGTTGAGCACATTCAGAACAGGAGCCCACGTACTTCCTACCCGTATCAGCAAGCGCTTCCCGCTCAGCCAGAACATACCAGTGCGACCCCTTATGTCTCCACCACTGACACGTGTTCTTAAAACGACAGTAACATATTAAACTGCATACATATACCAATAAGAATGCACACCTATAAAAGATCTTCAAGTAGATAAATATATATAACCACAGATACAAATGACAATTGACTGTAATCAACATAGTTTTAACCATAATAGACTAACCATCCCATATCCAATTAATAAATCACACTTGTCTCATACAATAACATTTTGGTCATAGTGATCACGGTTATACCGTTCAACCGCTTAGATGGATCAAAAAGTTTGGGACAGAATCATTCCTATACAAATACTGTTTAAATTATTTTCTTATAGTAATCACGTAGTCCACTTACAATGTTCATTATGGGACTTTTTAATGCATGACAACATATGGATTTTTTTTTTACTTTCATAAGTCTACTTTGCATTGCGGTAACCTGTCTGCTTCTGCTAGCTACCTGAGGCTAATGCTGCATGCACAGAAAACATGGCGGAAAAAAGAAAGTAATTTTCTCTCAGTAACAAATATATTCATCAACATACCGTACTAAAGCACCGAGCAAGTGCGGCAGCGGCGAATGAAACTGCCGAGAGGCGGACTGACACGAAGTCGTTCTTTGGTTAACTCCTTAAAGGGACAGCACAACAAGCAAGAATAAAACAAACGTTGGAAATGAGAGTTAAACACGGGGAAGTTACACTAAGGATGGTGAGGCACACACAAGGTGAGTAATTACTCAAAGACACGCAAGGATCAGGCAAGAACTAAGTACAACCGCTGTTAAAAGCACACGACACAACCGGATAAACAGCACAACAGGTACCTACACTAAAAATACATTCAAAAATACAAGACATACACGAGGCTATATACACACGCTCGTGAAGCATGCAGATGCCGAAGGCGCAACAGTATTATAGTGTATTTGAATTATACATAGTTCAGTAGTTTAATTTGTACAGTACTGTAATTTGAAAAGCCTTTGAAACAGCTGTACTGTTTTTTGAAAGATTAATAAAATTCAATCAATCAATCAATCAATCAATCAATTTATTTCACTTAGTGAATTTTTCCAATAGCATCATTAAGCTACAAACACACGCTGTTCATTACATACAATCCATAAGTGAAAAGGGGAGCAGGAAGAAGAAAATTCTTGTATGTCCTGCCCCTTTCTCAGTGATTATAAAGTATATTACATATGGCCATATACATAAACTAACATACTAAATAAACTGCAAACAATATCACTCCATCTCCATTATTCACTCATAAGTTCATAAGATCTTACAATTTTTTCTTTGTAAAGTTTCTTAAATTAATAAATAGTTGAACATTTTTTCAACTCATCATCCAATTTATTCCACAGTTTTACTCCATATACTGAAATTCACATCTGCTTTAATGTTGTCCGTACAATTATACTTTTAAAATCAAACTTCCTTCTGTTATTACCATCACTTGATCTCAAAACAAAGAACTTCTGTAAGTTATTTGCAATAACATCTGTAAATAATATCTGTATCTTTGGCAATATTAATTCTGTAAATAGCAACGCTGTCTGTTCTATTACCTTATATTCAAGTAATAAATACATAAATGTCAATTAGGTGGTAATCTGTCTCAGACAAAAAAAAAAATCAGTTATAATGATCATCCGCTTATAGTGATCAATTTTATCCAGACAGACATGATCACTATAAGCAGATAGTGTGAATAACCAGTTTGAATGACTTTGTTAGGAATAAAACTGCATTACAGCCATGATATAAATATAATGTTATTGTCAGGTTTTGCGGTTGATGACGGGCAGGCTGGCAGGAAGGAGGCAGGGAAGGACGAGGCAGACAGGCGAAATACATTTTGGAGTATTGGAACTGGTCTTTGTCAATGGAAGATGACGCAGAACGGTTACACAGGAACACAAGTACAGTCAAGTGTGCATATTGAGATTCACCCACAGAGTACAGTAAAAACCTCTGTATGTTGTTCTTTTCCCACCCCAAATCGGAGATGGGCACAAAAACATCAAAAAGTATTTCGTTACAAACTACAGTACTTGTTCATGAAATATAACAAAATAAAATACATTTTCTCACACCAGAACTTTGTATTTAACAAAATACAATTAATTGTAATTTGAAAATATGAAAACACACATAAAATGGTAACGGTATATGACGAATACATATATACGGTCAGGCCCTGCATCCCTTCTCCCTCGGTCTCTCCTGTGAGGTGTTGCTTTTTTAATCTTGTGTCAGGGCCACGGTTTTGGCCAGCAGATGTCGCTGGTCATCCCGTCCCTCCTGTTGTCAGTCTTTGTGATTTCCCTTGCTCCCTGTCGGCCGCATGGCTCAATTCAAAAAGTCTTCTGTTTGAACTGCTCTACTTTTCTGTCCTATACTGACATTCAGTGAAAAATGTCTGGTAGTATATTTTACTGCATACTTTACATTAAGGCAATTTGCACCAAGCAACAAAGCAGCTTCTTTCCTTAGATTACTGCTCATGGAAAAACGAAGTAACAAGCAAGCCTTGCCGAACAGCATGTGTCACGTGATTTACTCACATCTAGCCAAAGACAGAGGTTGTATTTAAAAGTCTGTAAGCCTAGTGATGAAGCTTCTTAAAATGACATAAATGAAATTGCATGTTTTATGAAGCATTTTAAATATATAAAATACAATCTCTGATTTGTTTCTGTTCAGTAAAATACAAATTACAAAATACTTAAAAGTACTTTTAAATACATTTAGTTGAAATACTCTCTGCCCAAAATATCAACGATACATCGATTGCAGCCTCGCCAAATGAGACTAATCCCATAATTAATTGCGCTCCAAGTTTATTCTTGGTTAGCCAAGTGGTCTTGCAAAGACCACAAGTATGATCTCGTGGTATTGAGGAACACTCATTGACTAATCATGTAGTTGCTGTGCAGGACTGTGTAAACGTCATAGGCAGCCAAAGAACACCATGCCGGAAGCTAATTATCTGTTCAGTAAATGTACACTGCATCAGAAAAAAAAAAATACTATGAAAATATAAGAAATCCTTGTGTCCTCGGAAATGCTACGGATAGCTTATTGGTTGGCTAAAAGAACACTGCTTTGACTTCCTAACCTCTTCCTGGGGAAACACAGTCATATATTTGTTGAACTGAATCACCAGCTCCTTCCTTAATTAGTTAAATACCTCGACGAGGTTTTGATTAGCCAAGTATGACATTGTAGTGGACGAGTCAACAAGGTCATGGGTATACTGGACGGTTACTGGAAATACTGGGGTGACTTTCAAAAAAGATTTGAAATGGCTAAGCTGACATACTCATATAGACATAAAACATAATTTATACATGAATTAATTTGCACAATACTGCATCTTCTTTACTAGGTACTCAACAGACATTTAAATATTTTTTTCGTAACAGTTTGTTGGAGCGATACTGCCACCTGATGGAGCGTAGTAGAATTTTTTTGGAGTAATGTAATTCATAGGTTGAGACACATACACAAAATAAAAAATGTATAATCAATCACAGACAGACACAGACTCACACCATATGAGCAATGTAGTCATCAATTCAC
>JAODJX010000083.1:1072225-1092286 GCA_026776945.1 Isichthys henryi
TTGTTCCCTGCCTTGTGCCCATTGCTTCCAGGATAGGCTCCGGACCCCCCGCAACCCAGTAGGATAAGCGGTTTGGACAATAGACAATTCTTAAATGAGCATTAAAAAGTGTATGACAGCCTTAGTTGTTCTGTGAAAAAATGTTTGTTGAAAAAGTGTTATGTGAAATACCTGTTTTAAGCATTTCACGATAATTCTAACAAAATTGGCCGTTCCTCGATAACCTTATGTGAAGTTTTTTCTGTGGTCAACATCACAAAATCTATCTGGCACACTGCTAAATAACATATTTCCCCTCTAAGCTTGAGATGGTAATCAGGTCCATCTTTGCACAATCCAACAAGTGATGCTTTTTCACACAAAAAGAATACCTTCCATGTAAGTTTCAATGGCAACAGACCACAAATAAGGGTAAGTTATGTAATATCCATCCATCGTCTATGGTTATGGTAAAACCTGGAAGATCCCGAGCTGGAATGCCAACCAGCAACTTAGCATGTTTTTGGACTGTGGGGGGAAACCAGAGGAAACCCACAGCGACATGGGGAGAAGGTGCAAATTCCACACACTGGGGCAGAGACTCGGTCCCTGGTCCCAGAGGTGTGAAGCAGCAGCGCTTAACCAGTGCACCACTGTGCACTGTACCCCACTGTACTACAGTAACCCACCACTGGTCTCCGCATTTCTCTCTAATGTGTCTCCCATATTGAGACACACTAAAGCTTAATATACCGCTGTCAGTTTTAGATAAAATTAATATTTAAAATAAACATTAAAAAGCACTGTTTGTTAGGTTAGCAAATATGTTTTAATATTTATTTTAGCACAATGACAAAAAGGCCTTTTAAAATAATCCAGTGAATAGATAAAAGCCACATCTTAAATACACTCAATATTTCATTTACTCTTCAATGGTGTCACATCAAAATAATAATAAAACAGCATACACTGCAATAACAATCAGTAAATTGATAATCATGTTTTTTTTCTTAAACATTTTTAACAGTCACTGCATCACAGACTTAAAATGTCACTCCACTGCAGCCCAGTGACAAACCCGTGACGATGGGACTGACTAGTTTCTTAACCTCAAATAGAAAACCAGACTGAACCGATATTAATCTTGACAGCAATGACCTAGGAATTGTTCGTCCATTAACGAGATCTGACGTTTAGCCGTTAGATTCAGTCTGATACTTTTTAAGGGGTTTCACACATTTTCCTGCCATTTGTGTATTTCAACTTTCTGAAGTTTACAGGCCATGCTTCCAACCACAGAAATCCCCCCAAGAAAAAGTGCATTTCTTTTCACCTGCATGTAATCTAGAAAAATATAGATAAGAGAAATCCCTGCTGTCCACACCTGAGCACTGACAGGTCTGCCGATCGAATATCTCCCTTATACTGCAATACACAATGGTGGGGATGAGAACTGGGCCCCAAACTCAAGCCTGCGCCTCAGCTAGACTCGATTCTGTTTCGCGATGCTGTGATGTTGCTGAGAACAGATGCCACTGCAAAAACACAACAGGAATCTAATGTTGCACTTTTCCAGTTCAGAGTTCAGGAACCACAGCAAATTGCTCCACGTTTGATATCGAACAGATAAAACCCAAGTTTAAAGCCAGCATCTCACACCGTGCTGTCAAGGGAATATCAATTCCACAATTAAACTCGTACTGTTATTTTCGTTACAGTGTGGATTTGTTTAATTTTTTTCCAAATTTCTTCTTCAAAGTGGCAAAGCTTGTTATAGCACATGGCTAAATGTTTCATATAAACATCAGCTGTTTATCGAGCCTTCAAATCCCAAGCAGATAAAGGCTGAAGTTAAGAGAGATGTGTTAGAAAAGGTGAGATTAGACAAGTTTTTACATTCTGTTCCCTCAAGATAAATTCTTCGTAACATGTGCATACTACATAACTGAAAACAATAATGCACTACTGCAATAATGTCCGTGTGATTTCCAAATGTGAGCATTTGCCACCTTGCAGATTTGACATCAGATATCATCCTATGGCCCCAAGATTCCAGTATTTAATTAGTTTCTTTGATCGATAAGTTCATGCCGTTATACAGCTATGCAGTGGTACACAGGCTGGTCCCTGCAGAATCATAATTTTGTAGAGAAACATTAGTATGTATTAAAGCAATAACAACCCATGTTGTATATAGCTTTCCCAGAAAAAATAAATATATGTATATATATATATTTAAATATATGTATGTGCTATGTTGTCTGCTCATTTTCCAGTTGGCTTGTGAATGATTTCAGTGTTCAATGTAATTTCTCATACCCCAGGTCAACGTCGAAACTCACAAGGAGATCTGGGCGAGTTCTCCAGGCAGATCGGAGTATTCTGGAAATCATACACAGACGAATGTACAGGAAATACAGCACAGCAATGTGAATAAACTTATTGAGTCACTAATGGTCTCATTGCTTACCATTTAAATGTAAACATCTTTAAACCCACAACTGAAATACATACAGCAAAAAAAAATATTTCATTTCCACAACGGAACATATTAAATCATTTGACTTCAGTAGTTATTTGCAACAACAACAACAAGAGCAACAAAAAGACTTGGTTCTCCACGAAATCATTTCTTGAAAAGGAATGTTTCCTAACAAGCAAGTTCATCCCAATCAATTGGTTCCACCATGTTTGAAATTATGAGATTAAATATTTAACTTTAATAAATAATAGTCAAATATTAAAATAAAGTCACAATATGTACACTATATAACTTAAGGACAGAAAATACAATTCACATGAACTGTAAAATTTTGACATGGGGGTAAAATCTAAGAAACTTTTGAATTCATTCCTTTAGCATTTGTAATAACAGTTTAGAACAGAATGTCCTTTCATTTATCATCACAGACATTGTGTGACATCACACTCCAATTTTCTAATGGTTTTAACTGTTGTTTAAACAAAGCATCTCTCCCCAATCATATGATGTATTGTCAGTGGCACACTCCAGATTTCTTTCAAAAATTGTTAGTAACAATCTAATGCTGTGGTTTAAACACTGTGGTCTGGCAAATGACTCCCATTCATTAACTTTAAACAGCAGCTGGTAATTATGGGTCTGCTTCATACCATACTGTCCTATAAACAGAATTTCAATTTCAAATAATCCAGTACTATACAGTTTAATTTAGGGTACAAGTTAAACTAAACGAATACAGTTCTAAAATATGCGTGGAGTTGTACTGCACCCTTACTGCGATAATACCTGCGTGCACCAGCTCTTCCTTCAGAGTCGCACGACACTAACACACACTGTCACAGTCAGGATTTTCGGCCAGAAACAATATTCCCAAGACATCACATCTAATAGCAGCACTAAGACTTCAGACCGCAGGCAGATTTGGCCCCTGCTCACCACAAACACAATCATGTAGGTATTCTGCTACTGCTTCTCAAAGATCTGAGTACGCCATGCTGTAATACTGCCTTAGAACCCTGTAACACCACGTCTATCAGCTTTTAAAGAGTCTAATCAAATTGTAAAATGAAGTTTTCCATGCCAGCAACTCTTAGTGTCCACTCACACGCTGGTTTGTCTGCCCTAAGAATATCGCACTACTCCCTCACTATTGCCGTTTCCAGTCCAATCCACACCTTCCTCACACGCCACCTCCCAACACAACCTAACATCACTGCACGATCCAATTCTCTCGATTGTGTAGACATACAGTATTGATTTTTCCAAAATCACACACCTTTTCTTAAACTATTACTATTGTTTTTCAGAGATATTTACTGAGACGAGCCAACTGGGTGGTGTCAGCGTTTCGCAAGTTCAGCCTCTGCTCAGAGATATTTGTATTTCAATTACTGATTAAATACTAAAGGGATTCACATGTCATGTGGATGGTCACTGATTTTGTTAAAAAACTCAGAAACCTGCAAAAACTAATTAAGCATCACAATAATCTACTCCAAACGTATCCAAAAAAATCCATCCAATCTCCATCCCTCACAAACACCAGTAGCCGTGCCCTACATTCATAGACACCCTCCAGACATGCAGCTTTCCTTTCCCCACAGAAATCATCAACGCTCCTTGTTCCCGCCCTCGCTAGTGACTGTAGCGGGCAGTGACAGACAGTATATACCTGCACAAAACAGCCTGTTGATAGACGGGAGAGCAGAAATGTAATGAAAGGGCCAAGGGCAAAAAGCCAGAGCTGTAACTCAAGTGTAGTGTTTCACTAAATGGGCTGGCAATGACCCGGCAAACAGGAGCGACACCAGAATAATTAGCAAAGGCTCAATTAAATGCGCTGGTAATGAAACAGATTAGAAACTATATTTTCCATTTGAATCCATGAAGTCCATCGGTTCAGTTTCTCTAAGGCATTTGCATAGAATATTTCAGTCTACCACTATCTTCAAGCAAATATTGTTTCACATTATGCTTGCTATAACAAAAATTATTCCAAAATTACACAGAATAAAAAATAAATATCCAAGCATACATCTGAATTAACATGAAAAGAGATCTTGGTCTTTTAAGCAAAGAATACGAGCGTATCATGGGCTTGGTCCTATCAGCAAAGAATATCAAGGCTATTGCCTTGAGTTGCAGATCCTGGTTAAAACAGGTAGGGGATGCACAATACAAACAGTTCTACGTCAACACAGTGAAAATAAGCCTGAAAAATCCACCAGAGGGCGCCATTTCCTTTCATTATACCAGAGCAATCAAGAAAAAAAGCACACAACCTCTCCGGAGATTTCCAAAAGGTGTTATAAGTAAAGCATTTTACTGCTTCATGCTTCAGAGTCAATATTCTTGCACAAATTTTACAACTGAAATGTTATATCGACCAGCGGAGGCACTGCACCTAATTTTGCCAACCTATATTAAAAATACATGTATTATATTTTCATACAGTTTAAAATTAATCAGGTGTAAATGTGTTTAAGGAAATGGACAACAGCCTGTATAACCCAGTTAAACATTATGGACCATTTCTCCCTGGAAAAAATATAGTCCTGTCTCACAGAAAACATGTTTCCTTTTGTTTTTGGTACAAATTCTGACCAGTACATTCTACCATCTTACTATTTCTATGAAAACCCACTATATTATTTTGTATAGCACTGCAACAGACTACCAAGACTTGGCAAAGAGGGCATATATAAGGGAAATATTTAAACTACTAAACACAGAAGCATCAGTCAATCTTCCAGCTTTCATTGTGAAGACAAAAAAATTAATGTATAAAAACAATATAGGTCTTTGATATACAATTCAAAAATATTTTTAAAGGGATATCAATATTTTAATATATTTTCACCTAAATCTCTATTTAATACTATCATATATTGAGCTTTAACTTTTCCCAAAGTTATTAATACTGTCCTAAACAAACCCTCATTTTTCAAATGGAACAGATGGAAAATCAGACCGAAACGAAAGCACAGATGTCAAATAAATGTATAGTTTGGCAAACTTTTGCTACCAGAAGGTTCATTTGGGAGTTAATATACTATTTTCAAACATCTGAAAGATGACACAAGCTCTGACGCATCATCGGTCACCATGTTTCTTCCCGTTCCTCATGCATCTGGAATCCTCTCTGTTCTCACAGACGTGGAAAACAGAGGCCTGCCTGCTCTGTGATTGGTTGTTGGGAGAATCCATATTGTATTTCATTGGGTAGGAGGGTAGACTGGTGCGACCGGGTTGCTGAGCTATACGGGGAGCACTGACGACTGCATCACATTTGATAGGTCAGGGGCGGTGACCTCATGCTTTCTTGGGGGGTGGAGCTAACTTGATGATCTCATCTTCTGATGGCTGGCGAATGATATCTAGAAAGAGACACCAACAGATCAGTCGTTCTTTAGATATGCGGCAATGGAGTGAACCAGGAACACAGAAAGTGAGTAATAAAAGCGCACCCTTATACTTCTTGGCAGAGGGGATGCGCGTCAGCTTGGTGTCGATCTCGTCATCTTCGGAAATCTTGAGCACTGTGGTACGGTACTCGATGACGCGTGTCAGCAGGTCAGGGCGTCGCGAGATCTCGAAGATGTGCTCGATGTAACACAGGTTATCTACAGAATCGCAGCATGGGAGGCAAAGGAAGGCGTTTACCCTCAGCCAATACTCCTGCCCCGTACTGATGATTACTACTGCAGTACCAAATTGAGCACAATGGCAGAAGCAATGGCATGAAAATCAGGTCAACAGTGCCTTCTTTTCACGTTTAAAGCTACTCAGTATATAAACTTCATTGCTTTACAGTTTTCATACACCCCCTGGCCAGAATAAGTGTTATATTAATTATATTAATCCAGAGACCAACAATCTCTGCGTGGAGTCGGCACGTTCTCTCCACGTTCCTTGCTAGTCCCCATGTTTGGCTAACATCCCATCTAAGGCATATATTGGCCTATTTCGTCTGCTTCATGGTTGTTCTGTGGTTTGTGGTTGCTTTGTGCTTTCTTGCAACATTTGTGCTTGTGTGTGTTTGTGCTCGGTCTCTCTCACCTTGGGAAAGTTTGTCATTCTTCTCCAGGTAGTGGAACCACTCCTTGGAGGAGGTGATAGCATTGCTTTGCTCCTCTGGAATGTCCTCCTTACAAGCAGACTTGAGCTGGTCCAGGTCTTCATTGGTGATGTTCTCAGACAGGTCACTAAGCAGAGCACTGTACTCCGACATGTCCTGTAAACGGGGGCATCCCAGTGTCAACACCAGCAGGTTTACAGATGTTTGGACATAAACAGTGAATTTATAATACCATTTCCCTTCTTTATATGCTAAATAACACTGATTCCATTAAACACTGCCTTAAAACCACAAAACATTACATTAAAATAAAATACTTTAGTTTTCATATTCAAACACAAGAGTTATTATGGAAAGTTAGCAAACTGTTTTATCAAAATCGACCTAATGCTGTTACGAATTTGACACGAAAAATTCATTTTAAGATGATTTGAGGGCAATCGGGATCATTTAGTCGCTAAGCTAATACAGTAGATCATCAAAAAGACCAAGTGACTGTCTACAGTGTGTAGAAAAAGCTGGTATGATCCAACACCTGCATCATGAAATCATAATTACTCATCCAAGCATTTGCAGTTTTACTGGCAACGTTTTAAATTCTTTAAGGCGACTCAAAGCCTCCTGAAAGGTTCACAGAATAAAGTTACATTTTCCCTTAAAACTGGCATTTTGCATTATAGGAAAACTTCCATAAATGGAAATCACTGAAATTGCATTCAGTGACAACTACCTTGTAAAATGTGACAAGCTGGTTCAAACTGGATTTATTTATAATGATCCTTTTGTTTGCCAGTAACAGATTTTGAAAGAACTGAACTGAAATGACTGAATCATCTGCACATGCATTCAATGTGTTCATGCCAGTACAATAAAAACACCCAGACCGAGTGAACGCGCTTTTCACGACAGTCACGAACGCTGACTACCAAAAGTACAGAGTGAGGGGGCTTCCTTTACAATAGCAGAGGGACTTAAGCAGTAATAAATAGCCTTACATCAGCTGTAATTTTATTGCTGTTAAAAATTAGCTTTAGCTTCCTACTCAGTAGAGAACCATGAACTAATTCAATTTGACATATGTGACCCATCACCACGAAATGAGTCTTATGGGCGTATTTCTACCAGTGCGACTTAAGACTCATTTCGTGGTGATGGGTCACACACTGGCTCTGTCATACAATTTCATTTTGATTAGAGAAAATTATGTATCATATTTAAATGGTTAAAGGTGGCTTTAGCACATTCATTTGGCAGTTTATTTCAGTGTTACTACGTGAATTAAAGGTACAACACGCAGCACTATGCATGCATATTTTAAGGCAGAGTGCTTTGTAATTCCTCTGTTGTGTTTTCAGTATCTTTCAGCTCGTTTCATTCCTTCCCCTTTGTTTCTCTCTCCCATCCTGTTTGTTTTCCCTGTATTTGTCTCAGAGGAGTCAGCGTGTTCTTTTGGGAAGTCACCTTTGTGTGTGTGTGTGTGTCTCTCTCTCTCTCTCTCTCCACATTCTTTTTTGCTCTGACCATGATACATAACATTCTGGAGTGCCTAATCTGCAAAAGTGCCCCCCACCCCTACCCCAAAAGCACCAGGTCTAACTCTCCTCGTCCAACTAATAGCCCTGTGATGCCCACCCTGTCTCTAAAAGCACATGACAACCCCTCTCTCCGCTATCACACAAGCTCCCGAAATTCAGCAGCCATGCCTCACACACTCCATGGTGACTTGGATAGGGTAGGGAGTCAGAAAAAACAGTGACTCAGTCCCACCAAACGAACGGCACAAAGAGAAGAGACAGGACAGAAGCTGAGGCTTGCACTGCTTATTCGTTATCAGTTCCTGAACTTTCACGGCCTACGACGGTGAAATTATCCCCTCTCATTGGCCCTCTAGTGGACAACTACATCAGGACAATTACTGTGAGCTTGGGTTACACCACATTTTGTCAATACAAAGACTGCTCCCAACACCTCACTGCAACTATAAAAAAATAAAAAAACACATCCATATTCACATTATTCATTCATTATAGATAGTCACTGTTTTCCTTTAAAACAGCTGTGCACCAGCTGGCAGATAAAGCTATAAACAGTGAATATTGCAAGATATTATTCCAGATCTACCGAATAGCTACAGAGAACGCAATAAACTTCACAGCAACTAATGCAGCATTAATACATTAACAAACAGAGAGGTAAGTCTTCACTCAGTCTTGCAGAAGCATAGAATAATGTGCTGATACACACCCCCACACATGCCCACACACATTGACAAATGCAGCAATAAGGCTGCACAGTCGTACTCCGTTACACACCCACACCGCACTGAGCACACAGTAACGACAGCCATGTTGGACTGAACAGAAGGCACGGCAGAAGGCATGCCATGGGATTGCAGGGAAACCAACACCATAATGAGTCACTTTTATGTTTATCTTAATTAAATCTTTATTATATGCCCTGATGAAGAACCAAAATGCTAGCAGTAAACTGGTTGTTTGCAGAAGACACTGCAAGCTGGAGTCAAATTTCTATTAAAGCCCCATTTCTCCTTCAAACGTCAGTCAAACGTCAGTCAAAAATGACACTTGGAGCATCGCTGAAACAAACAAGTTCTTCATTCACTCTGCTTCCACGAAGCGGCTCCCATATGACTTGTCTTGAGCATGTTTTGTCTTCCATCATTACGTCCATGTACTTTGCCGTTCAATAATGGATGCAGTACAAATTTGCCATTAATTTCATTTATCTTTTACGTTATCACACCTGCCCTCATCAGACTTGCTAGAATGGAAACAGAAACTGGACTGGCCGTTGAGAGACAGTATGTGTGAGGCTGTACAGGTGCACGCAGATGCTTGCTTTCAGAGAGAGGGAGGGGAGACTTTCAGATCTGTTTCCTGAGTTTGTGAGCTACTCCGCGTTCACAGAGACAAAGAGGACCTAGAAAGAGCCATGCTCCTAGTGACCCCCCCCTCAACCCCCCGTTACCCATGCCATATACCCCGCTCACCAGCCTGCCATCCAGTCTTAACACATAGCTGATGTTGTCATGGAAACCTGTTTTGCTTTTCAAACAGAACACAGTTGCCTAGCAACGGAAAGCAGCTCCCCCATCCAAAAAAAAAGAGACTAACACTGGGCCATAGGGTTGGGGGGTAATATGCAAATGAAAAGCTGTAAGTGAAACACCAAAGGTTAGGGTTTGGGGGGGCAGGTCTTCAGAAAAAAACAAGACAAATGAATATGACACTTGCTGCATTCCTGGTAAAGGCTTGACCCTACACCATATAGAAACCAAAACCTGGGTTCAGGACCTGACCTGACTCCGCCCAGCTACCACAGCAGACCAGACCAAACCTAACTCTACCAATGGAGCAGGACCAGCCTTGTACAGTCCAGAAGGACAATATAATCTGCACATTTTAGACCACGGATAAGAGAGGAGCCGAGAAAACAGGAAGTCAATAAATTCAGAAAAATCTTATTCACCCCAATAACACTGCTTATTCAGCGGCATTATTTTCCATTTTTAAATAATCACACTAAACAAAAGCTGTGACATGAGCACCTGACAGCGACATGGAAAACAAACACCGTACACACGGAGTCTAGCTTGTCGGCAAGCAGATAAACACTATCAGATGGGTAAGCTTCTCCTGTGACTAATGACCGAAGCCTGTTTTGCTGTGTGACTTGGAAGCTCTTGTATTAAATAACAGTCATCGACAAAAGAGCACCATTGAAATGCATTAGCCATGCAGAACATATGAAATACCGCATATACCACTGGCAGCCTCATCAGGCTGGGACATCAAAGCTGTTTACAAGAAGGACAATCAAAATCACAGGTCTGGCAGGAAACATCTGCCATTTCCTTACGCCTCCTCTGTTTGGCTTCCTATCTCCGCTATCAAAGCCCAGATGTGACGACGAGGTGAGCAGAGGGAGGTGACGGAACAGCCACAGTGATCAGGCCAATCAGCCAAGGTTAGCTGGCTCCCATGAAGCAGAGTTCACACAGTAGCAACCACGCTTGCTTCTTTCCCATACAGATGTTAGACGTCAAGTTCCACCCCATGAGCAGAGAACGGAGGAAGTGCCTTGCTTCCTAACTCCTTTCTCATCGAAACAGGAAGGTCAGAGGGTGATGATTCAGGCAACATGCTTTAGGAGAACCATCTCTTCGCGACATTTTTCACTTTCAGGGGCTGATTCACTGTACTCACAGCAGGAATAGACACCAGTGGGGGTGCCAGCCTCATGTCCTAGGCAGACTCCCCAACTGGCCGTCTGTCTTTCAAGCTGACCCTTTCTGAGCCTTGTGCACTAATTAAAAACCAGGCTGTGGCCCCTGCAACTGATGCATGGCATTCTGGCACAACACATCACTGACGTGGGTGGCAAACATTGGGGGTGGATGGTAAGCTACCGCTGTACTGTAAAATGTTTCAAGATCTCCTGAAGAACATCATTACGTAACAAGTTACCACTTCTGTGAACAAAGCACTAAATAAAAGACAAACGATAATCACACTCCTCATGCTATTATGAATGAGCATTTGAAGGTAAGTTCCTTTGTATTATAACATCTTCTACATTGAGAATGCATTAAGATGCAAAGAGGTCTGATGTAGCTGCGAAGCTTTGTTAGATCAGTAGAACAAAAGCACAGGTTCCATCTTCCTCCACACACCATCACTGTCCGTACACCTGTCACACTCTTCACAACAAGGCTTTTTGAGTCTGCTGAAGAGACCATGGAGTTCTGATGGATTCACCATAAGTGCAGCCAGGTGTACGCATATGGGCAGACTTGCTGCTCGACTCTCACTATGACATCACCCAATTAGCTCTGCACATGGTGGAGGACACAAAGGTTTTATACCACTTCAGCCATTCTCTGCAGGGATTCATTAGAGGAAGGGCCTCGCTTAAAGTTAAAGCGACTCCGCGCCTCAGACAAGCAACCTCAAAATACAGCACTGATTTATTTTAAAAACACTCCTACCATTACCATTCTCTTCAAATCCCTTGACTGCATTTCCATAAACCACAGAATCGACTCAGCTAAAATAATAGGCTGAAACTGGGTTTGATTGCTGGAAGCAACAGTTAATTTGTTTGGTTTTACAGCTTGTCTATGACTGCCATTCTCCATTAGTGTAATATTTCGTATAGAAACACTTGGCCTTCAGGAGAAAAACAGAATCATTGCTGAAGTTAAGCAATTTTCTTTAAGAGCCTATTGACAGTTTAAAATGCAAAACCAATTTTACAATGGCTTTTAGAAATAGTCTGCCAGAGATAATGAATTAACGCTGCCTTGTGGGTACGGCCCCACCTCAAGCTGCACACAGGAGCATTACGCTCTGAAAGTGACCAGTACGAAGACGTGCAGTTACTGGGAGAGGGTGCATGTACCTAAGACGTGTGTCTTTGGCTTTACTTATCCTTCATAGAGCTCCTAGCTGCACTTTGTGTTTATGCGGAAGCCATTTTCAGGCGTCGTCGCCCCTGCATTGTGAGCGAACAGCCTGCTCTGATTGACATAGAACCACTGTGACACCACAACAGAAACTCAACTGCTCCTACCCAGAATCGCGAAAAACACCATCAATTCAGGGAAAGAGACTCTGGGGCAGAGAAAAGCAGTGGCTGAACCTCCTATTAAGGAGAGCTAACCCCCTAAGTGTGACATATGATTCTCTCCATTACCAGAGGACGTGGTCTATCTCTGCTTATTTCCTGCTATTTTCTCTTCCCTCACGAAATTACACCATCTCCCCATTGGGTTCGCTTACTATCGCTCCCATATTCTACCTCTTTCCTTTTCCCTATTCCCGTATTCACTATTTCACGCTCAGCTCATCGCAAAGTGCCTTTTGTTTTATGGGGGGGGGGGGCCCTGGGGTTAAACACTCTCTCTTTCAGAATGCAGCGCTCGGAGCCAACACCCTGTCAGACGGCCCGTCAGACGACCCCATTTAGAGCACCGCAGGACGCACAAATGCCGTTCTGTTTACGCCGAGCTCGTGGGTACAGAGGGAGGCCGCGCCGTTCCACTTTGGCAGGGAAAACCGTGCTGTGCCACCGTCCAGTGACATTCCAGGACTTTCAGTGCAGTACAGATTTCATCCTCAGACGGCATTGTGTCAACACTCAGACACAGCAGTTGGTATATCGGAGGCCAGACTTCTGTAGGGAGTGAGGCAGGACAGGCACTGAAGGGGTGTGTGCACGGACGCTAGAACAAGCATTACTACAGGCGCCAAAAAGTGAACAAAAGTGACATTTTGGTGTGAGTGAGTAAGTAAAGTTTGAGTTGCATTCAGATTGTATGTGTGTGTGTGTGAGTGGAGAGGGGGCTGTGTAGGTGTGTGGGGTGAGCTTCCACCGTAGCTCCCTGCTAGGAACAGACAATGGGACGCTTTGAGCCACTTCGCTCCATGGCTCTGGCCCACATAGAGAGCAGCTGCCGAGTCACCATTCCCCCGACTCCCAGTATCTGGCCGACTCCCTACGCTCACATGGCCACCTGCTGGCCAAGCCGTGCCGCGCAACAGGAGGCTGGGGTGGGTGTGCAGCAGAGACACAGAGAAAGAGCTCACAGCACTTATAGGGCACAGACTCTGTGAGTGAGTGTGAGAGAGAGAACATGCAGGGGCTTGCAACAACCTTACTGATATATTCCCTTAGAGGTATCTGGGTCAGGGGAGTCTATGAAATAAAGGAGATCGATGGTGAGAAGAAGTAAAGACGAAAAGGATGGAGACTGTAAAAGAGGGCAAATGAGACACTGAAATACAGCCAATCAAGAAATGGCTTAAAAAGAAAACAAGCATAGGAGGGAGAGGAGTGATATACAAGGAACACAATGAAGAAAAGAAGGGGAACAGTTTACTTGAAGGGGCACAAATAATGCTGCAGTACACTCATACTTAATGTATTAATCAGAAACCAAGTATTCGTTACCTACCGATCTCATGTTCAACTGTCATTAATCAATCGTAACGGTTCATGTATCACAGTCATTAGGTTTGTTCATGATTTGCACTTGAGTAGTAAATGAGTTACTGAGTTATTTGCGTCCCCTCAAAGTGTAAGAAGAAGAAACTAAGCATGGGTACTGGGTAATGGGTACTGGGTAATGGGTACTGGGTAATGAATAGGTGAAGGACATGACATGCATTGGTTTAGAGGGATGATTACAGCCATTTTTCTCCACCGCATCTCTTTAATATTTTGGCAACTTATTCAGTATTCCTTTAAAGCTGAATTGAGGGTGTTTGAATTTTCATTGCTGTGCTTGGCAGGTTACACTTCAACTGAACAACAGAGCTATTGGTACTCAGGGAAAAAAAAAACCTAAAATAACTTGTGCTTTATTAAGAATTGAAGGGAACAGCCTATTACACTTACAAAAGGATGCTTTCGGTGCATTTTCCTCATGAAATATTCACAAAAATTCAATTTTTTTCCCTTTTACATAATGCACCCATAACCACCTCTTTGGAATGTCTCCTCCACATAGGTTTCTGAGGAGATAAAAGCATCCATGCAGAAACATACTGAAACCACATTCACAGACCACACCAAATGATCTCGTCTTCTCTCATAAACCCAAGTCACAAAAAGCTACCACACCAATAAAATCTGCCCAGTCCTCTGCATGGGAACTCTGTATTTACATCATAAAAGAGCTCCCTTCTACGCCCATACACCAGCTCCCATCTATACATCCCATTTAATCATTCCCTGCCTAATGTCATGTGATGCGTGAGAAATTTTGCTCAGTGTGTGACCAATGACATTAGAATGTGCAACTCTACTCTCATTAAGGTGACTGCAGTGAAGAATACATTCATTCCAGGACAGATCTGAAATAAGACAAAAATACAGACACCTTAATTAAATCATTATTATATGGATAAGCAAAATAAATTAGCAAGCTCTAATGACGAGTCTTCTAACCTGCTCAGCCTCAGGCAACCTGAAACATTCCAATGCAAGTTAAAACTATCTGGAATATACAACGCATTAATTAAAACCAACCCACAATGCACTGCTATCTACTGGACCCACATCGCATGAACTGCAGACTAATGACATGCTATTGTCGCAAAAAATGGGAAAAGGGGACTGGAAAGAAGTGCATTACATCACCACAAGTACACAGTGAAGGTTAACTTTAGATATGACTGTCTATTATTCATTCAGTAAGACATCTGAATTCAGACAAATTGTATGTATACGGCACTCGGAGGGAGGCATTCATTAGTAGTTAACTGCGTCTGCTGAGATGTCGCCCACTGCCCTAATGGAAGACGAAGAATAAGTTTGGGATAGAGAGACAGGAAGAAGAGCTGGAGGGGAGTGTTTGATGAAAGGGGCACCTCTCATCCTCGGCCGTGCCAAGCACTACTGAGCACGGCCAGGGAACGGATGCGTCTCGGGGGATGGAACATAAAAAAATGCGGCTTGTAACACTACTGTCGCAGAGGAACAACGCACAGAAGAGCCACACGGATACCGCAGTGCTATGGCAGCTACTGTCTATTCACTGCAAAGGGTAGGTGACCGGAGGTCCATTAGGGACTCGTAACCCCCGATTCAGCCATCGCTAAGTGCCTGCACTGGGTATAAGCACAAAGTAAGAGCAGTGCATGACTGCATGTGGGGGTGGCGTGTGACTCAGCAGCACGGGAAGCTGAGCCTGTGATTGGAAGGTCATCGGTTGAAATCTCAAAAAAACACCCAATTTTACACCAAATAATTCCTACTTAATTCAAAAATCATCACACTGCTACTTTTTGGGAAACATTTTCACTTCATGATTGTCTCTTGCAACTAAGATGGCAGAAAGGGGAGGATTAATATATTAATTTCAGGGAGGACCCATATTAAATACGCACATAAGACTCATATTGCCTTGGATGGCCATGATTTCATCATCAGGTGGTTAATGCACAGCTGCTGACAGACCAGCAGGGGAACAAACATTCAGTACAGCCAGTGTCAGGGTTACATGATGAGTACACCCTGCCTTAACTGTGCTGCTCCGAGCTACAGCAAAAGGCACCGGCTGCCATGGGTGACAGGGCCCTCACTCTCATTATTCAGGCGAAAAACATCGGCCCCGTCAGCCAGATGGACGGACCACAGCACACTTCAATCGGCAGAACTACAGCACGCTCATTATAATTTGGAGAGGATTAACCTGTTTATCTACTAGATCCAAGATCTAAGAATGACACGAAGCGACATAAATTCCACAGAGCACAATGTATTTTACAAGTTTGATACAGATCAAAATTATCCTAATACATGCTCGTATAAATGCCAACAAACACACACCTTGCTAAATATTCAAATATTAATTATAATAATAAAATAATAAAACGTAACTATGGTTAGAAACACACAGCCAAAAGTCAACTATTATTCATTTAAAGGGCCCTCAAATCTAAAACGTTTTAATATCAAGCCTGTAAATACCAGTTATCCCTCTGACATAATGACTGAACAGTACATTCAAAATGGACTAAAACACCACTAAAAGAGACAAAGTACAGCAACTAACTCACCCCACTACAGAAACACAGACTATTAGCTATTCCCACAGAAACCAAGCCAATTGCAGAGCACACTCTTGCGTCTGAGCCAGAGAACGTGTTTCTGCGATAACAAATTGATTTTGCAAAATGGAAACAATTAAAACCTCAGCAACCAAGGTGTTTGTGGGCAACAAGCCGAGGGAGACGTTTTCAACTAAATAAACACAGCATACACACGTTTTTGAAACTTCAAAGCGGTGCTTCACTGGTTTGCACTCTGACTTCACAACTTCACACTGAGGGTTTGCATGTCCCCGCACCCAGTGCAAAAACAGGCACATAGCCCAAATTCCTCGGAACTGCCCATAGCCCGTGTACGTGCCCTGTGACAGACCAGTATCCATCCAGTCTGTCCCTCCTGCCCTATGCTGCTATAGGGACAAGCAACTAAAAGATGGATGAACAAACATTTCATTGTACTACTTCCAAATCTAATTGATCTGAGACAGAGAATCATTTTTATAGTTTCCATAAACCAAAACCAGACAGGCTGGAAGTGAACATAATAAACACAATTTGATGAACACAAGCAGTAGACGCAGGCAGGAAATTGCCTGCAAAAAAAGAAAATCCATTTCTACCCTCAGGGACATGTACTGAAACAGGGCTCAACCAGCGTCCAGTCCACTGCATCCACTCCACCTCCGAGATGCAACCTCTGGCTTCATTCTACATACTAAAAAAAAAAATCATCCTCAACGATGGCGCAAGCTCCAGCAGGATAAAGGGACTCGGTTCTTCTAAAGAGAAAGTGCCAGAACTGGACATGGAGGAACGCAAAGTGCCTGAATTCACCAAGAGCAAACATGCCTCATGGAAGCGAAAAGAAAAACCAGAAAATTCTGAAACACTTCTAAAGCTCCACCAGCAAGGGACCGAAAACAAGGTCAGCAGCAATACTGGAAGCTGCACTGAAATGCAACCGTTAAAAGAATATAAGGAGAAGTCAAATAAAAAGAACGCAAGAAAAAGAGCTGCATGGATAGGGATTATACTGCACTTCCATCCATCCATCCATTTTCCAAACCGCTTATCCTACTGGGTCGCGGGGGGTCCGAGCCTATCCCGGAAGCAACGGGCACGAGGCAGGGAACAACCCAGGATGGGGGGCAGCCCATCGCAGGGCACACTCACACGCCATACACTCACGCATGCACTCCTATGGGCAATTTAGCAACTCCAATTAGCCTCAGCATGTTTTTGGACGGTGGGGGGAATCCGGAGTACCCGGAGGAAACCCCACGACGACATGGGGAGAACATGCAAACTCCACACACATGTGACCCAGGCGGAGAAATGCAAAATCCGCACTGATGAAAATAATGATGACTAACAGTTCTAACAGTGAGGATGAATAATCATGGCCTGATAGAGCGAGGAAGGCTTGGCTATGCTAGGACAAGGACCAAGTGATACAAGCACCAGAACCAGCACTAAGTCACATCAACACAACAGCTCAGCTCTTGGTTTAAAATGAGTTAGAGGGATTTTGCACCCCCAGAGCACGGCCTCACCAGCACTAAGCCAGCACCGCATTTCTCCAGGAGGAACAAATCCACAAAACACAGATCAACAACAGCGCAAAGCACGGAACAGCAACACAACCACATCACACGCAGCAAGTAGGGAGTCTGGTGGGTGTGACACGGGCCCCCCACAGACACACAAATAAGGAGGAAGTTGCTAATGAAGGAAACATGCGAGGACGGCATGCCAGAATAACACACGGCATGACAACTACACTAGCAAACCCACACACACACAAGCACAGGCGGTTCTGAGAAGCTCTCACTATATCTGCAATGCTCAGTCTGTAACCAAGTGAGCTGTGAAGCACCAGATTGAGAGATGCACAGAATCAGAGGCAGACTGAACACCTACGGCTTTACCTGAAGACTTGGTTCTTCTTTCCCAAGTTATATTTGAAGGAACAGCTTTTTCTAATACTTCCCAACATCCTCTCTCTCTTATTTTTTTATCTTACTAAAAAGATTCCATGAAAATGTCGCTTTTAAGCCTCATTTCCCACATTCTCACTCTCTCTTCACACAAACAGAAAATTATCACCCGTACTGAAGCTTACAAACTAAAAGGTGGGAAAAAGAAAACACAGCAAGGTGATGAACCTGCGATTGGTGACATGACACATGCAACTAGGGAACATGGAACGACGCCCCACGGCGCGAGGAGGCTTGTGTGCATCAGAGAAGCTACCAGCTACGTTACCTGGAGTTTCAAGCTCAGGGGTAGGGTCTGGGTAAGCCAAGGAAAATGGGGTTAAGCTGTGTTTCTACACCAAAGCTACCATTTACTATCAAGTGGGCAGCAGCAATACATGACTGTGTAGGTGGAAAATGATTGCACCAGTAATGACATAATTTCATACTGCCTGGAAGAAGGCAGCGCAAAACCACTTCGGTACCAAAAGACACACCAGAATAAATAATGATGGAGTGCTGAAAGATGGGGCCCTCAGGTTGAAAGCATTCAGTATGTCACTGAAGAAGAGATAAGGATTCTTTGGAATACAGCCAGTGTTTGTGACGCAGCTCGATCAAAGTCTTTTGAACATCTGTGTTACTGACTCTGCCATGTGGGGGAAAAAAATCTGAAAAGGAAGGATCACAACTGGAATACGGACACAGGAAGCAGGAACCACGGAATGCTGGATGTGGTAAGGATGGGAATGGATCATTAACAAGTCAACATCTTAGATACTAGTGAACTCAGACTAGGTCACTTTCAGCCACATGAACGCGTCATATTTTTCCAACAAATCTGGAAAACAACATAATGACCTACGGAATGAACGAAAATCAGACTGGAAGACATTTATTATTTCCCCATGTCACAGACTCCGAGGTTTCAGTCAATGCAGGTTTCATACAGTAAGATTTGCCTGATATAGAAGCTGGACATAGGAAGGCCAAGAAACAAGACATTTTTTGTGACACATCCTGGCTTAATTAACACAACCAAGGAATATCAGAAGGAGGTCACGTGCTTTATTGCATCACAATGTCCTTATAAAGAATCTCTGCACTGGACAGTATTGGTAAAGGAGTGAGACAAGGATGCATACTATCACAACACATATTCAACTTGTACACAGAACATATGAAAAGTGAAGCTGGAATGGGAGAAGAAACAGTGGAATCAACATGAGTGGTAGAACCATCAACATTCTACATTCAGTAATAGCCCGAAGTCTCTGCCTTTGCAACAGTAATCTTCGAACATATTTATGTTTCATTATTAAGCAATTTGACACTCATGGTAGTAACACACTAACTAGGAAGAGAAGAACATAAACTGTATTTAAAATGGGTAGAGATGCACCAATCTGGCTGATAGAGCAACAATCAGCCATCAGCCGATGGTTAAAAATGAGCCGATATTGACCATCAATTATTCCCTTTAAAATCGTGACCCATATCGCTTTGCACACCCGCAAAATAAAGTCAGAAAAATGTCTGCTGTGTGGAATTATTTTAACGTTAGCAAAAAGAACATTAGAAATGCATTGTGCAAACATCGCTGTGCTAAAATTTCATGAGGATCTACTAATAGACATTTCATCACAGCAAATTTGATTGGTCACCTTAAGGCGAGACAGTAGAGAGTATGAAGAGATTCTGGGAAAATAAACCGTTCCAATAAAGCAGGCTGCAGTATCGCCGAATAACAGTAGTCCGTCAGTAACACAAGCGTTTGACAGCAAAAGAAAATTCAGCACAGACAACACAAAATCAAAATATATTACTCAGAAAGGTTATCACACTTGATGATCAGCCTTTCTCTGTTATAAATATACAAGATGTATACACTTATAGGGGTGGCATGGTGGTGCAGTGGTTAGCACTGTCGCCTCACACCTCTGGGACCCGGGTTCGAGTCTCCGCCTGGGT
>JAODJX010000083.1:1092386-1124575 GCA_026776945.1 Isichthys henryi
CCGGTTTCCCCCCACATTCCAAAAACATGCTGAGGCTAATTGGAGTTACTAAATTGCCCGTAGGTGTGCATGAGTGAATGAATGGTGTGTGAGTGTGCCCCGCGATGGGCTGGCCCCCCATCCTGGGTTGTTCCCTGCCTCGTGCCCATTGTTTCCAGGATAGGCTCCGGACCCCCCGCGACCCAGTAGGTTAAGCAGTTTGGAAAATGGATGGATGGATGGTATACAATTATAAAATACAATGCTCGGGGACTGCTGTTGTATGCCAGAATTCATGCTTTCTAACCAAAAATAAATACTCTTCATATTTTTGGAATGGAATTTATTTATTAATTTATCTGGGTGGCATGTCCCTTGAGACTTATTATTAAAGCAGAACCTCCCACACAATCAGTATCAGTTTTCGAAACAATTGCCTATCGATATCGGCCAGAAACTTCCTTATCCGTACATCACTAAAAATGGACAAAGATTAAACATGAGCAACCGCAGACTTTTTGCCATAGATTTCTGAAATTACAGAACGCACAATAAATTATCATTATTCGGATGGAATACATTAGGTTAGTCCTGGTTACCAATGAGAATTCAAATGTATACTTTTAGTCTAATTTTCCATAATATGAGCCGTTATGGCTATTGCTTCCAAAAAAGAAAAGTTCAGTAAGAATAAGAATACATGCTTAACTGGAATGAAGCGTGGAGGGCACGCTGAAGGTCTCAGGATTGCCATGGTTACAGGAACTTCACAAATCAACATGTCAACAAGGTCAGGAATCAAAATACAGTCTTCAAATACTAACTATTCTATCATGATGGCAGGTGGGACAACCCAATTAGGAGCAAAGTCATTTAGGCAAGCCAGTTCCATCTTGTTAAATATGCTATAACTGCTCTAATTCACATTCATTTAACCACAGTTAAGTTGATTATAATTATATCTTTGTGTTGTATTAGAAATGTTTTTTTTTATTTACAGGCAGTTATTAATTATCTGAAAACCAATTATGACACTTCACCTGCTAATGTACACGTGCATTTACGAAAGGTACTACACAAGATGCTTACTAGAGATGGTTCCAAACAGAAAAAGCATCAATGCATATACGTAATTTTGAGTATATGGTAAGAAGCAACATCTTTGACAAAATCAATGTTGGAAACCAGCTACATGACAATTTGAGCAAATTTTATGACTGGAAAATGTATAATTGCACATCACAGTGCAAATGCACTGCAAATATACTCTTATCTGTCTGCACTTCACTGCAGGGTTTCTTATTGAAAGATCAGCTCTTTGCACACTTTAGAAAAAAAATTGTCCCAATATTGCAAAAATTCATGAATGGGGAATCTGCCAGAGGTTTTTTTGGTTTGCAAGAAGGGGTCTGAAAAACATGTTAATAACTCCCCTCCTGTCTATTCTTGAATTCAGTCTCAGTATCAGAGTCTAACAGCCCCCATCAGACCAGCCCTCAAAAACCAATATTGCTCACAGCAAGTCCTTCATCTTTCGGAGAGGTTAGGCCACGCCAGTCACATCAGCATGAATGCCATCGGTTCTTCAGGATCAGCTTGTGACACGGCACCGTGTTATCAAGTGAAATCTTTCTTTAAAAAAAAGAAGTATTTCCTTGAGCCACACTAGGATTGAAACTAAACTTAAAAAATATCTCCCATGATTCACCAGATACCAACCGTGCACTGATCCCATTTCATTTTGTCACAGTGAATGGCACACCTGCATGCACTGTGCTTCAGCAGGATGGCATCATATGAAATTAATACATCACAGAACAAAGAAATGATGACATTTCCTCGCCTTTGAGAAGCGAGGCAATAACAGGCACCGCAATGACTCCAGGGCTGCTGCGATGCAAGTAAAACACAGTGCGCCGAGGGAGGGGCTGGGGGCCCTTCAGCCAAACCATTACAAAACCATTATGACCACAGATGAAATGGGGGTTTAAAATGCATCGTGGGGTTTACATGACGGCTCAGATAAAGAACTGACGTAATAACCACAGCCTGCATTTTACACAAAAATAAATAAATAAATTTACACAACTACTTGAATTTAATGGGCCGGTTAATGTTTTGCTGCACGTGTTTTCGGGTAGAATTTAAACTTTAAACATTACGTGGGTTTTTCTTTTAATTTACAATTTCTTATTCGCGATTGTAGGTTCATAAAGTGTCTTTCAAAGCCATTTAAAGTACAGCACCGTTGCACCACTGTCGAAACTCTGAGCAATGTCTTGATACTGCAGGCAGGTTAACGTGCTTCGTCTGACTTTGTGACAGCTGACAGTTTTATGATGATTTACCATTTACAGCGCGGTTCTTAGATAGAGCCGCCATCATATTTTCCAGACGCACCTTAATTATAAAACCACATATATCCACCTGTAGATTCCTTCATTTATTAATGTCTTTGTGAATAAGATGTACACACCAACGAAGATATAATATAGAAACAGCTATTGACTTGACACGGAGATGTCGCCATAGAGGACATTTTCGTAAAACCTAGCAAATACATAAAAGTAACGCAATTTAACCACCATCGTTTTAAACATAAACACTTAAGACACATGCGCGATTAAGTTCTTTAAACCGTAAGGTTTAAAATAAAGTCTGCAACTAGTTTAAATAAGACAGTTACAGACAAGCCGAAATCTGGATGATGCACGATACACTGTTGAGACATTAACTTACTCCGGGTGGAAGCGTCTGAATCAATCAGCCGCGCAGTGATGCTCTTAAATAACAAAAGAAAAAGAAAAATGCGTTTCCTTATCCCGGTGTATGCAGTGTTTCTCACCTTCTTTCGGATTTGAAAATTATCCTTTTGTAAAGTCCCTTCTTCTTTCTCCTGAGTGACACAAAAATGTTGCTCAAGCTACTAAATTATTAACAGTTCGTTCAGAATTATCTGAATCGCGTATCAGTGACAGTAAACTGGATATAAGGTGGATTCTGTGCGCCGGGCAGTCGGCCCGATTCGCGTGTTTGTACGTGCAGACTCGCCGGTCTGAGAATGGAAACGCCTTTTCCCCTTTTCTCCCGTCCGCTCCTCTTCCCGAGTCACACGGCTCTGCAATTCTCCCTTTCCAACCGCACATACATTTCTCCAAGCTGATGTCACGGCTCTTTATCCGGTTTGTAAACTCCTCCTCTTTTTTTATTTTTTTTTTTCCACGGTCACTTTCCCCGATCCTTCATATTTTCTATTACGGAGTGTGAACAGCTCAAGGTTTTCTCCATGGGAGGTTATTAACGCAGGGATGGTGTTGCATTTTCATGCGAGATGCTCTCTGTTAAAACTGGGAATTTCCAATGATAAAGTTTGAAGACAGTTTCCGCGCAGAAATACATTTGGGTGGGGCATGACATATATATCTTAGCTGTTTATTTTCTTATTTTACAAATAATGCCTCATCGTGTGTTTATGAGAAACACGGATGACGTTTAGGATATTTTTTTAAATAACAGCAATAAATTAAATCATGCCTGAACCCCTGACATTCGGTGTTGTCCTTTTCCCCTCTAGAGAACGTGACGCCCTCCACTTCTCTTTGCCAACATCAAGGACGTCTTTTCACCTAAATAGCTTAAAGGCTATTCACAGTAATTCATCTGTTACTCACTTTTTTAGCCAGATGAATTCGATCAAATAAGGAGTTTAATGCTAGCGTGCAATGCGGTAATTCTCTGAATGGGTAGTTTACATGCTTTTACTGCTTTTTAATCATGGTCTGATGAGCAATCTTCCCCTGCGGTTTTTCAGCTGTCTGGGTTATTCAATGAAACCATTTGAGGGGAATGATTTAGATGAAAAGACAAAGGAAATGCATAATACTGACCTCTCTTTCATAAACACCTCCCTCTCAGACACACACTGTCTCAGTTTGCAAATCTACATCTGCTTTTCTGTGATCATATACACTTAGACCTCTGTGTGCCTGCAATATAATGCCTTCACAGTAAGCTAATTAGCTAAGAGTCAGCACTGAGGCATCCATTAACCCAACAGCTTCCTAGCAAATTAGTCCTTCACACTTTTCAACAGCTCTTCCACCACGGCCAAAGTATTAAATACACCTCATTCACTTTACAACTACAGTAACAGTAAATTAACTCAAATAAATTGCATTTTATTACAAAGGCATATCGATCATACTCCTGTAGAAATGCGTGCACTGCAATAAACACTTGCAATACAATGTGCTGGTACAGTTATGTGCATTTACAGAGGCTGCGAACTCAATCAAACATGCTGTTTGTTAGAGGGACCAAGAGCTGATGCACAGCTGTAAATGTCACATTAGTAACCATCACATTCAGTGAATAACAGTCCCATTTCTTATAATGTACAATATTGCTTCTGTCTGTCTGGCCATTTTTCTCTGTGTTATTGCGATTCTCTAATTTTCTCTCTCCTCAGTGCACACAGTTTCCTTCTCAAAGTAATATTTATCAGCAGGACACGGGAACATTTTTGATTTTCTGTGTGTGGTTTTACTTAATCAAGCGGAACGCAGACAAACAGTGACCAAAATCAGCTTGTCACACTGTCACGTCATTCGTTCCCAGCCTGCCCGCCTGTGGTGCATGCAAATATAATCCAAGTCTCAAAAACTTTTATGAACCTTGGAAATTCATCTAGTTTAGTGTGGCGGTTACTCTGATACCATCCTGACAGCCCAAGCTAATAAAACGGTATGATGTATTTAAATGTTTTAGTGGAGGATGTCCTCTCGGATCTATAGAGATATGGGAAGTGAGAAGAAAAAGCTGTAATTCATAAATCCAAGCTGTGAGTGGACAAGAAGGGAGGACACAAGCCGTGTGAACAGGAAATGTAATGATACACATGGAACTGAAAACCACAAAAGCAAGGACGTAATCAACAGATTATCCCTCCACCGAGGAAGCCGAGGCGGTACAGAGCAGTATATAATAAGGGTATTAAGTACAGGCTGGCACCGGTAGGTGTGAGGGCGATAGTGATATATCCTTAATGGAACATGTGATGATGGTGAGGTTCAGAGGTGACAGGAAACTGGAAGTGGATTGAAAAGCGAAGCGCTGACAAGGAGAAAGTGAGATACCGTATAAAGGCTCAGTGGCAAGTCACCAGCCTGCTGCTGGGGTGCGTGCTACATGGACAGGTACACAGGAGATAAACTTCTCCATCCATCATCTTCACAGCACTTACCTGGTACAAAGGGGGCTACAGCCTATTCCGGGCAGCAGAGGGCGCCCCACTGAACACAGGGAACACCCTGTGTGGGATGTCAGTCCATCGTGGGACGCTTGTTAATCCCTAAGTTAGAAAAGGAGAGAAGCTTGGTTAAACCCTGACTGAGTTCATGGCTGACTGGTTTTCCGTCCACTGCCATTCTAAGGAATGGTGCGCAGCGTGAAAACTGAGGGTAAGCAACACAGTGAGCAGCTGCAGCCTGCGCAATGTAAGCGAGGTGTACGATGGTGAATAAGCCTAAAATGACATATTTAACTAACAAAGATAAACAACAGAGAGTAACTCAGAGCTCAGGGACAGTTACCTACATTATCGCCCTTCTCAGATATTCACAATTAATTTCCCTTTATTTGCACCAACGAGCCTTAGATGGGCCAACTGCACGCAGTGTCCATGATGAAACGTTAAAAAAAAATAAAACATTTAAGCATACAAGGACACAACAGGACATAGGAATATAACAATTATACTATGGCACTTGTGTTAATTGAAGTTCATTTACCTTTGAAATACTCCCAAGTTTAGCCACGGCTTGTTATGAATAATGTAACTGAATGAGTCATTTTCTTTCCCTAGTGTGAGTGCACCTGATGTAGCTGCATTCATTCCAAACAAGGTCAAAATGAAAAGGGGAAATGAATGCAATTTCCCAATAAACTTTTGTTTCCAAAATAGTGCCTATTTTCATTCAAGTGATGCCTAATTAAAACCATCTAATGAATTTACGCAATTTTAACTTTGTGAAATAAAATTCCTAACCCTCTTTCCTTCCTATTCGCCCACGTTACTGTGGTAAGATCTATCCCAAATATTATCTACACCATGCTGTGTCTTTTCTTGTACACCATGGGTGTTCTGAGACAAACACTCGTGCAGGTTTCACTACTACTTTATTGTCACAACAGAGAATATGTAGGTGAAAAACTTTACAGGCCAGTATGGGAATTCCGGGTGCCAGTGACCAATATCACTATTAATGTAAAATTGCTGGCTGAGAGTAAACATCAGTTCTCCCTGCTTGTTATTCACCTCGGCAGTAACGCTGTCCAAACGACGCAATCGGAGATCATAAAGATGAATGTTGTAGAGAAGATTGTTGCTAAGAAGATGAGCTAAAGTGTGGCGATGAAATGTACTGCAGATTATCGCCTCTGCGTTATTGGTGTGTTTGAATGGTGCTCAGAAATTGATGGAGATTTTCTAGATGGTTGGCAGTCTTTTGGGGGCAGGCCTTGAAGAGAGACGGCATTCACAGAGTCCGGGCTAGTGCCAATCTTCTGTTGAAAAACTTAGCTATTAGTCCGATGACTAACCAGAGGCAGACAGCAAACCAGTTTAACTGAACATCTGCTAACTGCTTGGTGTCGTCACCAAGGGTACATACAATTGATCCATTGATCCGGTGTCTGTTAATCAAAGTGGTCTCTTGTCTCCTATAATATCTTACTACATATCAAGTTAGAACCTCTGTCACATGATGATGGTGATGTCGAGCTAAAGTTCAGGCTCTGGAATGTAAGATCACTAATTCCTCATGATCTACTAATTAATGATCTCATAACTGACTTAAGCATCAGTTTCTTACCTAACAGTAAACTGCCTTAAACAAGATGACTCCATGGCACTAAATCTTTCTTCTCTGGGTATATTTATAAACATAACCCTTGTCCCAATCAAAAGTTGTTGGTGGTGTATTTTAGTTGAATGTAGGAATCTTTGAGAAGTTGGGTTATAGATTTAACACATCTGATATCCTAGTTTGTAATGCTGCTGGCTGAGCCAACCTCTCTCTGCCAATTCTTACTCTTATTAAAGTTTACAGACCTTCTGGTAGTTTTATATAGGAGTTTGCAGTCTTCAAGATTAGTCTGGTACAGACTTATCCACACATAAAGCAGTGATTATTACAGATTTAAAACTTTGTATGCAAACTGAATGTGATGCTCTGAAAATATTATTCATTTCTATTCTTGACTCTTACTGTTCTGCAGAATGTAGGTTCTGTAATCATACTTCGATCCTTAGTTACGGTACGGTATTCCTGTGGAACATGTAACTGCTCTTCTGTGGAATCTGTATCCTGTGAATCCTGCAGACTCACATCACACTCTCTTAATGTTGGAGGTACAACAAATTATAAGGTTTGCCACTGTATCAGTTCATAAATACAATGTAAATCAATCTATTACTTCGATGACCACAGCAGCCCTTATATTAACAGGCATCCACACTCATTCAACCGGAGCAGTGAGGCCTTTCTGAGCAGGTATCTGTAATAAGTGAGCATTTGCTTCCTGGTAGCCTAGACTCCACTTAAGAAGAAAGACCTAATGATAAGAAATAAGCAGCCCAGTATATTGATTGTACTCATGAACAAGCTTCAGGCAAACTGGAATGTAATCGCTGTTCAGCTAAATTTAAGCTTTTCAAGATCACCTGGGAAAAAAGTTTCTATTACTAGTGTTATTAACTTTGGATCAACGATTCTATCAGTGCTTCATCTCCTGCTTTGCATATGACCAAGGAATAATGTGTAGAGCTGTGTGTTAGGGATCTGCGCGTGTGTCTGGAATGATGCAATTCCTGTGCTTAACCCTTGCTGCTCCAGGGAAGCTGGCTGACCCTGCTCTCTGACCCCAAGATTTCTTCGCTGGTATGTCACTTTGGAGAAAAGCATCTGCTTCATAAGTAAATCTGTTGTTAGGGTGCTGTCATTGCTCATGCCTGCGCTACCAGCTGCCTCTCGCTCCTAGTAATGCTGCCAGGGCGTTTTTACAGTTCTTACTCTGCTGACGTGCACTGTCACTTTTCTACTCCACACTCACTCATACTGTGTCATTATTCTATCCTCCCTCCAGGATGAACCACTCGGAGGTCCGGGTACAAGGGAGCCCCCTGCCTGCCTACCGCCTACCTATGTTTCTGCCTCCCTGCATCGCCCCGCCTGCCCACCGCCTGTTTGAACCACCTCAGCTGCCCAAATGCCTGCCTGCCTAGCTGACTATTTGTCTGCCTGCCTGCCTGCTCCATAATTCGCCTACATACCTGTGCTGTCCCACCATCTGCCTGATTTTACCTCACACTAATTTATGTAGGCTTGCATTGCCCAGTGCCGGCCAGAGGAGGCTGGGCTTCCCCCGTGAGTCTGCTTCCTCCCAGGGTTTCTTCCTCTCTCTGGGGGAGTTTTTCCAGTTGTCACCTCAAGCTTACTCTCTGCAGACCTCATACATTGTAACAATGCTCTTTTGTTAAAAGCACTGTGATTAAAGTATGCAGGTTAAAATATCTGTATCATTTCCAAGATTCGCGTACAGATAGGTACAGAACTGACAATACTCATAGTACCATAATGGAAGTCTCAAAAACAGCAAGCTGCAAATACGAGGTTCTTCCAGTAGTTGGTGCTGTTGTCTGGAAATACACACAGAAAATCCATGCGCTGAGACTCACAGGTATATGGGCAAAGAGTCTAAGTAAAAGAAGTAGTTAGCCATCGTGTGAGGAGACAGCACTGACCAGACTGAATCTTGGGATTAAAAACTTAGTTTCAGTCTTTGAAATGCAATATTTAAAAATGCATTTTCATTCTAAAGTCTTTTGGTTACATCAGCCAGCCGGTGTTTGGCAATTCAGTTGAACAATAATCTATTTTCTGTAGTTGATTGTCATATACAGGGTCACAGGGGATCGGGAGCCTACAGGTACGAAGCAGGGAACATTTGGGCAACTTGATGACTCCAATTAACCTCAGCATATTTTTGGAGGGTGGAAGGGGTGAGGGCAGAATGCCCAAAGGAAACCCCACAACAACACAGGGAGAACATGCATGCGCCACACACAGGGAGTCAAAGCAGAGCCTTAAGCCCTGATCTCAGAGGTGTGGGGCAACAGTGCTAATCACTGCACAACACTGATAACTGCACTGCCCCACATGAGCATGAATATTTTTCACAAAAATGTAACACATTTCTCGACCTATTTAGAAAGTCTGTAGATGGCTAAATCAATTTACTTAAAAATGCACCCACACGTGCATGGTGACATACAGCAGGGCTACTACAAACCATCAAGAGTCATAACAAGCCAGAGGTTACACAAACAGCATTCCGTCCCCCCAGCAGTGATACTTGATATCCTTTGCTTTCTTGATCCTTGCACAATTAGCTGCCCCCACACCCCCCCCCTTCATCAATACTGTTGCACTCCTAAAATCATGCTAGTGACAAAATAGGCTTTAACTTTGAAAGACAGCGTTTGTGCTGTGGCTAGGATGGGCTGGTAGTTTAGTGGATTTAGTTTCAGGCTTTTATTAATAACTCACCTCTCCCCTTACAATTCCAAAATTAATATCTGACAAACTGCGCACTCATACAAATATAGACTCATGCATATATGCATCTCACATCCATATGTGATATAAAATGACTTGCAAAAGTATTCAGAGCCTTTAAACATCCACTTTCTACAATTCCAAATCAATGCTTACATTTTATCAACATAATGCTGCACTATTATTAGCTAATTTGCTCTACATTTTACTAAACCTTCTTCTTATACCTTTATTAAGAACAATTCATTTTATGTTTTGTGCTTTGTAGTTTCAATAAATAGTTTACTTATAAACGGTGTTTATAATTAGGCACATGTAATAATTTGAGTCTAATAACTACTGGCTGGTTTCCAATACACTGCCACAGCATTTCATTCGTGGCATATTGGGATTAGCAGTGAAAATTTGACTCATCCAGTCATACAGCCATTAAAAGAAACAGGAAAAAAAGCATTAGACGCATTAAAAAAATATTAGATGCATGGTAAACAGAAAGGTTAATTAAACTTATTTTAAACTGGTAATTACAGGATTATTTTAACAGCAAAATAAATGAAAGCCAGTATTTAGACATTGGTTTGGAATATTAAATCTAAAAAATGTTTATTTATTCCTAAGATCTACTTCATAATCGTTACCATGATTACTTTCATATCACATATACCATTATTTCTCTTTTGTGAGTTCCTTTGCAAGATTCAGTAAATGGTATTAAAGAAAACCGACTCAGCACTTTCATTAAAGTGTCCTTGGAGCTGTTCCAATTCCAGACAGATATGCAGTCGTTTTACGTTTTCCTCTGGTATGAGACGAGTATGAATGAAGGCAGTATAAATCCCAAAGAAACTGCCCCATAACCCCAGCCAGGATAAGTATACAGTATACAAACACACATACATATTCCTGAGATTCAATAAGCGACATGCTATACTGGCCTTGTGCATTAGAACACCCCCCATGTTCGTTTTCACCCAAAGAACAACAACATATAAATAATAAATAGCCCGAAAAGTAATAATACAGTAAAAGAGCTAACACTTTCCTTTACAATAAAGATATTGCAATTCCAAATGGAGACGTCCATTCTAAAATCACTTTTACTCCACCCCAAACCCCCAGAATCCTTCCTCACACACAATCTTCTCAATCTCAGTTACTGCAAATGACAAGTAACGTTCTGTCATTTTTATTTGCTATATTGACGTATTAAATATACCCCTGTGGTTAAATTAAAGGTGAGACCTCTGAATGCGAAAGATGCCCAGAAAAAATTCAGACACTGCATCGTCACTCCTTATCCTGTCCCTTCATGATTCGGGGCCACATTTTGCCACTGAGGGAGCCAAGAGCTGCAAACTGGATACATCTCCTTCGCCATCCGACTTCTCTGATTTTATTTTTAGCCAAGATCAGAGCGCTTCCAAACTTAATATGGGAAAGGAATCCTGGATCTCTCCCCCTACCCCACACCTTGCCCCCATCCATCTATCTGAAACCCACACCTTTTCCCTTTCTCCACCCCCATATGCTTCCACACCTCTGCCCATTTCTCTATAACTCACTGTCTATCTCTCTTCATATCCACATGTCTCGTATGTCTCCCTTTTTCTATGTACTGTCAACAAAGTGCCAAGTGCTGTGGATCCTCCCCTAAACCCCGCCCTCTTTTTTTTTTTACCAACCCCCCCCAGCCCCCCCCCCAGTGATCTAAGTTCTATCCCACTTTCCTGCAGCCCCCTTGCCCTGAACACTCGGCTCAGTCGTCTTCCCACCATTTCCTCGCACCAACACCCTCCTCTAAACCCAACCCCTGACTCTCTCTCCCCACTTAATTGTTGGCTCAAACTTCGGTGCATTTTTTTTTTCAAACAGGGGGACTCAGGGGTTGCTCTCACTGTTTTCTGGGTTGTGGGGATCTTAACTGTAATTTCTGTATTTTTTATACTTTGACTGGAACAGCATAATTTTTTTTTCAGTGGGTAGGGAAGCATGAAATTGTACTGGGTGCTTTTGGGGGTCCTGCTCTCCTTTGGAGGGCTGTCATGGGGACAGAAGGGCCTGGACATCCCCGAATATGATGGCAAGGACCGTGTCCACGACCTCACCATCAAGAACTACAAAAACATCATGAAGAAGTATGATGTGATGGTCGTCTACTACCACGAGCATGTTGGGGACAGTCGTGTTGCCCAGAAACAGTTTGAGATGGAGGAGCTGGCCTTGGAGGTCAGTCACGGCATGACGGGAATGGGGAGGCAGTAGGGAATGCATTGTATGGTGATGAAAAGAGAAGGAGATGAAGAACTTTGGGATAGTCACAACCGGAAGTGAAATGAAGGAAAGGGGCCGAGAGGGTGTTTAGCTTAGAGTAGCACGACTTTGGTGGCTGATCTAGATGTCGATTTTACGCAGGTGTGGATTTTTTTATCTCCAAAAGCTGTTTTACCAGCTTATGAGAATGATAGACAGTGTTGGAAAAATAATATAAATGTAATAGGGACACAAAACTTGCAGTAATTGCAAAGTTCATTTAATCTGAACTGCAGAATGTATATAGGGACAATCTAAATCTGTGAGGGAAATAATGAGGAAGCATTGCAGGTCCAGGCTTTAGAATTGCCGCTCTGCATAAATGACGGGACGAGAAGCATTTAGACTCTTTCCCATTTCATATTCATGTGCATGCTGATTTATTATGATCAGGCTTATATTTCATTCTCTCAGTAATAGCAGCAAGAAAATATTTTACAGGTATTAAGTCACTTCACTAGGTGTTCCTGCTGGTTGCTCTAGTCTTAACCTCACGGTTGTGACAGCTGCTGATGTCAATGTCATATTTTAATGGCCTTGCAGTCAGACTGAGTACATTTCTTTGTATTGGCTTTAGCTTTCCTAACAGTTTTTGTTTAAGCAAGACAGAGTCGTATATTTATGTCTCAGACAGACATAAATATAAGCAGATATATAGGAAGATACTTGCATTTGTGTACTTTTTTCAAATTGAAAGTTGGTAGCATGCAGTTGGACAAAATATCCAGTATGTTATTTTGGTGCATTACCTTGTGTACATGTGTACTCTGTGACAGAATTTCGTCTGTGGACTTTTTAAGACTGGGCTATGGTTGACAGATGATTTATGCTGAAGAAGGGCTTTTAAGTGCTGAAATAAGTGTATGACGGGCAGAATGCAGAGGCATCAGAATCAGTGAGAGCTTAGATGACACAGGCGCAGCATGAACCCAAGGCGTGCAGTAGGCCTGTTTGACACCGCCCACGTACACACCAGCACACAGGACTCTGCAGGAGCAAACATGTGACTACGTGAGGCTCCGTTTCTGATTTCTGGTAGTCACGAAAGAACACCAACGGCATCTATAGGTGTAAATCAAACAGCGCACGGAACAAAGAGCCACAGTGTATAATGGCGACACCACTGCAAGCTTCTTTTTCAGATCACCCAATGGCAAATCCTCAGCTCACAAAAGGGTTCAGATAAGTGAACCTGCTTCACGACATTGCAGGTTTAGTATGGAATCATAAAGAGTGATGGCTGTACTAGCAATATTCTTTCTATGTCAGCCACTTGAACCCCTCACACTGGAAACAGTGACCCAATGAAGTATAAAGCAGCTACAGACAGCACAGAGCATCCTTACCAGTGTGCAAATATATATAATTTCATGTAAGCTACTGTTTAGTGTTGTGGCAAAGGGTATGTAGCCATCTTTTCCTGGATACCGCAGGCATAAGCAGAAAGGTTTATAGTAAATAAATAATGGTGGCCCGTCCCCATTCTTCACCTCTTCCTCCAGAATACAAGCTGCATGCTGGCTACAGACTGTTGACTATTTCTGGGGTCCTAATGAGGTCCAGCTGGGGTAAGGTTGCTGTGGCCCACCCCCAGGCCCATTCCAGCATCCAGAGCAGTGTGACATGCTGAGTCTTAGTCTCACACCACTATAGGCATTTGACAGACACAGACTCACACACCCTTATGCAGACATACACTCATGAGCATGCATATACACTAACAAAGCCCACACACCAATCGACGTACAGCTATGTACCATTATGCACGCAATCTACTACTGTATTGCACAAAGTATCAAGATAGCATGTAAGTGTTCCAGTGGTCTTTTGCTAAGGGTTCAAAGATATTAACAGGGGGCTGTTTTTTAGAGGTGCTATGAATTGCATAGTTGCGGGCTTCTTGGTGGATATGTGGCGATGTTTCATGCGTTTTACATATTGTGGACGTGCATTTAGTAAACATTAAATTCTGACATTAACACTCTGATAATGGATTTTTGTATATTATGTATATGTTTTTCCCCAAATAACAAGCTATCCAGTAGCCATTCCAACCTTAGCAGAAATGTACAAGATGGTCATGGGAGAATGAGAAGCTGCTTGAATCTTTCTTGTTCTGTGGTTCCCACAGTGCCTCCCTATACAGTGGCACACTTCATCTTAATATCGGGACCCACATGTGGCTCTGCTGGTTTACTAATACTGTCGGAATCATGTCTATATATATATATCACAAGTTACATCACAGTATTTCATTTTGGAAATGGTATGCTTGCTATGCATGGCTACAGTTTTCTGTGCAATACAACTTTGGTTTTATTCTGTATGACACAATTTTGTGTGCTATGCGCTTATTCATTAGGACAGTCAAAAGTTTGACCTCAAGAATCAATATTTTTAACCAGATACTGTGTGGGGTATTGTAGTAGGGCTCCGTGTCCAAACTGACCTGAACTACCTGTGACTTCGCTGATGCGTCGCTTCCAGCTGACGGAGCTGTAACATAAATACCCACACAACCCTTGCGGAGAAATGAGAGATCGGGAGGGATCAATCATTTATACCACAGGCTGACTAACATCATATCCGCTGAATGTGTAATCCAAAACATCTATTTAAGGCTCTTGTTGGCTTGCATGGACATAGATGGGCACTTTCTCTAAACAGATTTTGAGCTGATAAGGGGGAAATTCTTTTTTTAAAATAGAGGTCTGACATAGTGACCACAGAGTGTCACTGGACCGATCCTCTAATTCTATGACTTCATAAGATCAGCTTATGAATCAGGGTTTGAACATAAGACTGTGCAAAATTCAGTCAACCCAACAGGTAATGCGTCACCCCAGAGAACTTCACTGTAATTTAGTGGGAAGTGTGTCCAAAAGCATGAGTTCTCATCATTCTAGCAATTCAAAGACAAATTTTGTAACTCAAACTTTCCCATAGTCAGGAAAACACAGACACTGAAAAACATGCATCTACATATGTATAATCAACAATGATAAGCAAATAACCAAATTATTAAAACAAGCAGATTAAACCCATATTCACTGCTCTCCGGTGAATTTTATGCTCCTTAAATAAATATTTAAGTAAATTTAAACAGCTCATGTGAAAGGAGTAACATATATCAAATCATATTTATTAGATTAAAATCATCTGGATTTTCTTTATAAATGCTACAATTATTGAATGGATATATTGTTTTGTGGTTAAACACTGACCAAAAAGCAAAGAAATTTAAATGTAGATATTATTAAATTATATATGAAATATGTGTGCATGTTTCCTTATGAATCTCTGCCTCTTACTTCCAGATCTTTTACTCTATTCATGGCAAATTTAAATTAGAACATTTCCAAAATCACAGTAATTTGTTAATGCCATTTACCATGACCCCTGCACCCTCAAAATTCACATAATACACACATGCATAAATTGTATGCTGGGCTTGAACGGCAGAATGATGGAGTAATGAAGGAGCATATGCAAGTGCCCCCCATGATGTGTAACAAAGTAACGGCAAATTACCTACACTTTCCTTCTGACAGACTAGCACAGTTCAAAAGTTTTGGTTATTGCTGTACTGTATTGCTTGTTTTGGATTTTGGTTATTGCTGTACTGTATTGCTTGTTTTGGATTTTGCTTTGGTGGAGCACTTCATAATTCAACCTTTGCTTGCTCTGCCATTACTAGCTGTAACCTCCATATGCAGAGTCATGGAGGATTAGCAAAACCACAGTTTAACACTTAAGCAATGGAAAGAACTAAATGTTCATGCTTAGAAATTACACTGAGCATGACAGTCTATGACAGTCTGCCTTTCTCAAAATCAAGGTCAGTAATAAGCACAGAAATACAATATTACAAGAAAAGGGAAACACATGAAGGAACAATGGAACAGAGTATTTCTACCATAGACTAATCCACTGAAGGAAATACTCAAGAAAAACTAACACCTAGAGGTCAGGAATGGGAAGTATGGGAAGTGAAACACAAAGTATAGAGATATGTTTTTATATATAGATTACCAGCATTTTAATGACACAAAAAGCTTCTCAGCCATCAATTCTGTACAGTTGTGTAAATAAATAATAGTTTAAAATATATGGGCCAGAAAAAATTACAAGACATGTTTCTGAAGGTTTAAGAAATGTAATGAAATTCAATTATAGATTTACACAGATTTATAAAGTACACATGATGTGTGACATGCACCTACAGTATGCTTAACAAGCTGCAAATATGGAAATAACATCAGAAAATAGTCACTATTCAACATGTATATTTAGATGTCCTTTGAATGCCATAATAATAAACTGAGAGAGCTGTAGTTACATGTCATTTCTCTTGTTGCTGTTTTATCATCATCTGAGAGCATCTGCTGTCTCATAATACAAACAAATAAGTAATGAAACATTACTTGAGGCCAAGTTCACTTACGCCATCTCACCAGTCAAGATATTTACCTCTTACTTTGATTTCTGCTTCAAGGAGCTACTCAATTACGTATAGTACTTTCGCTAAACAAAATAAACATTAATAAACACTACAAAGTTCAAATGCATAAATTGCATAACTGAGTGTACAATCTTCATTCTTGAATAGGTGTTACTTAAAAACCTTATTAAAACCCTTGAAAAAGAAGCAATTTTCATCCATGTTTCAAACACTTCAAGGTCAAGGGGAATTATAAAGAAATTATTATTTTTAAAACATTCATAGCCATGAGCATTTAATGGAAATGCAGCTCTTTAAAATTCCAAACAGTTAAACAACAAATACATTATTTACAAATTAACCATGTAATGTTCAAGTTCATAAAACAGTGATATTTGTTCAAAGTCCTTGGAATATGTGATGCATACTCCTTAACTTAATTCTTTTCTCGGTTGGTCATACTGAAATTGCAGAAAATGAGAGTCTTCTCTGATTTCACACAATGAAAATAAGATGGAGTAAAGTGTGAAAAACCGACAGCAGAAATTTCTGACAAATGAACCACAACAGTTGAAATCACACAATTTATTAAACTGTCCTTCACAACTGGTTAAATAATTTTCCTTAGGAAAATTACACTATTTCAAAAGATACTAACATAAATCATTGATATTAATAATAAAAAAAAATATTTACCAAAATTTACCCAACTAAAGCAATTATCTCACAATTATTTCAAATTCATAGAATGAATTCAACAAATGTGTAGCATTTCAATTATCCATGAAAATACAGATATATTTCTTGATGACTGGTAGAGTAATCATAACACTGCTTGGCTCTTGAACCAACAGTTTAACCTGGCAAGGCCATAAAAATGGCTGACCCTATGCTTGAACCCCAAAAGTCACTTACAAAGGTATATGTGTCAATATGAAACGAGAAAGATGGGACAGGAATTTTGTTGCGCTTGTTATTTGTACTATAACAATAAAGGCATTCTGTCTTTTCTCTATGAAAGTGCAGTAATCCAAAGCCTATCCCTGGAGGCAGAGGAATCACTATCTACTTGGCATGCCATATTGCAAAGCCTAGAAAACACAGATACACTCACAGGCACACACGTAGGGTTACCTGCAGTCCCCCTCACCCTTAAAGCTTGAAGGCAACGTACCTACCAAACGAGCTCCCAAGCTACCTGTTAACCAAACTGTCCTTCAAAATGTTTATTTACAGTCTAATATGAATTATTCAATTGCAGCTGTGATACACAAACCTTTTATGAGTTGTCCTGGATATGTGCCAGTATTAAAAGGTGAGGTAATGCAATGTAATGTGGCATGGCAATGACATCACCTCATGTTAGCCTCGTGACTGTTGTGCCCTGTGGTATCAGTAATGAAGGGGGTTCAATAACAGGTCAGTCTGGTTTGTGTGACACTTTATTCCCTCAAGTTAAGGGGTTGTCATTCTAGTAATCTTTTCTAAATAGGCAATAAATTTGGAAGAATTTATTTTGTGATACCTATTTCCTTTTGGAAACACTATACCCTGGTTTGGCATAGATCACACACTGAATGACTAACTGAAAAAGTAATGAATGATATTTGTTTTTGAATTTTGTTTTTTTTTGTTCATTTATGGAATACCATTTGAAGATATCTCTTTTCAATAAACCAGAAAAACACAATTACATAAACAAATCAGGGGATGTCTATTGTATTTCAATTTTTAAATTTCAAGTAAGTTCACAGTTTGGACGGCCATGCGTATTGCGGCACATAAACCCTCAGCTGAAAAAAGTTACTTGGCAAATGGTCAATAATCAGACGGTATTGAACTTTGGTTGGTTGTACATCTGGCATAGATGAAAGTCTGCAACTAAGGTATGAAGGTGTAGATTAGATCATTCGTTCCACCATCACCCTCAATCCTAAACATGCGCCCAGCTGTTGCCCATTTACCACTTCCTAAAACGAGATCATAAAGCTGAAAGCAGGCAGGCAGCGGGTAAAATTTAAGGGTTCTGGCTCAAGTACAACAGGCTGAGTGCAGTCAGTTAGGTACTGTACTGTACCTGTCAGCAGATCTGAAAGACATGGATCGTCACAACCACCTTGCCAAAATAGTCTTGGGTCAATGTCTGTTAGGAGCTAAATATAACCAGTAACGCTGCCACCCCCCTCATTTGCCTGCTCGCAGATACTGTGCCTCTTAGCTTGTTCAGCACAGATCCTCTTACTGCCCTTATAGACACACTGAAGCTAGTCCACTGCACGCCCTCTCATGGAGCTTTACTTGAAACATGCCCTCTTCTGGACAAAATGTGACATTGCTGTTTATTTGTTTAACGTACTCCAGATCCAACATATCTAACAATTATTAATAATATTAATGGTATCATGCAGAGATTATTTTATGGGTTGGTTCCAAAAAGACTGATGCAGATCTCTGTAAACACAAGAGTATAGTTAAGAGGTGCTTAATTACTAACATGACACTTGTTCAAAGTCATACGAACACATCACAGAAATCATGGTGTGCAATATTTTACAATCTTATATTTTTTATGGCAGACTGGATCTAATTTGTCTTTGGGCAATATCAGAGGTCCCAGATCTAAGATTTAAAGGTCTTTTTCTCATGTTACATAGACCACTGCCTGAGCTAATCAGAAAGAAGCAGTGTGGTATCTTTTATAGACTGTAAACTATGAAATCCTCCCAGGAAAGACAGACAGTTTATAGACAAAAATAAAGATACTCATGCTGGTGTTACTGTGTATATCAAATCTTAATAGTTAAAAAACTGGCAGGAGAAAAATAAACTGGCAAAATATCAGGATTGAAAACAAATGTATGTTTGTATGTCTCATTAAAATATCAATCACTAAAAGCATAACCAACAAATCTATGTTCACTACCAAAACTAAGTACATACAACCTTCAATAATAAACCCTAACAGTGCTTTCTGGACCATGTTAGCCCCACTTCTTCAGACAGGCCACTTCATCACACTTTAACAAGCACAGAGTGCCTACAACTATCCCCTTCAAAGGTTAATTAAACTACAGCACTGGCAAACACTCTTTCAAACTAACTCATTCACTAGTAGTAAAATACATGTGTATATTATATTACAGGAAATATGTAATTTCCCAGTTATTTCTTACATGACCTCATGAAAAAGAACATCTCTCAGTTATCAAATTATTTTTATACATCTACACTAATCTATAGAATTACTTATCTAGCATAAACATTTTGAAACAACACTATCCAATTCTCCTAAATTTAGAAAAACATCTCTAACACATGAGATGAAAAGTAAATGGGTCTGTGTAGGCCATAATTATGATTAAGTGTTGGACACTGAGTGACAGCAGATAGACCAGAGCATTTTACATTTGGAAAATGGTGCAGTGAGAGCAAAAGGTATTGCGGTTATGAAATGTCTGTCTTGTCATTAAAGCCCCATAAACAATGAAAGCTTTTGGGCTTTGACTAGATGAAGTGAACTCACATTACAAGATATTTCGAAAAAAACAAGCAAAGAAGGACTATTTCTTAACATGCTGAGGTTTTTCCTCGTGACATTTTCTCAGTTCAAAATAGAGACTGACAGCCTCTAGCCTCTGGAGGTATTTTGAAATGAATGGTAAAAGAATTGGATTCTTGACCTGGTAATCCAGTAAATACCACACGGAACACTGACCTGATTAAAATACTCCTGCATCTTAGATGTTCCATGAAAGATGGAACAGAGAAGTAGGATCATAATAATTAGATCTGAATTTGTCTATTAGCATAGTTATACCAGTGCTGTCATCCTAAATTAAAGGTTTTAGTGGATAAGACTCAATTCAAGTGCAAATTGCTTGCCGATTGCCAAAATTCACTGTTTTAACATTATTGCTATTTAGAGTAGTACATTTTTCAGGAAATAATTTATTACATAAAGTATTATTATGACTTGCTACATCAAACCTGCAAATTTTCTGTTTCGAGGCAAGACTCTAGTTTTAATGGGCTTGTGTTCAAAGTAAGGTCAAAGCTTAAAGTGGGTGCATGTTCAGCAGTCAGACTGTAAGGCAAGCAGGCTAGCAGTACAGTTTTACACAACATTCAGCCTTGAGCCTCGAGTCCTTCCTCCGAAGTCTAATTCCTTTTGCAGTGCTAGGGCAAACTGGGTCACACACAAGCACTTGTGTCAGCCCATGGATTAAGTGTCCCTCCTCCCTTAACACACTTGTCAGGAAGCCGTCTCTCCGTTCAGCCTAACAGCAAACTCTCATCTCTTGTCGACTCATGGCTTCTTGGTGCTACCATATATAGTTGTGGCTCACTTAGCCAAGAGTCCATTAGCTGAGTTTAGCCTCAGATCTGTTTAGCTGGCAAGAAGAAGGTCGGAGGAAGCAGCCCTTGACCCTTAGAACCTCTCTCATATAAATACCCTTGACTGACAAATATGGGCAATTATTCATATGCTTGACATAGGAATAGGGAGGAGACTTTCAGAAAGGCTACTTAAACCAATGGCAGACGTTGAGAATAACAGAAGTCAATGTAAGGCTGCCAACCATCACCATAGGACTGACAAACATTACGAGATAGAACAAGAACAATGAGTTAGTCAAAAAAGACACAGACAAATATGAAATATAGACAGAATAAGACTGACATACAAACAGAGGGTCAGATGAAACGTGGTTCTGTCCCAACTATTCAGTAAAAAAACATAAAAAATTAGAGATCAGTTAAGAAAAAAATTCCCTGAAACTTTTAGTGCTGGGGCTTCCACTCTTACACTGCTGGGAAACCATTCAGATAACGATAAAAACAGAATGTCTGTTAAAATAAAATCTTGCTAACATGTTATATATAAAACAAATCAAAGAGCTTTCAGGATGAACAAGATCACACCAGTTACAGGGAAAACTGGAAAAGTTAAGATGAAGTGGAAAAGGTGAAGGACAAAGGGAATTATGTCAAAATAATGCAATTATTAATGAATTACAATTGATTACTAAGTATAAATTACAATATTTGCTTGTATTACGTAAACAAACAAATAAACTTGCTTTCTATGTAAGGCAGTAGCAAAAGTTCAGGTATTACCAACATACACCTAGAAATGTTTGTTCAAGCAGATGGGACATTTTTCAGGGTCCTTGTGCCAAATCGGTCATGGAATTCCTTATAAGTCATATCTAAAATCGGTTTAATCAAAGTTGTGTTATATTAAAATTATATATAATTTATTGATTACTTTTGATTTAGAGAAAAGTATACCACTAACAAATAGTTGTTAAAGTTTATGTTTGATTCATTCACAGTCCTGGGTAAAAGTATGGTAACAGCACTGATCTTAAGTATGCTTAGAACGGTGTGCCCCTTCATTTCCATCTAAAGACTGAAATGAGACACCATCCATCCATCCATCTACCATCAAGTACAGGGTCACGGTACTAACATTAAGAAAGTTCAACAGAGAAAAGTCATAAGTAATCGATTTAGAAAAACTCATACAGAGGATGTGAAAGTAATGTTAAGCTCTAATGTTAAACCTTCTATATTAATCCTATGAACATTAACAGTGAAAATGAAAAAATACTTTCTATTAATCATGCAATTTGCTTCCATATACCCAGTCCTACAGGTATATATATATAGCATAAGACAAACATATTGGATAAGCCACCTCTATATTTATTAAACTTTTGTATCAGGAAAGTTTGTGCCAAGAGATTTGTTTAATTTAATAATGGATTATTAAATGTTTTACTGGAATTGTACAATAAATCACACACAACAAAACAAGCTAGAATTTGAAAGACTCAAGCAATCATTCCCATTCAATGCATTGTTCTACTATACTGTAGATCTTCCCCAAGATTACTTGGTCAGTATTGATATTCCGATATCCACTGGCTTCCAGTGTCCCCGCTTTTGCAAAAATAAAAGCGAAAGCTAGGATACTTTTCTTTTCAGTAATCTACGGAGACTGCTGTTGGCAAGTTTTGTAAGTGTCGTTGCTTTAAAGCAGTTTTTGGCTATATTTATTGAATTGAATCGTATGACTGAAATGGCGCAAATGAAACTCTCAACCGGTATAATATATAACCGATGACTTCTTTCAGACTACATGACTGCGAGAGTGATTATGTTTCACTGGTAAAGGGATACTTAAGTGAGGGAATTAATATACGTAATGACCTTTTTGCGCTGGGGTTCACAGAGGTGCGGACGGGTAATTAACTTGTCGCTACCTCCCTCCCCACCCAGCTTGCGGCTCAAGTACTTGAAGACATCGACGATGAGGACATCGGATTTGGCCTTGTTGACGAGAAGAAAGACAACGTCCTCGCTAAGAAACTAGGTATCCCTTCCCCTTTATTAAAAAACCAAATTAAGTTAACAAACAAATGACAGCAATATAATACGAATGACTCTTTAACTCACCCGAGTAAATGTGGCGGACTGGCCGCTTAGGTTCCTACTGTCGTACTTTGAGTACTCAGCCGTCTCGCGGATCGCGAGGCCGGAGGCGCGTGGAGCTCTAAGTCTGCAAGAAACCGCGGGAAATCAGAACTGGCCGATTCTCCTACCTGGTCTATGGATCAACATTTTCCTGTTTTTATGGCTCGAATATATAGATAACCAACTTGTTCAGCTAATAAGAGATGTTTTTTCAACAGCACATTTTTTTCAGTTCAGTTTGTGTAAACACTGAAATAAAAAGCACCGTGTATATTATTGTTATAAATGACGAGTTGCTAACTCGCACATATCTGGAATGACACGCTTTCAGACTTCAACGCTCATGCAAGAAGTGTTACTGGACATTTATATTATTCCATTATACACTTAAAAATAGCTAAATCAAAAGCGTTGGGATGGTCTCCAAAACCTACAGACTATTCACAAGGTAATAGAACTGTTATACACATGTAAATATGTGTGCATGCTCGCCTAGAATTAAAAATCGCACTCCAGCCAGCTGACCATAGGGGGTAATCCTGCATAATGATTCACTTACATTTCAAGGACAAATGTGCAATATTCTAGTAACAATATGTGTACTTGCGAGCAAGTGAAGAATCTTAAAACAGAATATGAATTTATTCAATCTAATTCTGACCTGACCTTGAAAATAACGGGGGAAACTATTCAGCCGTAATTCAGCCGACTCAGTGATGCCACCTAGTGGACATTTTGTTGAATTAGATTTGGCGTCAGGTTCATCCAACTCACTCCACATTCGCTGTGAAAACCACAGATCTCGACGAAGTGGACAGCCTCTACGTTTTCACGGAAGATGAAGTGATCGAGTACGACGGAGAGCTTGCTGCCGACACTCTGGTGGAATTCATCTATGATGTGAGCAGAATTTTGAATTCAATCTTGGTTATCCTCTTACGTCGCTCCTTTGCATTGCAAGTTATTTTACGTACTTTCATGAAATCTAATTTCCCACATTCCCTTTTTCTTTATTATTCAATCATTTCATTGCTTGAAATTTCTGCATGCGAACCTGATTTTCCACATAAAATATTTCTCGCCTTCGGCCCTCAAGCTCCCTTCTTCTTGCAGGTTTTGGAGGATCCAGTGGAGTTCATTGAGAATGACAGGGAACTGAGAGCTTTCGAGGACATTGATGAGGATATCAAACTGGTGGGCTACTTCAAGAATGAAAAATCCGATCGTACGTACTAGAAGCTATGGAGATTTTCAGCAATATTTGAACTGATAGTATAATAATAAAATTTCATTTACGGATTAGTACCTAGTATCAGGTATATAACAAATGCATATAGACACAGAACAATAATATATTAAAAATGTTCATTTACATCAGGGGTGTCCAATCTTATCTGCAAAGGGCCAGTGTGTATTCGGGTTTTCACTGCAGCTCCCTAATTAGGTAACTAATTAGAGGACTGATTGGCTGAAGAGTCCTCACACCTGGGTTTGAACACCTTACCTACAGGTTACCCCAAAATCCTGCCCTGCATACAAACCGGCCCTTTGCAGATAAGATTGGACACCCCTGATTTACATAATACTACTAAACCATTTTTAAATTTATCTAAAAATCTGTCATGTTCTGTCATGACCAGGTATCCAAAGAATGGGTAATGCATGTACTGTACTTACAAAGTAAAGTATATCATCCATATTGATCTGTTACCAGTATTTAGTATGATTCCTTGCAAGAGTAAAGAATCTGATTGGTTTATCATTGCAGAATTTGCTGTTTATGAGGATGCTGCGGAAGAGTTCCACCCCTTCATCAGGTTCTTTGCTACATTTGATGCCAAGGTACTTTGAACCCTCAGAGATCAGCATTGTCTCTTCACTCCCGATTTCAGGGTCCACATTACAAACTCCTTGGTATTAGTCTAGTTCTGTTCTCCAACGACAGTAGAATTTGGTGATAGGGGTCACTGATTTTTATAAAGAACCAAAGTCTTCCCACTACAACTAGTGTGCCATGATATCCAGGGTCCTGGGTACCCTCTTTCCATGCTTGAAACACATCTTCCTTCTCTTCTAGGTTGCCAAGAAGCTAGACCTAAAGATGAATGAGGTGGATTTCTATGAGCCCTTCATGGATGATCCCATCACCATCCCCGGAAAACCATACTCAGAGGAAGAACTTGTTGAGTTCATCGAAGATCATGACAGGTAAGTCATTTTAAAATATAGACAGGTAATACTAATTCACATGATGATAGATATATACAGATATACACAAAGACCCATTAATATGCATGTTTATTTGTAAGCAACCCAAAGGGATGTAAAGCCACTAACAGACAAAAATCAAAACTCAAAGAATACAGAATGTCACCCATCTAAACACCTTCAAATGTGTCTTTTTTAATGCAGACCAACCCTGCGCAAATTACAGCCCCATAACATGTATGATGTCTGGGTAAGTCTTTCTAACTTCAACAATTGCCACATCACTATTATATATACTGTTAGTTAGTTAGTTAGTTAGTTAGTTAGTTAGTTAACCTTATTAAAGACACACAAGTAGGTCCATAGCATGGATAATACATAATACATACAGGCTTGCATAATATATACTAGCATCTACTTGTATCCTCTTAGTTAATCTCTGAAATAAAGTAGCCACCACAAATGTACAATGCTTCCTACAGCAGTTTCCTCATGGGTGCCGCTCACATTCTCTTCTCAGGAGGACGATATCGATGATGAACATATCATCGTTTTTGCTGAGGAATCTGACCCTGGTAAAGTGCTCTGGGCTGCGGGGGAAGTGAGAAAGTGGAGAGTGTGATGTTTTTGGCTGCGACAGGCTCTCACATATGTGTTTCCTGTTACCATTTGCATGCATCTCTCCTTATGATTACATATGCCGTAATTGTGGATGCTATATATTAATGAAAACCAAAAAACATTTTCCTCCATCTGATTTCTTGGCAAGAATCTAAGTATATGTCTATATTTAGACAAAGGTCGTCCTAGAAATTAAGATCTCCTTGTCACGTGCTTTCATCTGTGTGTAATGGTGTCCACTTCTGACATTTCCCTCAGATGGCTTTGAGTTCCTGGAAGTTGTAAAAGAGGTAGCTGAGGACAACACTGACCACCCTCACCTTAGCATTCTCTGGATTGACCCTGATGACTTTCCCCTGGTAATATTTTTATTGGAATTTTATAAAGTTTTATAAGCATTGTATGTATTTCAAATATGCTAATAAATTAAATATTGGAACAAAGCACCTACCTTCCTAGCTAACTGTCTAGCTGTTGTTTTTTTTTTTATTTATGTATCAATCTCTGACCTGTTTTCTTTTACAGCTTGTCCCTTACTGGGAAAAGACCTTCGACATCGACCTGTCCACTCCACAGATTGGTGTTGTGGACACTGATGATGTAAGTTTCAAAAACGTTTAAAGAATAAATGTAAAGTACTGTGCAGAAGTCTTAGGCAGTCAAAGAAAATGTTTATAGGTATTTATCTGGGTATTTGCTAAGAAAAAAAACACAAATTAGCATTACAACATTTGCAAATTAACAGTAATACAATAAACAAGGATTTCTTATGTTATCTGAAAAGTCAGTTATATCTTGTCGGACAGCTAGACAAACACTACTTCAGTTCCCAAACCTCTCCTCAGAGGCACCGCAACCATTCCATGTATTTGTTAAATTTTACCATCAGCTCGATTGATTGATTGATTGATTGATTGATTGGTTGATTGATTGATTGATTGATTAGATATCTCAATGTGGCATTGATTAGTTAAACAAGATGGGGTAATGGTTGAGTCAAAAACTCCTATGGTGTATTGAACAGTAACTGCAAATACTGGGATGATTTTAGGAGAGGTTTTGAAAAAGTCAAGCTGACACAAGCTGACACAAGCGGACACGTGCATAATGTCATAGTTTTACACCAACATGATGATCATCTGAATATAATTTCTTTTGTATGTCCAGTGTATCAATAGTCTGCAGTGTAGTATTCATTTAAGAGGTACGTTAATAAAGATTTCTATAGATATGTTTGGTCAATTTATTATTTCCTCTCCGAACAGAAAAGACAATTGTAGATAATTGTTTATTAGCAAATATTGTAATTCTTGAATCAGTTTGAAATCAAATACTTTACCCTTCCTGTTTAGGGTGACAGCGTGTGGATGGACATAGACCATGAAGATGACTTGCCAACTGCAGATGAGCTGGAAGACTGGATTGAGGATGTACTGGAGGACAAAATCGATCCTGATGATGACGACGACGATGATGACGATGACGACGACGACGACGATGATGACGACGACGATGACGACGACGACGATGACGACGATGATGACGACGACGATGACGACGACGATGATGATGACGATGATGATGACGACGATGACGACGACGACGATGACGACGACGATGATGACGACGACGACGATGATGACGACGATGATGACGACGATGATGACGACGATTAAATTCTTTGTGCCATATTTTAAATTGTTTAGCGTTGCCTAAACTGGCATGAAGCTATCACATCCTTCAACTTTTACAAATTCAACCTATTCCTCGTCTCATGTTGTCAACCTTTGTTTTGATAAAATTTGTCAGCTGTTCTGCCCTTCATGTTCAAAGTTTCCCCTTGCCATACAGGCCCCATCTTACAACTTGCACCAGGGCCACGGTCCGTTCCTCGGAAGGGACCAGTTTTATTGTTCATGCAGCCTTTCGCTCATTCCCCAAACCCTCACTTCAGTATTGGCACTTTTTTCTCTTTGAAACAGATCCAGTCTATATGCAGTAGATTCCACTCCCACATTTCATGTAAGGTGATCCAAGCCGATATTAATACTACAATTTCATTATCATTACATTATTATATTTAAATTTAAAATGTAATCATTTTACATTATGTGTTAAATGGATGAAAATAATATTTAATAGATATTAAAACATATTTTCCCATATATGGCTCCTGGACCCCCCACAACTGTAACCGGGATAAGTGGTTAGAAGATGGATGGATGGAAGAATGGATGGATGAATGAATGAGTGGATGAATGGATAATTTCCCATTTAAAATATGATCCTTATGTTTCCAACTTACTAATTTAACATAAAAATCAAAGAGAACGTGGATGTTGTAATATATCTAGTAAGTGGGGGCAAGGGTGGTGCCTGTCTAACGCAATCTGTAAAAACAGGTTCTGGGATATATATATATATATATATATATATATATATCTTTATCATAAATACATATATACATATATAAATATCTTTTTTTTCCTTTTGTTCAGGCTATAATGTCTGTTCCTCTCCTTTATTTGATATTGTAAACCAGAAAATAGAGGGCCAGAGTTTCTTCCAGGTCAAAACAACATCTTCCAGTAATTTATTGCTGCCTTACTTGATACCGAACTCAGCTTCAATTCTTCCTTTTGTGAAATAAAAGTGCTGTAAATCAGGTGAATGTTTTCTACTGGCAAAGAAATAAAACAACAACATTTTTTAATGATGGAAACTCAAGCTCATTGTAAAGTCTTAGAAAATATATTGTAAAAAAAAAAAGATGCACCTTGGAAAGAGAAGAAAATAATATTCAAATGTTTGGAAATTCCATGTTGGAAAAAAGAAAGAAAAGGAAAAAAGAAAGAAAGAAAAAGGCTTAAAACGAATATTGTCAGAACTGTCATTTTTGTGTGTGTTTATCATTTTGATAATTATACAACTTTACTAGTGTGTACTCAGACCATGCATATACATTCATTCAGTCTGATTGTACCAGATGGCGTAACTAGTATTAGTGAGATGTTCATCTCTGATCTTCAGGCACTCTGGATATTTTGACTTGTCCACCTGCACCTACGAATTATCTTAAGGAAATTGAGAAACCAGGAGTGGGGGACATGACTACTTTAGCACTTGTAACACTGCAGAATGCAAAGGGTTAACTTAATACACCATCGAATAAAACTTCCAGGTAGAGGAGTGCACACGTTAAAACAAACACCGGATGCTCATTGTTACCATATAAAGGTTTCTTGGTGGTTGCAACCAGGGCCGAAGCCAGAAATGAATTTCTGTGGGGATTCAAACTCTTTATTGTACTCCCTGTCGGGGCACACTAGTGTGCCGTGAGAGATTGTAAGGTGTACCGTGGGAAATTATCCAATTTCATTTAATTGATCTGAAAACTTTTTGGAAAATTTATTATTATTTGCAAATAATATCCCATTGTCGAGTGTCTGTGCTGTAATAGTGATGTATTCTAAACAAAGAAAGCTATTTCAACATTTCTTCCATTTTCCACGACATATCTGTGTGAGCTGAGCTTTTCAAGCCCGACTCATATAAAAACTAAAAACAGAGAGAGACAATTCCTGCCAGGATATCAGCTTTGTGTTCATCCAAAGAGGCGCAGGTTTCCCACTGAGTGAGTATAAATAAACTGAGAGACTATTTTGTCATTACTAGGCTACAGAGTGTCATTTTGTAATATTTCTGGTTGGTGGTGTGCCGTGGGATTTTTTCAATGGAAAAAAAGTGCGTGTTTCAAAAAAGGTTGAAATACACTGCCCTAGCCCCATGCTCTGAGCGAGAACTAACAAATTTTATTTATTTATTTAGGGGGGGGGGGGATCAAACCCGTAATTTTAATACGTGGTTCCGTGCCTGGTTAAAGTCCTCAAGACCATCCAAGCGGTGAGCCTACATAGGATGCCAATGTAACACAATACACATCCTATAAGAAGAAACTGGAGACACCAGTTCACCTAACTACATCACTGGGAATGCAAATATATGTCAACATTTCAATTATTTCGAAAAAGTAATATATAAAACACTAGCATGTTCTATAAAATACTGCAAACGTATAATGCTCCAGGGAAATCATTTCAATTAAAACTGAGCTTAGTCTATTTGTTTCTTTTTAGAATATGCGTCGCGATTGTTTTCTCTACAAAAAAAGCGCGCTTTTAAAGAGTTATCGTACGTTCTTACGTTATGACGTAACCGATGACTGGGACGCAGCCACACGTGTGGTGAGTTCCTGCGCTGAATTCAAAAGTGCAACAGTCGTTCGCGATTTGTTTACCAAATTCTACTTTTGAAATTGCTGTATTTAGAATGTCAGATTTAAATACTATTTCGGCTTTTAAAAGTGAAGTTACGTCTATTTTGGACGCATTGCTTAAGGTTGCCACGGTAGACATTATCAAACTTTTCGAGAGTCGTTTCATAATATCTCATGGTGGTGGTCTAGAGAGAAATCAGTCTCTGTGCAAAGACGCAGAGACCGAGTGTGACTATAGCGAAGACGGAGGAAGGAGTAACCGCACTGTAGCCGTGCAGGTCGGGGGATCGGAAAGAATGGAAACCGCCTTGGGTATGTGGCACGCTGTGTTCACAAAAATAAAAGTTTTATATCTGTTTTTAAAAACCATCTTTATGAGTTTTGTTTCTTATATAAGACTATGTATTCTAAGCATTTGAAATCCAATCTGATAAATCCACTTTGTAGGCTGATTTTACTATTGTAAGTCCTTTTCCTTTTAAACGTTAACCGGAAGTATAGCGAACTGAGTTTTTGTTTTTATAATAATCATCGTCGTTGTTGTTGTTAATAATAATAACTAATAATTATCTCCGTTTCATTTAAAAAACAAATACATATATATCACATATAAATAATAAAATTAATTAGAAATGAGACCGTTTTAAAATGTCTCATTCTGGTAAACTATGCTTCGCACAGTGCATAAGCAGAAGTGTCCCAGTGCTGAAGCTCAAGATGGATTTTTTTTGGAAAACTGCGCCAGTGAGGTACCACTACCTGGGAACGTTATTGAGATCACTGACTACGACCAGGATCCAGTTGACATCAAAGTTGAGGTGAGTGAAGCGTTCACACTGCAGCACTGCGCTCTCTGTTAAGCGCATGTTACATTGATGACCGTTATCAAAGTGCCACCTGCAAAGCAAATCTTGTGAAACTTTTCTGTCTTCATTTACATTCATGATTTAAAGTCTTGTATGATATTTAAAGAGCATTCGGCTCAGAGTAGCTGTGAATAAGAGGAGACTGAGCTTAGTAGCCTGTGTCACTAGTCTTGGCAACATGGTAACCCAAGAATTCACTCTTCTGCTAAAAGAATCACAAGTTCTTATCAGGTGTGTTTAGAGGAATTTGGTGAAATTCTTGTGCCACAGCTGCAGGGTGGGGGACCAGTGCATGGTGGGGCAAAAAACGGTGCAAGACAAAGGACATGAGGGGTGGTGAGTGGCTCGGTGGACTAAGTCTCTGCTCATGATCAGAAGGTTGCTGGTTCGAACCCCGGCCTTGGCAGGACAGTCACATGTGCGTGGGCCATTGAGCAAAGCCCTTAACCCCCAGCTCCAGGGGTGCCGCACATTGGCTGACTCTGCGTAAGCATCCCAATTGTTCAATCAAGCTACACCCAAACAGCACAAATCATGATTAATTGCTATCAAACACCAATCTAGAAATCAAAGAGACAGACTTAATGTGAATCGGGAAGCCATTCCATAGTTGGTGTGCAGCAACAGCGAACACGTGGTGAGAAGGTTTAAGAGAAGGTTAAGAGAAACTGATCTCATGATTTAAGAGATCGTCAGGAAGAATTACGGATGAGGAGGTCGGAAAGGTAAGGCTCCCGACATCTCAATTGTCAGGTGTTAGGTGGTCAAAATAGCTATCTTAAGTCAGTCTTTTTAGCATCTCGACGTTCCAGTAAAATCAAACGCTTTTAGTATTATCATGAGTTTTAAGTCTTAGCTCATGCAAATAGTGACGTGTACATTGTCAACAAAACATCGTGCCTCCTCTGGAAGGTCCAGGAGTCTCCCACATATTCCCTAGAGGCCTCCTTGACTCGCATAAATGATGTATGGTGTCCCGGAAATTATCGTTCTAATTTTTAGACAGCTAGCATGCGCACACCAGAGAGAGAGAGAGAGAAATCTGTTTTGCATTAGCCTATACTGTCATGCTGATGTCAGGTACACAGCATAGTCTAATACAGCGCGCAAGCGTTGAATGAGTGTGTGTATATTTCAGGGGAGTGGACCGATTCAACATGTGTATGTGCAAGTGTTCCCATAATTTTGCTCTCAATTGCTGACTTTCCTCCATTTCAAAGCAGAACTGTGATTGTAAAATTTAGTTGCAACAGAGTGCAAACAGACAGCAGACTTCAGTAAGCATTAAATGCACATTATTATCCTTACTGTTACTGTCACGATCGCCGTGGAGTGCGGTGAAGCGGGCGATCGTGCGTGCTGGCGAGCGAGCAAGGATCAGACTGGCAAGC